>VXBJ01000485.1:0-53424 GCA_013400055.1 Nycticryphes semicollaris | reverse complement strand
GGCAGTGGGACAAGGAGTTCGAGGGCAACAACAGCCTGCCAGGCTTCCGCTACTGCTGCGGCACCTGCTTCTACCGCTTCTGCTGCAACAAGCGTGCCGAGAAGCTCAACCAGAGCCTGTGCCGTAACTACAAGAGCCCCGAGTGGGCCCACCCCACCACCGCCAGCGGCGCGCTGCCCGCCGATGGCAGCAACGGTGCCGATGGGGATGCCAACAAGTACGACCCGGACAAGGACAGCACCAACGCCACCGTCTATATCTCGTGCGGGGCCATCGCCTTCGTGCTCATCGCCGGCGTCTTCGCTAAGGTGGCCTACGACAAGGCACGGCGCCCGCCCCGGGAGATGAACATTCACAGGTGGGAATCCTCTCCCTGCTCCCAGCACCCCTTCTGCCTAGGGACACCCTCCTCTCCAAAGGGTCCTCCTCCTTTGCACTGCCTCTCCAAGTGTCTCCCCATTGCACCATCTGTCCAATGGTTTCCCCATTGCACTCCTCATCTGAGGCATCCTCCTTTCAGCCACCCATCCAAGGGATTCCCATTGTGTAGCTTGTCCAAGAGTTTGCCCGTTGCATGACCCGTCCAAGAATTCTGCCTTTGAACTGGCTGTCCGAGGGTTTCCCTTCTGGCACTGCTGCCCAAGAGTTCTCCCCCAGCATTGCCCATCCAAGGAGTCCCTCTGTGAACCACCTATTCATGTCTTTATCCTTTGCACTGGCTGACCAGGAGTTTCCCTCTTCCAAGGATTTCCCCTTTGCAATGGTTGTCTAAGGGCTCCCCTTTTGCACCACCTGCCCAATTGTGCTGTCACTTCGAGGGGTCTGCCTGTGAAGTGCTCATCTGAGGGTTTTCTCCTTTGTGAGGGCTGTGTGAGAGTTCCCTCCTTTGCATGGAAATCCCAATATTTTTCCCTTTCTACTATCTGTCCAAGAGTTCCTCCTCTGCAGGGTCTCTCCAGGGACAACTCTTGGAGCATCCCTCCTGACCCCCTTCCACGACCCACTCAGGGACCTGTCCTGTTGGTCCTCTCAGCCCTCCCACCCCCGGGGGCAGCACCCTGGGACTTGTCCCCATCCCCTCTGTGGCGTGGCCCCCTCCTTTTACCACCACAGCCTCCGACAGCTCCAATGCTCCACGCTGCCCTGTGGAGCCCAGTGCCACTCCGCCGAGCCGCCTCCTGGCCACCCTGACACCCCCCTGCACCCTTCAGGCTCTAGAACCACCCCCAGGTCTTGCCCTTCCTGGCTCAGCCCAGGGAGAAGTTTAAAAAGTGCAAAGGGAATTAATTGCTTTGTGTCCTCACGGTGTGTGCTTTAGCCTCACGGGCGCAAGGGGAAAACAACGGGATCGGGGAGTGTGCTTTTTCTTTCCTCTTTAAAATTTCTTTCCCCCTCTAAATCTAGGTAGCTCAGGCTAGTAGTCTGTCCTTTCCAGCTGGCTGCTAGGGAGGTAGTTTGGTATCCTTTTCTCAGGGGTTTTGCACATTGCAGGAGTAAGAGAGAGTGCTCTCAGCTCTCGAGGTGTCAGAGAAAATCCTGTTTAAAAGCCAAAGCTCAGGCTTCCGTAAGAGTTCTCCTTTTGGACAAATGCATGTACTCCCTCAGTATGTATCTGGTTTTTGGTGAAAAACTCCCTGCAAAACAATGTGTACTTCTGGCGTGCTTTGACTCCAAGAGGTTCCTATGTTTGCACGTAAAAATTGGTGAGGAGCTTCTTTGTAAAAACAGTTGTGAGCAGAAGTAGGGAAAGCTGTTATCACTAGCAGATAGTGCTTCATAAGGATTATTTTAATTAAGAAATTTTAATCAAAACAATAGAAATCGTGGTTGGTACTTCTGAGGCTGAACTTCAACTGGAGTCAACAGTCTGAGGGAAGAAATGTTAGCTTTTTACAAAGAAAAAGAGATGAGTGACGCAGTTTTTATTTACTTGGGAAGATGTATTTTATTTAAACTCCTCCCTATATAAGACTCCACACACAGGGCTAGGGGCTGGTGTGAATTCCCGTGTCTTCAATGAGGACAAAAAATAATGCTGATTGATACTTGCTGAGGGTCTGGCCCATCTGTTCCATCACAAACCCGACCTGCCCCCGGTCTCTGTGCAAGAAAGTAACTCCTCCGTGTTAAAACCATTGTACTGTCTTTTAGGTCAGTCATGGCTGTATAGTAAAGGGTGCTGGAGGTGGACTAGTGAGAAAATAGGTTTTTAAGTGTTTTCTTAATGAAGTTCCCCAACTGTCCAGCTCTTTTGGCTTCAGGGCAGCTTTGTCTGGGCCTTATCTTCACACTAAATTCGGAATCCTGCCCTGGCTGCCTGTGTGGTACTTAGGCTCTAGCTCCAGTGTGCTACGGGGTTGGATTCTACACCCTTTGAAATCAGAGACAGTGTTGCCAGACTTGTCTGAGTTATTCCTGATGTTTTCATTTCTTTGATGCTTGCTTTTCTTTATTTAGATAAGTTCTGGTAAAATGATTCACCTGCGTGTAGAAGTATGAATGGCAGATTGAGTGCTTGGAAAGCCTGACTTTCAGAGCATTTTAAAGGGTTGATTGACTTCTATAATATGGTAGCTTGTAGAAAAATTATACCTTTCAGAGCTGTGTTACCTGAACTTGATCAACATTGCACGATGGTTTAAATATTATCTCCCAACTGCATCTCCAGCAGACAGGGTCTGCATCAGGCTGAGGAAAAATGCTATCAACATTCCAAGCCGAAGGTAAATATGAGCCGTGGAATGGTTTGTCTCTGAGAACTGCTGCTGGGTAACAAGGAAGGAGGAAATCAGAATGTAGTCAGATAATTCTGTCTGTTTGAGATTGTGTCAATTGGAGTTAAGTGTAAACATCCAGAATAATTCACTGTAGGGATGACGAGTGCATTAAATCTCAGTGCGCATCCCACCAAAACCTCTGGGATGAGGAGGACAGCAGTATAACCAGAAATTACTCCAGTGGGCTGGAAGCAGCCCATCATGAACAGTGTCCCACACCCAGGGAAGATTGAGTAAGACTTCCCTGCACTTCGAATTTTATTTCACTGTAAACGGTCAGTTAGCAGTACTGCATGTAAATATTATTCCTCTGCCGAGTTCTCATCCAGCTTTTACAGAAAATCCTTATTAACTCACTTAGAAAGCACGTTTTGAGGGAGGCAGGGCTCATTTTGTGTCATTTGACGGAAAGGAGGGTTTACACATTGACAGGAGATCTGTCGTTCTCATCTGAAATGAAAGGCTGCCTGTACACTGAGATCTGCTTGGGCATTTGGGAACTGGTCCTTGTTTTCAGGCACCACCATGTACCTTTAAAGCAGAGGCACTGCTGTGATGCTGGGCCAGGCAGTGACAGTAACTGATTCTTGAGTTCATTTCTAGGAGCAGTAAGTGGAAGTGCTTTGAAAAACAGGAGCTAAAATATTCATATTTTACAGAAACACTCATAATGCTTTAAACGTAGCTGAGTTTTTAATGGTAATAGGATCCATCAGCCTGAGTGTATGTGACTGTGTCTGGGTCTCTCTTTGGAGTGACAGAGCCAGAACTAATGCGTGCTGGGCTCTGGGTAGAAATGGAGGCTGATTTCTGAGAGTGATACCCAGCGATGTTTTGTCTGTTCTTGCTCTCTGGCTGTGCTTATGAGGAAGGTTTGTATCTGTCAGCTTGTTAGGGTGTTGGTGTTTGGGTTTTTTTGTTCTCAGTCATTTCAGAAGTGGGCAGAGGATTTGCTTTACTTTCAGTATGGGACTGAGTTTGGGAATCTTTGATGGTGAATAAGGAGTATCAGCTGTTTGTTTTCAAAGCTGGGTTTTTTCTGTAGGAAGGGTGACCCAGAATATTCTCTTCATGTGGTCATGACTCTAAATCCCCACAGTACAGCACATAAATAATTCACTGCTGGCAGTATCACTCTATGACCCCTCTTTGTGACGGTACCCATTGCAATCTGTGCTGGGTTAGGAATGCACAAACTGGAAACTGGTTAGAGTTTGCAGCTGGGGTTTGAAATATTACCAGTTGCTTCCTGCATGGGCAGCCAAGGCCCTTCCTTGCAAACCAGTGAGAGGCAGAGGCGGTGATGCTCAGGGGCAGTGGTGGAAGCCCAGCTGTTCGAGCTGGGATTTTTCCCAGGGAACTGGCTCTGTGTCATGCTAAAAGGCTGACTTCTGTATCTGTCCTTGCATGATGTGTGCCCGCTAAGTGTTTGGCTTTTGAAAGGAGAAGGGGCACAAGCACCCGCGGCTCAGAGTGCTACACATTACCCTACTCCTAGGGCATCTTTGTTGGTGCAAAGAGGAAAGATTATATCTGTGCCACCCTTTGCTTTGGTCTCTGCCTTTGCATCCTGTGCTCTGCAAATAATAACAGTGACTGTTTTTATAAATGAACATGCTTTTCCCTTGTAGAGGCCACAGTTAAACTGACCAATTTCTTGCTGTTTTTACTCTACTTTGCGGCTCTGAATTTCAAGAGGAATTGGAAGCAATGGATCTGTTTGTCCACAGATCTGGGCGGGCTACGTGTGCTGTTTTGTGTGATGCAGACATAAAATCCAGGAGGTTTCTCTTCCTGCAGGCTGCATCTCACCACAGCTCTTGGGTCCTGCAGGTGCTGGAGGGGCTGCTGGAGGGTAACTGGTTTCAGCCCTCTTTGCTAAGGGTAGAGCTGGTCCCTAGGCTTCGTTGTGATCACAGCTGGTTTGGTTCTGCTCTCTGCTGGTCTGTGTAGCTTGAGCCAAGCAATCAAACTTCATACCTTCCCAGGGCAGGAAGAGAGTGCTCTGAACACACTCCTGGCCACAGGAACTATACAGAAGATTTTCTTACTTGGATGCTGTCACCACTTTCTCTCTCTTTCAACTGATTTTTGGTTTTATGCTCTGCTTTTTTTGTTGTTTTTTTTTTTTCTTCACTCTCATTTATCTGACTTGTACACATACCTTTAATCTGCTCTTCATCTCGCTTTGTATTGTTTATTCCTGTTGGTTTCCGAGTCTCTTCTCTGTCCCTCCCATTGGGCACAGCATGTAGGTCCACATGCACGTGTCAGACTTCATTAAGGTAAACCAGATTAAAAACACAATCCTGTGGCCTCGGAGAAGCTACTCACACCTAGTTCTTCTGTTTCAAACTGCACCTTAGTGTAGTAACTCCTGTGCAGGAAGAAGACCTGAACCTTGTCCTGTTTGCACTGATGAATCGCCCATTCCCCGCTAGCCCAGATCAAGGCAGGGATGTGTATTTGTGTGTATGTACCTGCACAAAATGTGTTTCCTTTTGTTTCACTTCCATGTTCAGGGGTTGCTTTAGTCTGAAGCTCTGGACACAGTTTGGTGATGGGGTTTTTTACCATGCTTTCCTCTCTAAATCTGTTTTATGAAGAGACTGCTTTGGTAGCACAGAGGCTGCCTGGCTAGAGACTTCCACCTCCTGCTTCTGAGTCTTTTCCTTTCCTTTAGAACTTCTCCCAGTAAGAGAGGCTGCCCTCAGAAACCAGGCTGCATTCACCAAATCATTTCAGTGTCTCTTAATTCCCATTTATTTGATATTTTTCTGCTTTCTAATTAACTTTTTCTATTAGTAACCCTCTCTTGTACAGTGTCAAGGGAATCCAGTCTAGCTCTGAACTTCCAATTCTTTTAGTTTTGTAATCTCTTATATCCTCAACTAACAGTTGATCTCTGTGTCTTTGGAGATCAGACGCTTTTTAAAACTTCTGTTTCACATTAGAAGATCTGAACCTTATCAGGAAAATGAGATCATGGTGCTTTTTCGCTTGCCTTTGCCCCTACTCACATGGGCAATCTGTGTTTCCTTAGATCTCTGTGCACTGTATTGCACGGAGGTCTCCAATGTCTCATTACCCAGACACATAAGCCTGGAATTCTTTCACAATAAAAAATTTTTGTTGGAGTTGAGCTCTTGCCCCAACCTCCTTTATTGCAGTGGCAGGGCCCTTCAGAGAAAGTACAGTTTTTTGTCAATAGGTTTAAAGTCCCTTAATCGTTTTCACCGTGGAGGAGTTGGTGCCAAATGGATGCCGCTTCTGGGTGCACTCGTGTTTTCCAAGGCACTGTTGTGGGCTTTGCATGTGCTGAGGCCACACAGACAGTGACAGACCGACAAACGGTGCCCGCTGAGCTCTTAGCGAAATTCCTGCAGACTTTTGTGCCTGAGACGTGCCTAGTAAGAGCCGCTCTTTTCATTTCCTTTCCGCCATCAAGACCAGCCGTGAGTAGTTCCTTTTCTGGACCGTGGCACGGATCCCAGTTCTCCCCAGCATTAACCTCCTGGGTGGGTTGCTCTTCCAGAGTCCCCCGAGGGAAAGGGGGATGAAGCTGGGTGGTTCCCGGGACCGGAGGCAGGGAAACACGTCGAAGCTGTGCGGAACTGTCGCGACAGTACAGCAGGTGGCAGCCTGCCCTCTGCTTGCGCTGGCGCCGGGGGACACGGCTCCCGAAGGCACCAACCCTCCGCGCTCTCCCTCAACAGCCCCATCATGGCTTGGAGGTAGATCTTGACCCTTGCTGCAGTGGGCACTTTCTGCTCGAAATAACAGCTTTCTGCAAAGAAACCTCAGTTGGAAAGTTTTATTTTAACTTAGTAATAAAATCTTTACGTAGCAATTTCTTCCTTTTCGGACCTGCGGTGTCACTGGTCAGAGGAACAGGCATTGTCTGCCCTGAGTTTATTAGTAAATTCCTTGCCCACCTCACACAGTGATACTGGGAGACTTACTGGATGTGTATGTTAGTGTCAGGTGTGTAGAGCACTTACGTAAGATGTGCAATCTAATCACTGCTGGTACTTACTACTCTTCATCTATAGCCTAAAGAAACTTTCCCAAAGATGGGAGTTTTACTTGCCAGTTGCTGATTCTACCTCACATCAGAAAGTCGGAAGAGATGAAGAGCTCACAGCGACAGTTGTTTTCTTGATGATTTATCAGTGTAATGCCTACACTACTTCTGTTTCAGCTGAAATGTACTTTCCACATACGTACATTCATACAGTCGATGTGTATCTACAAAGTCCTTATGTCATCTAGATGTTAGTTTCAAGAAGAGTCAAGAAAACTGCCAGCCTCATTCTGCTGTCAGTCTGGGATCAGGATATGGTCATTAGGACACCTGTAATTAAGTGAAATTTCAGTGAAATTTATCATTGAAGCCTGACTAAATCCCAGGAGCCTCACAAATAATTCTTGTATTTGGCAAAATGATTTTTCAGGAGACATCTTGAGTTTTTCTTGTAGTATTTATTTTTAAGAAAAAAAAATAATCCTTACTTACACTGCATGCACATGCACAAATACTTTGCTCTGGGAAGGGTGTCTTAATGCTGAGTCTTCCCTTCTGAACTTCACGGGTGCATTCACCCATTCTTGTACACACACACAGATACAAGTGTTGACAACATGCACAGCTCAGGTTACTATGAAAACCCATTTCCAGTGTTCCTCCCCAGAAACCCTGCTCAGAAGCAGCTACTGCTTTTGTTTCTTGCAGCTGCAGAGACCACTTCTCTCTTCTGCTGATCCAGGACCTGTGCATCTCTAGCTGAGCCCTTGTGCTGTCAGAAACAAGATCTGCTTTGGCAGAGTTGCTTCTCCACAGAGTTGGCTGCTTCCAGGAAGGGTTTGCTGGCAGCGGCATCCCCATGTTTCCCTCCCTCCATCGGTTTGTGGTGGTGTTTGTGTGATCAATGAAAGCCACATCCTTCTGGCAGAAAGATGAAAGCAGTGTCAAGAGAAGTGGTCAGATGTGTCACCTGGGAGTGATGCCAGGGAGGCAGCAGGGATGGGGAGAGCCGATGGAAGGAGGTGGGCACTTGCCTTCGCCTCTGCTCTTTCACAGCCAGCGCCGGGGGGATAATGTGGGGAAGCAGCACTTTCTGTGGCAGAAACCATGGTGTGGGAGCCCATCTCAGGAAAGCATGGACCTGGGAGGGTCAAGAGTAGCATGTGGCTCTGTGCAGTCAGTGTTTGAAGCCTCCTCAGATGCGCTGCAGGTCTGGGGACAGATGCCAAACCCATCCATGAGTAATGCATGGCCCTGCTCTGTGCCCACTTGCTGGTGACTGAAATCACAGAAGCACAGAACTGAAGGGTTTGGAGGGGACCTCTGGAGATCATGTAGTCCAACCCCCCTGCCAGAGCAGGGTTACCCAGAGCTGGTCGCACAGGAACATGTCTGGGCAGGTTTGGAATATCTCCAAAGACAGAGACTCTACCACCTTTTTGGGCAGCCTCTTCCAGGGCTCTGCCACCCTTACAGGAAATAATGTTCAGACAGAAGTTCCTGTCCTGTCCTGGATTTTCCCATCTTTGCGCTGGTTGCCCCTTGTCCTGTCCCTGGGCACCACTGAGAAGAGTCTGGCCCCGTCCTCTTGCCACCCACCTTGTAGATATTGCTCAGCATCGGTGAGATCCCCTCTCACTCTGCTCTTCTCCAGCTGAACAGCCCCAGGTCTCTCAGCCTTTCCTCAGCAGAGAGATGCTCCAGTCTCTTGCTCATACTTGTAGCCTCTGCTGGACTCTTTCAGTAGTTCCCTGTCCTTGAGCAGGGGGGCCCAGAATTGGACACAGGATTCCAGATGTGGCCTCACCAGGGAAGAATCCCTTTCCTTTGGAGAGACCTGTCCCTTCCATGGGAGCTGGCTCCATGGCTGGATAAATCGCCACTCTCAGACTACCTCTTTCTTTCTGGGTTAGTGAGAGAGCATGGGGGAGTCTTTAACCTCATGCTTTTTTTAAGGACTTGTAGTGAAATCCTGGCTGTGCTGAAGTTGGTTGGAGTTCTGCCACAAACTCCATCACAACTATGCTTTTATGAGGCATTTAGCTCAGCCAGATGCTGTTCTTTTTACTGTCTTCTATCAGATCTATTTGGTCATTCTTTTTCAATTCTTCCTCAATTTCACAGAGACTTGGAATGGGTAGTTCCGTTTTCTAACACCCCATACATGAGATGTACAGGAGAGGGGATTTTCAGAAAGCAACTGAGCAAAGTTTTGCATGCGGACAACCTGCACTACTGGAAATAGTCCACTCTTCCCATCTCCTTTTCCTATCTGGCATCCACAGACTTCTCTACTGCAACCTTAATTCCTACAGGCCACATCCCAGCCTGCTGAAGCTGTCAGCAAAACTCCACCCATCTTCAGTTGAAGGGAAACCTGTCCCCACACTCATACTGTCAATTAGTGTTGAAAAATCGGTGGATAAGGGGGAAACAGGACACTATAAGAAACCAAGCCAAACCAAACAAAAAAACCCAACTCCCATACCTGTGTTTGAGGACCTACCAGTCCTCCAGCCTGCAGTAATCTCATTGGTAATTAATGCAGCAGGTTAAGCTTCTGGTCCTTCACAGCCCCTGCAACTTCATGTTCTCTCTGGCTACAAGGTCCCTTCATCCTCTGTGGGTGAACATTGCTTCTGCACCCTCCTTTCCCTCAACACTCTCTCTGATGTGTGTTGGAGTTCGTTGTGCAGCCAACGTGTCGTGATCTCGCTCTTAAACTAGGCTTTCCTCTCTGTTTCAGCTCCTGGCTTCTCCCCATCCCCTCAGGATCCGTGTGTTTTTTCTTTCCAGTCCCAGAAAAGAATGTCATGTGTGGACTTGGAGATACCCCCATCAAACACAGTCCATAAAATGCTTGCCAACCCTGGGGTCCCGGCAAGAGTTCTGCATTTCCACACATAGGTCCTGAAAAAAACCCATTTAACAGCCCGGGTTACCTGCAATGTGTTGATTCAGATCAAGCTTCCTTGGTCAGTGAAAGGGGCACTATACAAGGACACTGTGGCCTCTGGTCCCAGCCCTGCCTCAGGCTTTCTCACTGATACCAAGCACACCCTTCCTCCTTCAGTCCACAGAACACTTAAGAGCAAAGAATTTCTCCCCATGAGTGAAGGAGACAAGCAAATCACCGTGCTGGAGTTGCTGAGGTCAGGAAGCTGAGGCACTAGAAGTGGCTGTGGAGTCATAGAATCATAGAATGGTTTGGGTTGGAAGGGATCTTAAAGGTCTCCCATTAAACCTTGCTCAAAGCCCCATGCAGCCTGGTCTTGAAAATCTGGAAGATAGGAGTGGTCCACAGTGTGAAAGCTACTGTAGGAAGAGCCACTTACAAAAACAGACCTGGAGCTCTCTCAGCCTGGGTCTGCTGTCGGTGGCGTTGCCTCTCCTGAAGAAACCTCACTGGAGTCATTGATTTAGTCTGGGTCCAGAAAGATCAAGATCAGCTCCCTAGTGAGGGTTCTCCCTGTTGTGTTTTGAGCCCATTTCTTTATGGTGCTTGGGACTGGGCCCTCCAGTGGCACAATCTTGTTTGGCTACACAAAATCTATAGAATCACAGAACTGCTGAGGTTGGAGGCATCTCTAAAAGTTGCGGCTTTTCAGTACCTAAAGGGGACTTTTAAGAAAGATGGGGACAAACATTTTAGCAGGGCCTGTTGCAATAGGATAGGGGGTAATGGCTTTAAACTGAAAGAGGGTAGATTTAAACTAGATACAAGGAAGAAATTTTTTACACTGAGGGTGGTGAGACACCAGCACATGTTGCCCAGAGAGGTGGTCAATGCCCCATCTCTGGAAACATTCTAGGTCAGGTTGGATGGAGCTCTGAGCAACCTGGTCTAGTGGAAGATATCTCTGCCCATTGCAGGGAGGGTTGGACTAAATGGCCTTTAAAGGTCCTTTCCAACTTGATCTATTCTATGATTCTGTTCTGTTCCATGGTTCTATGAGATCAACCAGCCTGGTCTCCAAGCAGGGTCAGCTGGAGCAGGTTGCCCAAGACTGTGGGTTTTGAACATCACCAAGCATGGAGACTGCGACCTGCTGGGACACTGTTTCAGTGTTCAAACACTCTCAGTGTAGAAGAGTTTATTCTTGTGCTTAAGTGGAATTCCCTGTATTTCAATTTGTGCCTGTTGTCTCTTGTCCTATCACTGGATACCCCTGAGAATGCCCTGTCTCTCCTGTGCTTTGCACCCTCCTATCAAGTGTTGATACTTATTGGCAAGATTCCCTGAGCTTTTTGCTCTCTAGGCTGAACAGTCCCAGCTGTCTCAGCCTCTCCCCAATATATGAGATGCTCTAATCCCTAAGTGCTTTTGTGAGTTTTCACTATACCCTCTTCTGGATGTCCATGGGGAGCCCAGCACTGGGCACAGCACTCCAGACATGTCTCACTAGCACTCCATAGAGAGGAAGCATCACCTCCTCAAGCCTGAAAAATTATCACTGATGATTTGCAAAGTCCTGATTATTGCACAAAGAAGCTCCTCTCTTTCCCTCCCACATCTCTGTGCTAGAACCCTCCACAATGCTGCTGGACTTCACACCCTGCCTGGTCTTTGCTGCAGTTCAGTCCTGCCTGTTGCCTCCATTTTATACTGCTCTGCTCACTTTCTCCTTGTTCTGTTTTGGTTTTCCATCACTCCCTGACACTGCCCCTCTCCCAGTTTACCTTGTCTTCACTCTTTTTTCTCTTTAGCAGTCTCTTGATTTCATCCTTCAACATCAGGGCCCCAGCTGCTGCCCAGCCTTCCTACCTTACTGCTTACACCCATCCCTTTTGGTGCTCTGTATTTCCAACAAGACGTTTGTTTTTCCCTCTCCCCCCACCCCCTTTCAAAAATGGCTACAACTGCTTCTTCACATTTAGGTCCCTGTGTTCATCCCACTTTGTTTCTTCCCAAAGAACTTAGTCCAAAGTTGCCTGAAAGCTTTCCCTGCTGATGTACCTGAGAGCAGGACCTGACTTGCTCTGCCTCAGGATGTCCTGCTGTGCAAGGCATTGGTAGGTTTTTCTCCCACACTGCTGGTCCTGAAAAACATCCCTGATGTCACTGTATCTATTTTGGATTTATGTAGAAAGAAACATTCATGTTCCCCCATAAATGACGTTAATGAAAAAGCTGCATAAATCATTATCTCGGGATATGATTGGATAGTTATGCGGATCTGACGATTCCATCCGCTGCCACAGGTAGCACATTCCAATGAGCAAGGCTTGTTTCCCTGAGATAAGAGATGTGTCATCACAGAAAGACTTCTGAAGTGTCTCCTAGCCTTGTGCAGGTGATTAGAATGCTGTTGATATCAGTGGGACTAATTGTACTCAAAGGGCTGCACATGCAAGACCCGAGTATCTCAAGCGAGTCCGTTACTCTGCTTGAAGCTTTTCCAGTGGACAATTGGACAGCTGTACCCAAGAGACTTGTACCGACCATGTCCTTCAGCGGTGAAGTGTGACTGACCTTCCCCGAGCGTGGGACCCGGCCTTCTGTGCCTTATGGAAATAAACTGGATCACACACAGCGGTGTGATTGAATTGGCAAGGAACTAACCAGTTTGGTCCAAGTTTGACTTTCTCCGCTGCCTACGATATTTTGTTCTGCTGGCGCTCGACAGCCTTTTTTTTCTCTCTGTGGACATCAGAGGAGAGGACAAAGACTGAGCACTCGAGACACACACTTTGGTGTGCTTAGGGCATAATAAGATTATGCCTTTGGCATTGCTGAAGCCTCGTTGTTTTATCCCCGTACACTTAGGAGCTAGGTCTGCTTTTGGTGGTTATTGACACCACAGACGTTGCTTTCCTATCACCTGTGATGTCTTCAGTTTGTTTGAAAGTAGGTCTCCTCCCTTCCATGTGGCTGCCACCCAACTAGGAATCATTTCCTTGTTATGTTGTGACCAACAACTAACCCAGAGAGTAGCTCTTCAGGATAAAAACAAAGAAAGGATTAAATTTGTTCTTACCTGAGTTGTGTTTTTGTTTGTGGTCAGGACCAGTGACTTCAGGTCCTGTCTGTAACCAAGGAACAACTAAGCAGAGTTTTGTGAGAAACTGTTCACAAACTGAATTATTATCCTGGACACATGGTTTTATCGTCATGGAGGGCAGCAGGCTCAGGGTTCGGCTCTCAGGGAGATAATGAAACATTGGAACAGGCTGGCCAGAACAGTGGTGGAATCTCCATCCCTGGAGGTATTTAAAAGCTGGGCAGATGTAGTGCTGAGAGACATAGGTTAGTGGTGGTTTTGGCAGTGTTGGGTTGATGGTTGGACTGGATGATTTTAAAGATCCCTTCCGACCTAGATAATTCTATGATTCTGTGACTGAGAGCATGAGGGCATCTCTCAACAGTTCCAGTTGTTCCAGAGTATATTCACCTTAATTGCCTCAAGTATTTTTAGTGAATGGAGTTAAACTGTCCATCCAGGGGAAGGGAAGCTATATCCTTAGGACTGTGTCAAACCCCATCCAGAGAGTAATAATAATAGTAGGAGAAAATGAAACAGATTCAGGAGAAACAAGGTGACCTGCAGTGTAAGGTGGTCCTAGACTCAGAATTGTAGCAGAATTTAGGTTTGAAGTAACCTCTGGAGATCCCTCATCCCATCATTTGCTTAAAGTACAGCCAACTTCAATGGTAGAGGAGGTTGTTTGGGGTCTTATCCAGCTGAATATGAATACCTCCAAGGATGGAGATCCATCAGTCTCTCTGGGTCCCTGGTTCAGTGTTAAGCTATCCCACTGTGAATTTTTTCTTTCATAACCAATTCCCCTTATTGCAATATGTGCTAAGTGCCTCTGGTGTTCTTTGCCTTACACCTACCTCCAGGAGCAGCCTTGCTGTTTCTCCTTTGCAGCTCCCCAGTAATGCGACGGAGGTCCTCTCCTAGCCACTCTTTGTCAGGTTAAACAAACCCAGCTCCAGAGAGAACTGGTTTGTACTCTTCGATTTCCATCCTGCCAGTACCTCCGGCTCCACTTCCTTATCTTTGAGTTTCTTGTAGGGGCTCTATGTACCTCATCCCAGGCAGCCCCTTCTGAGTGTACACTGGTCCCTGATCTGACCTCTCCTAACCAGATGGCTGTTATATTAGGCTAAGTGTTTTAGTGTTATCCATGCTGTCATCTTCCTCTGTACCCTGAGTGATTGCACTCTTGACACCAAGAATGTCTTTGAAAAGTGTTCAAAATGAGCCCAAACCACTGTGGTCCTAAAACAATCTCTGTGATTGAAAAATTACTCTTAGCATTTCTGTACTGCAGATACCATTAAATGGTCATCTGATGCTTAATATATCTTGGAGATATGTACTACGGGCTCAGCTCTGCCAACCTGCTGTCTTGAGAAAATGTGTTGTCTCCAACAGGATGTACTGGATGCTGGTGCCAAAAGGACAGACCTCATTAGCTTCCCACATCCTCCCCAGTCAGCGAGACCTGTAATGCAGTGGGGAGTATTTGCCCAGAAAAGCCATCAGGATTACCGGTGGTTGGACAAATCCTTTCCTCAGGAGGGAACCATCCAGTATCTCACAGGACAGGGCTTCAGGTCCTTGTTCTGCCACTCATGTTCTGTACAATCTTGGGCAAGGGGCCAAAAACTGTAACTGTGTCCTGTAAGTTGGTGACCGGTTTGAGGTACCTCAGGCATGACTGTATAAGATGGTGAGCATGCGCAGATCTGTGTCGATCAATAGAAATTTGGCATCTTTGGAAGAGCACTAAATACTGGTTCCTCTTCTTCAGTGTGGAAGAACCATAGGAGCAAACAAAAGGAGCCCTGACTTAGAATCACAGAAATGTCTAGGCTGGAAGGGACCTTTAAGCTCATCACGTCCAACCACCAACCTAACTCTGATAAAAAAAATGTCACTAAACCATGTCTCTAAGCACAATGTCACAGAATCTTCATGGTTGGAAGGGACCTCTGAGATCATCGAGTCCAACCATAACAAAAAACACCCTAAAAAACAAACAAGCCAAAAAAAACCCAAAACCCCAAGCCCACCACCACACACTGACAACACTACACCTGAAAAACCCCACCAAAAGAACAACCGCCACACCCTACAATCTCAGCCACTAGAGCATGCCCTCAAGTGCCACATCTACATGTTTCTGAAATACCTCCAGGGATGGTGACTCCACCACCGCCCTGGGCAGGCTGTTCCAGTGCCTGACCACTGTTAGTAAAGTCATTCTTCCCAGTATCTCACCTGAACCTCCCCTGCTGCAACTTTTGACCATTTCGTCTGGTCCTGTCATGATTCCCTTGGGAGAAGAGGCCAACAACCACTTCTCTACAGCCTCCATGAGGTCAACCCGGCTTTTAAATACCTCCAGGGATGGTGCCTCAACCACTTCCCTGGGCAGCCCATTCCAGTGCTTAATAATCCTTTCAGTGTAAAATTTTTTCCTAATATCCAATCTGAACCTCCCCTGGTACAACTTGAGGCATCACCACTTGAGACTTGGGGCAGGTCTAAGTATCTATCCCTTATTCCTGCCGCCATCACCTCTCTCTGAGCCTGTCTGGATCAAAAATCAGTCCGGGACCTAACAGCACAAAAAAAAAGCTCCGTGTTCTCATGTCCCTGCATGTGAGAACCCCTTTCCTCCATATGTGTCAGCATATTTGCATGTATACTTACCCTATGATTGGTCATAGCCTCTGTGCCCGCTCTCTCTAAAACACAGTACATAATCAAATGGGGTGAAAAGAAGTTCTTTTGCTTTGCAAGGTGTTGTGAACTAATGTAATCCTCTTCTGGAGCCTCCGAGATATTCCAAGAGTTTCTTTTGTAGAGTACATTAGTATCGTACTTCATTATGCACAAGGATAGCAGTCTGTAGAGGAAATGATTTCGAAAATGGAATGGACTCAGGTCCCAAACTGTTTCTCGTATGAAAGACCAGAAATATGGCATTTAAGGAATGCTAGTAGATATGAGCAACGCCAGCACCATTCTCATCAATATGCAATGAAGGAATCTCTCCTCCTTACATCTTTCTTGGTACCCAAGGTGACATTAGGCATATTCCCTCTGCCAAGAGAAAAGAACCTTTCAAACTCTATCACATCTTTAAAATGCCACTGTCCCTTATAATCCACAGAAGTCACCCCCTTCCTCTTTTTCCTGTGGCTCAAGAAATAGCTTGTGGCTGCACTAAGAAAACCAGTGCATTTCACGCTATAATTATTCCACCATGTCCATGATATTCACAGAGAAAAAAAAATATCTTTTGAGTATCCACTCATCCAAGGGAAAAACACTGGATGGAAGTAAACTGTGTGACGTCTCTTTTTGTTGGGGAGTAGCAGACAGACCTCAGCACCATTAAAGAAATCCCTAATGGACAGAAAGCTAAAGGCAGGCTGATATAGCTGTGTTGACATTAACTCAGGAAAATTGTTCGATCCTTCTCTTCTCAACTGCTGCTTCTCCTTTAAGAAACCCACTCCTCCCACTGCTGCCCATTGAACCTTCTGCAGAAAAAACCCCAATAATTTAAGGAGTGTGAGGACCAGACTCCTGATCTGATTCACTCTTAAAGAAGTTTGGCTTGGGCAGGGCAGTTTTGGTGTAACCTTTAGAAGACCTTGGTGCCCGAGTCTTAGGGCTCCGGCATGTTCAGTGCTGACTTTTTATGAGGTCAGTGCTTTATGCAATGGAGAGCAGTTCATCTGTGCTGTCACTGACAGCAGGGAAAATGATGGAGAGAGAACATAACCCTGGGGTGAAGTGAATTAGTGGAAGCATATGAAAAACTAAACAATAGCCAGGCAAGCCTGTAAATACATGCAGCAAACACACAAAAAGAAACCGGGCTTTTAAGCCTTTTTTTTTTATTATTATTATTGCTTTTTTTTTTTTTTGTTTATGGTAGAAATCCCAAGTACTGCTGGATTTGCACAGCGACTTGACTGTGGAAGTGAAATACTGAATGCCATATTTTACTGTGTGAAAATACCTTTTTTTTTTTTCCCTATTTCTGTCTCCCCAGGGCTCTGGCTGACATCTTAAGGCAGCAGGGACCAATCCCAATAGCACACTGTGAAAGAGAGACTATCTCGGCCATAGATACCTCCCCCAAAGAAAACACCCCAGTCAGGACATCTTCCAAAAACCATTACACCCCGGTGCGCACCTCCAAAAGTAACCCAGGTAAGTCCTGCTTTCCTGCTCTCTCTCTCTCCAGAGGTGGTTGTACCATTGAGATATTAGGAGTCAGCAGAACATCACACTTTACAATAGTGAATTTTGTAAACCTAAAATGGCTTTAAAAGGCAACCAGGTAGAGCAGAGGAGTGCAAGGATCGGTGGTGATGATTCTGTAAGGTTTTTGCTGAAGAGAGTGGCTGCTCTCTCTGGGCATTTTACAAATTCAGAATCAGTGAGGTATAAATTTCAGCTTATACCAAAATGCTTGTATTAAGCTTAGAACATTGTGTATTTCCAACAAAACACGCGTGCTGTAAAGTGTAATTGGGTTCTCTGTGCACAGCAACCGAGAAGAAAGAAATCCACATAACTGGGGCCACCTTATTCATTCAGGTGAACTACAGGCATATTCAGAGAGGAAGATGTGGAAGGTGACCTAGAGGGTATCCCAGGAGCTTAAAGACACTGGCCTCAGGTCCTCCAGGAGCGTTGGCCTGGGAACTGGGACATGCAAATTTTTTTCCAGCTTCTGCTGGCTGGGTGAATTTAGTCAAATCATTTCAATGCTCTTTGCCTTGGTTTCCCCAGTGGCACAAGAATGCCAACCTCTTAGGTCAAGGTACTGTTCTGATTTATTTAATGCCTCAGGTATTGATAATTGTCACAACATCTCAATGGTTGCCTGATCACCTTTGTTAAGTGGGATGTGCTGGACTTGCCATCAGTTTTCATCTCTTGGTTGTGACTGGATGTGAGCCTCAAAGAGATGCCCTCATTCAGTCACAAGCTATTCAGTCTCACATAGAACTTTTTGGGTGGCATTTCCTGACCTGTGTCATCCAGGGATCAGAGGGGGTTTTACTGATGGTTCCTGCTGAGGAAGCTTCTGAAAGAAGCCAGGAGGAGCTCAGACTGCTCCACAACCTGCGGGGCTCTGCTCTCTGTGGAAAGAGCTCATGACTAAGGGCAGTGACTGGTTTTCATTGCGTCGTTGTGGTGACTTTTAGAAGGGTTTTGCTGCAATGTGTATGGCCCCATGGAGACAGGACCAGGTGACCCTGTTCTCAAGAAGCCTCCCCTGCTGCTGGGAACAAAGTAATTTCCCTGAGAACTGAGAAGGATTTCTTTGTTCTTCAATTTTTACTCAGAGGCCAATGAACCCTGTAATTTTATATGCCAGTTACACCTGTAAAATAAAATGTTGGGCTGGAGAGCAGTACATGAGGTGAATTTTCTGGAAGAAGGTGGCGCTTTTGCATATCTAGGGCTTGGGACTGGTTCTTGAGAGGATGTGTGGTTCTGCCCCAGGACAGAAACACAAGAAATAAGGGTTTATGGCCAGTGAACAGATACAGGCACTATCAGAGATAACTCTGACATAAGTCTTACGATGAAATGAATCCCTTTCTGAAGACACCCTGTCTCTTTCTGTGGCTCCCTCTGGTCAGTCAGGGCAGGTGAATCCCGAACAAAAATACAGAAGAAACTTTTCCTTGCAGCAGAAGAGACCAGCTGACTGGGCTCCTCAGTTCTAGAAGGACAGGGAATTGCTTGAGAGAGTCCAGGGCAGAGCCACAAAGATGAAGGGAGTAGAGCATCTCCCATATGACGAAAGGCTGAGGGAGCTGGGTCTCCTTAGCTTGGAGAAGAGGCGACTGAGGGGTGACCTCATAAATGTTTATAAATATGTAAAGGGTGAGTGTCAGGAGGATGGAGCCAGGCTCTTCTCAGTGACAGGCAGTGATAGGACAAGGGGCAATGGGTACAAGCTGGAACAGAGGAGGTTCCATTTAAATATGAGGAAAAACTTCTTCCCAGTGAGGGTGACAGAACACTGGAAGGAGCTGCCCAGAGAGATTGTGGAGTCTCCTTCTCTGGAGACATTCAAACCCCACCTGGAGGTGTTCCTGTGTCACCTGCTCTAGGTGTTCCTGCTCCGGCAGGGGGATTGGACTAGATGATCTTTCAAGGTTCCTTCCAATCCCTGGTATTCTGTGATTCTCCAAGTGAAATGTCAGAGTTCATGTGGGTGAATGCAGAGAGCCCCAGCTCCATCTTGGACTGTGGCTGAAGGGACTGCTGCATGTCCTCTGTGGCTGATGCCATGCAATGGGATGGGGAGTAGGCAGTGTTCTTGTGGGGCCAGGTCTCCTCCACCATGCAGCCCTTGATTTTCAAGATGCTCACCTCTCAGATCATGCCTCACATGTTGCTGAACACAGACCTCTGAGAAGGAAGGAGGATCTCCATCCAACCGCAGAGCACTGCTCAACAGGAAAGGACCAGAGGTGGAGAAGAGCTTTCAGCTCTGAGAACAACATTACATATGGTCTATTAATAATCCAGAACTATGCAGTGCACCAACCAACAGAATCCGGCAGGGGGATTGGACTGGATGATCTTTCAAGGTCCCTTCCAATCCCTGATATTCTGTGATTCTGTGACTCTGGAAGTCTGATTTAGGTGTCGTATTCAGGCACTGTCAAATCTGAGGAAAAGCAGCTGGGAAGGTTTGCGAGGGTAATTGCTTATTGCAGTGTTTTCCTCTGGTGTCTGTTGGCAGCTGATGGCTCCAGTGGACATTTTAAAGACTTACTGCTCTATTAATGGAGGCACACAAGGGTGCAAGGACCAGAGCACAGGTATTGTGAGCAGGGTGCTAGTAGGACTGGGGCATGAGATGAGCAAGGCAAAATGCCTGAGAAGAAAAAGGCATGCTGTTAATGATGACGGTCTGTTCCTTCAGCCTCTGCTTGTCTAGTGTGTTTGCCCACGTAGTGTGAAGGAGAAAAGCCATTACAGTCCAGTCAGGGCTGAAATGAGCAGGCCACAGGCATCAGGAGCCCACTGTAAGAAGGTATTCACCCACCCAGCTACAGAGGAGAGGGACTTCACTTCCAGCATGGCCTTCCACAGCCTTTGGCAGCTCCAGGGGTAATCGATCACCTCTGCACTGGGGCAGCCAGTTGGACCCAACGTCGCACTGAGCCTTTGCCAAAGCTGGGAAGGGAAAACTTGCTTTTGCAGCTTGCCCAAGAGAACTTGTTCCTGGCTCAGTTGTGTCCGTTATTAACATGTCCTCATATATCATATAAGACAGAAAGCTAATCACTTACAAAAGATCATGAGCTCATAAAACAGCTATAGAGTTAATGTTTTTTATACTGTTTCGCTTGCAGAATAGGGCAATGCTCTGTCATAACTGTACTCTGTTACTCAGCTGGTCCTCACATTATTGAGGCAATCAGGAAATTTTGTAACTGAAAGCTAAAATCTTTTGGGTTGGGAGGGAAGTAAAAGTTGGAGAACAAAAATGGGTTATAGCACATTAAGCCAGAATAAAGCTGGTAAGCCCCAATATGAAAGTAGAAGAGGGGTCACTGTCCATACTTGCTTTTGGAGAGCACAGGGAAGAAAAGAAATTAGAAGAGGGAAATGAGGGACAGCTGAGGTGGGGGGGATAGAGGCAGTGACACACAGTAACAGGATCAAGGAAAAGCACTGCTCACTGGTGCTGCAGGTTGGCTTGAGAAGACCACAGCTGTACGGTTTTGCAGCAGGATCTGATGTATCAGGTCTGCTGGCTGTGGTTTGTTTCTGGACACTGCGGTATGAGAGGTTAAGCAGCCAGACAGGGCTATAGCTCTTACGTACAGGCTGAGATTGAGTTACACATTTGTTTTACTTGGAACTTTTGTTTCCAAACTTATAACCTGCAGGGTGCCCTTAAATCTTGCTAAATAAACCATGGCTTCATTTTTCCATTAGGCTCATTTGGTGTCAGTGAACAGAATGCTTGTGGGTGACAGTGACAAATTGAGGTGGTCTATGTCCAAGGCAGTGGAGTCCAAGAGAGCGGCGTGCATGGGTGCTGCTCAGGCCATGCCCGTGGCACTCGCTTGCTGGGTGGTGCCTGGTGCTTCCTCATGCAGCATGGAGAGGAGTCCATCTCCCACCTCCCAAGGGCCAGCCTTCCTGCAAGCACTTAGCCCACAAACGGTGACAGCAGGACATCACAGGAGGGGAATGTACAGCTTCCTCTCATAGTCTCTACCGAGACATAGGCATGCTCTCCAGCTGACACAGATGCCAGAAGAGCTCAAGACCAAGGCAGAATCCTCAGTGTCTTTGCCTGGGCACTTCACAGCAGGTGGTTTTAAAGCTCTCCAGGCTTGGGAGTGGGACAGGAGGGCCTGGTGTTAGGTTTAGTCTGGACTTCTCTGTTAAGCTTTGAGATGGAAGAACCCAGGTGTAACTAATGTTTATTGAAGGGAAAAATAGAAGTAGGTCTCTCTGTCCTAGACACGGGGACAATTATCATTCTTCAGACAAGGCAGCTGGTTATCAAGAAGGCTTCAGTCTCCTACCTTACGACAGCCATGTTCTGTGTTGTGGGAGCCGGCTATTTATCAGAAGCAGAATACATTTCCCATGCTGGATTCTGTTGTGCTTGAGGGTCCCAAGTGTCTGAAGAGCATCTCTGCAGAGATTATTGACACTTCTGCTTCCCTATGACAATTAATCAAACTCATGCCTTTTTGAGATAGTGGGAGGCAGTTCATCTCCCCTTCTACCCAGCCTTACTTCGACTGACATTTCTGTTCATTGCTTTTATACAGTGCTGTAGTTTTGATGGTGTAGGCTCTTGGCAGATAAGAGAAGCCGAGAGCTGTGCCTGCAGATTGCTTGGGCCGGAGCACACCTCTCCAGCTGTGCATCACCCAATTAGTATGAGCTACAGCACTCTCTGCAGACAGGAACACTGCTCCAGCCCACACAGACCTCTTGTTAGTTCACTGCTTGCAATTGTGAGTAACAAGTGAAATATGATGAATCTGAGATTACAGGAAATCCATCTCATCTAGCTACCTATTGGCAGTTTTGATGTCTCCATCGCAGTAGCACCTTTAGGGGTGTTGGAAAGGAAACTCCACAAACATATTCCCTGTCTTTTCTCCTTGGCCACGTTATCTGTCCTGACATCTCCTGTGAAGGTCAGTGCCATTCATTTGTTCAGTGGACAGCCAGCAAACATAGACAAGAATGAGGATAGATGGGAGAAAGGTCAATAGTTCCTGCGGGCTCAGAAAATGTCATACATGAGCAGCAACCTGCTCCCACAGAGGAAGGTGGTGCGTTTGGCAAAAAAGACAGAGTCTGAGCCAGGGGCAATGCTCCTGCAAGGTCCACAGTCAAATGGTGTGTCAGAAAAGATAAGGGCAGTTCCTGTGACAGTGATGCTGATGGACATTAGCATTAATAGAAAAATTAAGACTAGATTCTTGGCTCAGATGAGTACCTCCATCCAATACCAGCCTTGTACTTTGAAGGCCATCTGTAAGTCAGGTGCAAGGGGTTGGCTTGCTTTCATCCCAAAATGTGGCTGAGAAAAGCACCTGCAAGATTTGATCCCCTGCAGAAGTTGCAAGATGGGGGTTTTCTGACTGCCTTGGTGATGGATCGGTGGCCAGCTTGGGACCAACAGTTGTGCAGGTCACCACCTCATTACTGTTTCCCAAACCAAGACCAAACCACAAAAGAAGCCAAGTAGGAATTTGAAACTGATCTTTGGCTGGTGTAAATCAGTGTTTTACCATCACAGCGATGGGATATGGGCTTAGTTTAGGTAAATCCTTATGGGTCAGGGAGGCTTCTGTCCTATTGTCACAGCTGGTACAAATCTGTGATGCTCAAGGACACCACACGGTCTGAATTGATTCTTTATTCTCTCAATCTTACTCTGGCTCTTCCCCACTGGGTCTTTTTCATAAATTCACCTTGATAGTATTGCCAACCTGTGAAAGCAAACCCATGTTTGCTGGCTGATGTGGGGAGCTAAGTCGGAGGAGAATCTCTCCAAATATCTTCAAGAAAAGGATGTCCTTGTTGCCACTGTGCAGTCCTTTCAACAGTGGAGGATCCCCAGATGTCACCTACTCGGCCATGAGGCAGATACGTGGAGTTTGTGCCTAGAATTGTGCTGCTTCTGACTATCTCCAGGATCAGGAACCTATAGGAGCAATGCTGAGACTCGCTCTTTTTACTTGCTGGAGAAAAGATTCTGGCCTAGTTTTACATTCTTTTGGCCTCTTAATTCTCAGAATATCATATTGCCTCACCAATAGATACACTGGTCTGAAACCAGCTCCAGATGTGCCAGCGAAGAGCTGACCTCAGGGGGAAACTGAGATAAAAACAGTGTAAAAATCTTCTGCTTTTCACCTGAGCTAGGGACAGGGGTCCCTGCAGGTGTGAAGAACAGCTTATTGATGAGATAATCACTTCGAATGCAGCAAACGACACCAGCTAGTGCTCTGATTAGCCTGATATATCTGGGGAAGGCTTTTAATAAGCCGTTTGAGTCAGGATGTTCCAGAGATGTATGTATTCAAAGTGCTGTTTTCAGCAGTGCCTTCCACCCAGAGGCATTTTCTGAGCTTGTTCTGAACGTGAACAAATGCAGGAGAGGCCTTTAATCTTTATGGAAATTGTAGCTAACGTCTCTAGCCAAATATAGGCAGAGCAGCACGGGGAGTACTTCCATCCTGATCATCGTGTAGGGGAGGAGAGCACTGCACTTGGCCCCACTCTCCCTGGACTATGGGCTTAGCAGAGGCACTGGCCCTTTTCTACAGACCAGGGTGAGCCAGGGCAGTTGCCTTCAGGTTACATACGCCTTCTCCCCATCCATCCCTCTTCCTTTCCCCTTTCTCCTTCCCCCCATCTCTACAGCTGGTCTCTGCTTCAAATTACTTCCTTTATTCATTCATTGAATTCTCTAGCTTCTCGCCCAAATCCCCAGCAACTATTTGAATTAATTTACTGAGGATCAGTGCAGAAATGTATGTCGAAGGCGTTCAAATTCCCTGCTGCTTCACAGTTTGTGTTGTCATTTACAGCTGTTCAGGGGAATACAAAGCAGGTGTAAAATGATCCCCCAGTCCCCGCAGTAGCATTTTACAGCCCCTGTGCTCTGTTGTAAGAAACTAGTTAAGGTGCAGGCGAGTGAAGAATTAGGGAAACCACTTAGAAAACACCCAGAGAGTTCCAGGAAGAGTTTTGTTTTTTTCTTTTCTTCATACTCCTGTTGCCATTCCCTGACATTTGAAAAGAAAGAAATGGGACCAGCTTGGAAGCCTCTAGGATCTGTAGAAGGTAAGGCCACTCCATCTGCTTTTTCCTCTGAACACACCCCTGTTACAGTAAGCCCCAGTGCTTACCATAGCTTTCCCACCCAGCAAATTCCCAATTGAGTTAACGCTGCTTTCTGAGCAGCCAGAAAATGTCAGATATTTCCATCTCAGAACGTTTTGAGGGTAAGAGTTACTCAGTGTCCTGGCATCCAAAATACCATTGCCAGAAGGGAGGAGGAGTCCAGCAGAGTGGGGAGAGGTAGAAGCTGCCTGAGTTGGTGCAGGGCAACTAAGAGAGCACACCAGATGCCACTTTCTTTGGTGTGAAGGATCTAGGTTCCTCACTTACTTAGGAGCTAAGTTAGACTGTACAGTGTTAGGCATCATAGGTGTTCATTCACCACTCATTGTACCAGAGCAGCTCCTACTCTCTGTGTCATTGCCCAGTCTTCATTTTATAGATGGGGAAATGGAGCACAGAGAAGCTAAGGACCTTACTTCCAAAGGTACTTGGGTTATCATCTTCCCCTGACTTCCAATTAAATGCCTATGGCTTTGCTATCTGTCCCTGAGTAATTTATGCGCTTTGGCCTGGTACTGGGAGAGCGATTTTGCCCTTGGATCACTGCTTTCCCTTTTGGTTGGCACCTCTCAGAGGGGGTGTGGGCCATGGTGTGTGCTTTAGTCCTGCTTTGAACACTCAGGGATGCCTCGTCCTGCAGCATCGCACGGGCACAGATGTGAGTCCTTCAACTCTGTATCCTAACAGCAAGTGAGGGCTTTTACACTTGCACTGGAAAGCAAAGGTTTTGTCCCAAAGTACTTGCAATTCAAGAAATACAAGAGAAAGGATGAGCTGGAAAGTCAGGTTAATAAGCTACAATGCAATGAACTTAGCTGCTCTGATTCCAAACAGGCCTTTTTAACTGTTAAATATGTCTTTGCTTCTCATAAACTCATAGATTCACAGAATGGTTCCAGTTGGAAAGGACCTTAAAGCCCATCCAGTTCTAATCCTCCTGCCCTGGGCAGGGACACCTCCCACCAGACCAGGTTGCTCAAAGCCCCATCCAGCCTGGCCTTGAACCCCTCCAGGGATGGGGCAGCCACAGCTTCTCTGGGCAACGTGGGTCAGGGTCTCACCACCCTCACAGCAAAGAATTTCCTCCTGAGATCTCATCTAAATCTCACCTCTTTCAGTTTCTCTCCTTGTCCTATGGCTCCCCTCCCTGATCAAGAGTCCCTCCCTGTCTTTCCTGTAGGCCTTATTGAGGTATTGGTCTCTGAGGTCTTCCCAGAGCCTTCTCTAGGCTGAACCAACTCTTTCAGCCTGTCCTCACAGCCAAGGGGCTCCAGCTCTCAGAGTATCTTCGTGGCTTCCTTTGGACTTGCTCCAACAGGTCCATGTCCTTCCAGTGCTGCGGACTCCAGAGCTGGACACCGTGCTTCAGATGGGGTCTCCCCAGAGCGGAGCTGAGAAGTAGAATCATATCCCTTAACCTGCTGGCCACACTTTGGGTTTTTTTTGGACATCCTTCTTTCCTCTTCCCTTGCTGCCAGAGGTTAGGACCTGGTGCTGTGGGGATGTTCAACCATGAGCACATGCTGCCCATGCAGCCTGTAGTCCCCAGTGCTCTCAGGAGCCTGGCAGCCTCCTCCTTCCCTCAGCAAGGCTGGGGATGTGCCTAATTCTGCCTCTAGTTATTGACTTATTCTGGTCTCCTGGGTGTTTTACTGAGCGGTTCAGTTTTAGGGCAATCTGTGAGAAAGAACCCTGGAGAAAACTGTGCCCCTCTAACAAGACACATGAGACAACAAAATAGCCCCACTGCAAATATGTTTACCAGTGAACTTACTGGAGAGTAAAAAGAAACAGCATTTTTGTCAGTTTCTTATATCTCAAGTCCAAATATCTCCCATGACTGATGTCAAGGTTTCATGCCTTGAAACAGCTAAAAAGTGATAAATTTGGAAAAAAAAAATATTAAAAAAACCCAAATTCTGAGTGCTGCGGGAAAAAATAATGGGATGGGGAAGCATGTGTGTATTTATACAGGTGGAAGTACAACATCTTGATACTCATGTGAGCCACGTAGCCACAGCAGAGTAGCAACATCCAGAGCTACAGGACAAATATCAGGTGCCTGCTGAAAGTGTTTTGGTGGGATTTAGCATTCATTCGTCAGAGTGCAGTCCCAGAGCCACAAGGCCAGGCATGGCAACGCTTCTTGTCCACAGCGATATGTAGAAACTGTGCATTACTATGGTAACAGCTTTTTTTTTTTTTTTTTCCTTTTTTTAAAGAGACTAATTCGATTTGTGAACAGGAGAGAGGATTAAGCATATAGATTTACTCTGAAACAAAGCCTCACAGTGAAACTCAACCTGCTGAAAACAATACAACAAAACACATGGAGAATGTAAAAATTAATTGAAGCAGGCTTTTCTGGCAGTGTGCTCAAGTGGAGAAAAGGTGTCACTGTGGAAAGAGTGACTGGGAGTGTGATCATAGAATCATGGAATGGTTTGGGTTGGAAGGGACCTTAAGGACCCTCCAGTGCCACCCCATGCCCTGGGCAGGGACACCTCCCACCAGACCAGGTTGCTCCAAGCCCCCTCCAACCTGGCCTTGAACCCCTCTTCTCCTTGAACCCACAGCTTCTCTGGGCAACCTGGGCCAGGGTCTCACCACTTTCACCATGAAAATTTTATTCCTAATATCTAATCTATTCAGTTTGAGCATGTTAACCCATGTCCTGTCAGTACATGCCCTTGTAAAAAGTCCCTCCCTATCTTTCCTGTAGACCACCTTCAGATATCGGAAGGGGCTCTAAGGTCTTCCTGGAGCCTTCTGTTCTCCGGGCTGAACAACCCCAGGCTGTTGAGGTTGGAGCCTTGCACGTTGCAGGGGATGGAGTGGCAACATTCTGGGTGATGCCTTGGATCCCACCGTGCCTCACTCTGCCTGTTACTGCACACACCAAGGAGTGGGAGCACATGGGACTCCTTCCAGAACCGGGCTTGGTGTAAGAGCAAATCCCAGGGCTGATGGTGCTGTGGGGTCCTGGAAAGTGGGGCTGATGGGTGCAGGAGTGACACTGACACTGACCAGGAGCAGTGAGAAGGAATTGCTGGAGGATGGAGACTCTGTATGTGTACGAGATCCAACATGATACATTTAGATGCTTTCCCAGTTCCTGTACCAGCTGGATTGGGAATGGCAAGGAAATACTGCTCTCACAACAGAGAAAAGCAGAGATGGAAACAGTTTCAGAGTGTAATACTGAGGCAGGGAGGCCAGTTAGCGCCCTTTGTCCTGTGTTGCTTACACTACAAAGTCTGTGTCATGGGTGACAGGAAGGAAAGTTATTTAAGCCAAGCAGTTCACAGAATCACAGGATTGTAGGGGCTGGGAGGGACCTCACCCAGTCCAACCCCTTGCCAGAGCAAGGTCACCCACAGCAGGTCCCATAGGAATGTGTCCAGGTGGGTTTGAATGTCTCCACAGAAGGAGACTCCACCACCTCCCTGGGCAGCCTCTGCCAGGGCATTGCCACACTCATAGGAAAGAAGGTTTTCTGCATGTTGAGGCGGAACTTCCCATTACTCTGTGCTCTGTCCTCTTCCTCCAGATCTGGGAAAGGATTAGGAGCAGAGGACATTATAGCAGGTATCTGGTACAGGTATTCTGGGGATTTTGGAGAGCTGTGAGAAAGGGCAGGACTGTGAGATTCTCCTTCTCTTGAGAGCACTGTGTGTCTGAGCTGAAGCTGTTGTGATGCCACCTCAGCACTCATTCTCTGCCCAGGCACTAGCTGGGGGGCAACTCAAAGCTGTGCTCCAGCCCCAGCAATGGGAGGGCAGCAAGTCTCGTGGGGCTTGAGGATGCAGTAGGCAAGGGGAGCCATGGTCCTGCTTGGGTTTTGAGGTGAGCCCTGACTGGTTTCTTGATTTGAACCTGCAAGCTTGGTCATTATTCCTCTCTAGCTCCAGTTTCAGGGGCGGTTGAGGTAGCCTAGTGACTCTTCTGCCATTGAAGCAGAGGGCTCAATCCTCTTCTTGTCACATCCTCTCTTGCCACGGCCACTGCCCTTTATGCTGGCTCTGCTGCTGTCACATCCTCCCATCAGCTGGTTTAATTCGTTAACCCTGCAAAGTCAGCTTGGGAAGAGGTCATTCCACACACAATGAAGTGTAGGAATGCAATCAGGAGTGGAGCTGAGAGGGATTGCCCTGATTAGGCAGTGCTGAATTTGTCACCTCTGAGCTGTGTCCCATGTCACCACAGTCCTGAGCAGGAGTTTTAGAGGTTGCCTGTGAGCAAGGACACAGGAAAGCATGTGCTTCAGTGTTCTGGGAGACTGGTGTCCAACTGGGATTGACTGTCAGCACCTTCAAAGTGACACATATGGTGCATGTTGATATTAAGTGGGATGAGGTTCAGGCCAGTGGGTCTGGGAGTTTCCAGAACTCAAATTGGACACTGTGGTGCCATTTTATAATCAAAACAATTCTGTCTGCAGTTAAGGTATTTTAGTTTTAAGCTGCTCAGGAGGTCCCTTAGGGAAAATACCAAAGCCCACTGTCTTACCAGCTGCTCTGTCCTGTGCCACCCTGGGCTCTGCTGGGCGCTGTGGAAGGGTAAAATCGTTTCTTTAGCAGATTTACTTCTTCTTGTCTGCCTCTGTGTCTTACTAGATCAATTATTGTTTGTAAAATGCGTTAGATCTTCAGATGAAAGGCAGAAATACAATGTTTGCTTCCATTAACCAGAGCAGTTTACAGAAAACATCAATTTAAAGTGTAAAAGCCAATTTGCAACTGGTATTGACAACAATTAAATTGGCCTCCACAAAGTAATCCAACTGGTTGCTTTTGACACTGTGAAGAATGAAATCTTTATAAGGCCGTCCTACATGTTGAGCTCCCCCTGTTTCATGATTGCTGATCCTATCTCACTCTACGGAAGTGTAAACAGAGGTGAGGAGCTGGAAGCAATACTCCATTAAGAATGTGCCATAATCAGTAAACTTTCCTTCCCCTCTCTTTGGACTCCTGCCCAAATATTGCTACTCAATCCACGCTCTGCTTTCATCAGCTTCCTTTCTTTGCCGCACCGTCAGACTTTGCTGACTTTAAAGTTATGCAAAAATGTACTGAAGCAAACGTTCACTACTTTATTCCTGGCATTAACACCAGAGGCAGTGAACTCCAGAACTGACCACTGGCCACAGCCTCCACGAAGGGCAGTGGCACGCAGGATCTGCAAAGCTCTAAGTAAGTCTTGCAGCCTTGTCATGGAAAACTACCAGTTCAACTTACAGACGTGGGAGTGATACTGCGAAGTCATGGTTAACTTCTCATAAATCAGTCCTTGAGTGTGCAGTGACATCCAGATGTGTAGCTTTTGGAGATGTGGCAAGACCCTAGCTAGGGGAAGTGAGAGCATCACCAGCAAAAGACATAGTTGAGTCTCTGAATACCTAGGGGATTAGTGTTTCATTTTAGGCATTTAAATCCTAAAAGGCTTAGCCAGTTGTCTCTTACTGTCCTGTCTGAAGCTCTGCTCGGTCAGAGCAAAGGGACAAGGGAGAGTCTGGTGTTTCTCTGCATGAGGCAGCTTGGCTTCTCCTTTACAAAGCTCACATCTTCCGGGTATTCCCACCTTCTGGGGTATGCCGGGGTGACTTTCAGCAAGAGACCCTTTCTAGATGGATAAGATGCCAGGAAGATTTGGCGCATGTTGAAGATCTCAACATTTTGTCATTGGCTGCAAACAGCCTTTATCGCTGGTGCAGCCCCTGTTCCTTCTGATGTGCCAACCATATGTGTGTAGCTTGGGAATTCAGTGGGTCTTGCCTCACTTCCCCTTCCTTGAAGCTTTATTATTGTCAGATCATCTTACTTGTTGCAGGTACCTGAAAAGACTCCCATGTGGCTTTTTATATGAGCATACCTAAGAGGGAGTGATGCCCTCCTCCATAAAAGGTCAAATTTAACTACTTTTTCTCTTTGATTTAAAATATTTGAGGAGGAAGGAAAAGGGAGTACATCTGTCACAATCTCACTTACAATCAGAGAAGTTAATGGAAAGTTTCCTTCTGACTCTCCTGGGCTTTGGACAAGGCTTCTGTACTGCAATATTAGCAAATAATGGAGTTCACGTCTCATCAAGTCCTTCTCAGGAAAATAATTCTAATATATGTGGATGGCCTTTTGCAGCTCTCTCCCCAGATCTGTCCCTGGTTTATAGGTGGTGCCAACACTTTTATCTTCTAGTGTTAAATCACTTCTGTGGATAACTGTTGCACTCTAAAACAAACCCCACACCAGGTATTCAGTGGCTGCCAGTCACAGGGCAGTGCCCCAGTGCTCAGAATGACCCCTCTGAAAAGGTAGTAAGATAAATACGCATTCTCAACTCTGGGACTTTCTACTCAGTATCTTCCAACTGCAGTAACTCAGCCTCAGTGGCACGTCCTTTCATTTCACATCTCCCCTCCCTGGATCCACAGCTTTTCCTACCAAGAAAGCATTTCTCAGTGAACTCCATGGGAAGGTGAAGTTCTGCTGTCTCCATCATGTTGTAAGAAATCCCAGTCATTCCCAGGGCAACATGCCCATTCCTTGTACTGGTCACGTAGGCAGCCTGCACTCGATATTCTGGTACCTACACATCCCATCTTCCTTGCATCAAGCAGTTATGGTCCTTATAGGAAGGGTCTTTGGGAAACTCTGCAAGGAATTAATTTTTGGGGTGATTGGAGGATGCAAAAAAGGTGTGGAGCTGTATTCATGCTGTAGGTTAATTGCAGCATTGAGCAAACTGAAGTGCTGGAGCCTGCCGTAGATCACAGACAGTGACTGTGGCATTCTGGTTGCACAGCTCAGCAGAACAAGTTATTCTATTAAATCCTACTTAAATATTAATATATTCAGTGGTCAGGAAGCAGGGCTTCAGGGAGAGAGGAAGTTGAAAGGGCTCTTGATGCGCAGAGTACTGTCAGGTAGCTTCGACTACCTCCATCTCTGAAGTGTCCCATTGCTGCCTTGGAGTTGGTCACTGTGGATCTCAGAGGTTCTTATTCCAAGTGTCCAGGTTTCTGACTGCCTTGGTTGCATCACTTCAGTTCCTGGCACTGGCAGAACCATGCAGCACAGAGGTAGCTGATGTTCCCTCTCTTCTGAGGCTACTTGCTGTGTGGGGGCTGTCCTCCTTGATGGGCATCTAAGAGGAATGACCCCATCGGACTTCAGGTTTGATGTGGCTGGAGATGCTGAGGTAGAAAAGGAGCCTTCCTGTCATGCCTACCTTACTGTCCTTTCCTTCTGGAGTCCAGCACTAGGATCTGGACTTCACTTACCTCTCCACTTGCCTAACATAGTTCTAACTGGGCTTGCCCATCAAAGGATGCAGGTAGATAAGTATGGGCTCTAATCAACACTTGCTGTTCTCATGATTTATGGGTGGGAGAATTGTAGTGAGGGGTTAGACAAGTCATCGTGAGTTGTTGATATACCATCTGACATGCAATAGAGTGATTGTGTAGCACTATGGCTGTCATTTCACATCTATGGGATCACATGGGAGATCTCCCTGTCCTTTGGGAGACTCAGAACTTGGGGCAGTGCCTTGCACCAGTCCTGAAAAGATGTCACCACCTGTCACATCCTCTGCAGACCACATGAGGCTTTGCCCATGAGTAGTTGGCAGGTGGTTAAGCTGAATCATTCCCATCTGAGCAGGGCAGTAAGTTCTTGACTGACATAAAAAATCAGCACTGTCTGCTCGTGGCTGGAAAGGGCAGATAGTTGACCCTCCCACTAAGTCCTACAGCTCTGCATCCCCCAGCTAGTCTGATGGGGTTGATCTGTGCAGAGACAGCCTGTGGAACTCCCCAGCACTTCTGGCTAGAGATTCAGGGGAGGGCAGCAGCAAAGCAGCCCTCAAGAACCTTATACAAATACAGTTACAGCTTCCCAACCAAAGGGCAGTTGCTCTGCCAAGAATCCCAGACTTTTTGTATGAGACAAAGAGCCACACACCTAAAATAGGGACAAACCTTGGTTTTGGAGAATATCATGGGAGAGCTGTCCCAGCCAAGACCTTCAAGTGTGGTTTGGTTTGTTAGTTCTAGCTTCAAGACCTGAGGAAATTCCAGGTTTACCAACATTCAGATTCTGAGTCCTTTAGACCATTGATGTCCCAGACAGTCTCCCTAATTTATCTTTCTTTTTTGTTCTCTGAAATCAAGTTACACTGATATTCTAGCTGGAATTTTTTTGGAAGGTCTACCAAGGCCCAGTCCCAGGCAGCGTAACTGCCACTGGGCCTCCAGACTGATGGAGAAATGTGTCAGCTGTTGCATCCAGAAATAACTGGGCTTTCCAATTAGCAGTAGTTTTATTTCTTTGGTCTGGAGGTGGGAGTTAAACTCTCCCACAATGACGCACTTCTCAGTTGTATATGACCGAGAACATCACAAAATTTCTACTGAAACCTGCATCCCACTCTGACGCTTTGCAGCAAGCTTCAGGTCCCACAGTAACCTCCTTTCTAACAACTTCTCCATAATTATTTCACCCATGAATTTTGAGCAGGTTTGGGTTTGTTTTTTTTTAAATCCGGGCTAGTATTTTTGATTGATTTGAGCAGATTTTGTCCTATCCTAGTTGTCTAACTGAATTTTCCCTCCCCACCTGGCACTCGGGGCCACTTACACCCCTCTTTCTGCCTCTTCTGAAGGGCAAACAGCTTTTTGTGTCTCATTTGCCAGCGGTGATACTGCTGCAGACTCCCTGATACTTCTGCAGTGTCCAGTTGAACAGCTCATACAAGAATTCCAAATTCTCCTGTCTTTTAGCTGACGATCCTGGCAAAACCTTTTCTGTCAATCACTCCTGACCGTACCCCATGGCTTCTCAGCCCTGGAACACTTCTAATACTGCTTATCTAATCGTATTTCTTCCATATCCTTCTCCAGCCCCTTTTTGTGCATTCTACATTTCACTGCTACGTCCTTAAGTGCCGTTGTGTCAGCTCTTCTGTCTGTCCTGTCTCTGTTTCTCTAAATATGTTTTGGATGAATGTGATGCAAAAAATCAACATTTTGTGCAGAAATCTTCGTACAGGATCTCATAGTGGTGAGCACCATAGGGAGCATCTGTCAGGTTCAGGACCAACACGACTGGAGCGCAAGGAATGTGAGGCAGGGCAAGTGGTAGACACCAGTACTGGTGATTAATGTGGTTGGTCTGGAGGAGTGAACAACTGAGAAAACGATTAGTGCCCTTCTCCTTTCCATTTATACAACTTAATAGCCAGAAGAGCAAGAATACTGCACTGTAGACATAGCTCCTTCTTTTTAGGAGAACCCAATGATCTTCAGTCATTTGCTCCAACCATGCTTGGACTTTTTAGTGTTCATGAGTTCAATGTGAAGAGCTGCTTTCCTGCCCTTAGCACTCAGAGACATCCTGTGGAGCACTGGGAGTGCCGGCTTCTTCACAGAAGGACAAGAGTTGCTTTTTGAACTCCTGTTCTTGTCTTCCTGCTGTCATACTGGGTGCACATGTCCACGTGTGTCCGGGCTCACAAGCACATGCACTTCTTCAGGAGTTGGCAGACCCCAGCTGCCCAGTTCCTCAGATAGGATTTAGTCCTGCTTCCACAGACAAGGTCCCAGCATTGTATTAAGTTGCAGGGTGACACCTGTGAACATCAGTTTAACATAATTGTCAGAATGGTATTTGGTGGAGCTAATGAAATATTTACCTTTGAGCAGCTATAAGTTCATTAATGTTTCACTGTCTGCTGCCAGCCAGCCCTTTCCTGAGTTACTTTCTTGAATTGTTTATGAGGCTAATTGCACTGCCCTTCATAAACCAGGGACTCAGGCTTTTATGGGGCACTTTCAATTAACAAAAACCCTCTGCCCTGCTGGTGAAGGCATCTGTGGAGAGAAACCAGGTAACCAGGTGATGGAGACTGGCACAAGCACAAACCTTCCATGGGGAACCTTCTGCGACATGTCTCTATTGACCCCCTGCTGCACAGCAGAGGCTCAGAGCACCATGGCACTGGCATCAAGCTATGGTGAAGCTCACTCCTTCACGCTCTCCAGGCAGCTGGGAAATACTGCTTTCACTCAAAGGGTGTCTCTTTTCATACCAGCACTGATATCTCAGCATCTCTGGTGTTGGCAAGTAAGCGCCCTCACCGTCAAAAGGACATGGACCTGTTGGAGCGGGGCCAGAGGAGGCCACGAGGATGCTCCGAGGGCTGGAGCCCCTCTGTTGTGAGGACAGGCTGAGAAAGTTGCAGGAGTTCAGCCTGGAGAAAGCTCCAAGGAGACCTTGGAGCCCCTTCCAGTCCCTAAAGGGGCTTCAGGAAAGCTGGGGGAAGATTCTTGATCAGGAAGGGGAGCCATAGGATGCGGGATATCAGTTTTTAACTTGAAAGAGGAGAGACTGAGATGAGATCTCAGGAAGAACTTCTTTGATATGAGGGTGGTGAGACCCTGTCCCAGGTTGCCCAGAGAAGCTGTGTCTGCCCCATCCCTGGAGGGGTTCAAGGCCAGGTTGGATGGAGCTTGGAGCAACCTGGTCTGGTGGGAGGTGTCTCTGCCCAGGGCAGGGCGATTAGAACTGGATGGTCTTTAAGGTCCCTTCTAGCCCAAACCATTCTGTGATTCTATGACAGAGGGTTGTTGGCTTAGCTCGGGAATAGGCAGGAGAAAGAGGGTAAAGCCCAGACATTACCATATCTTTGAAAAAGGGGAATCCTCCCCAGGAGAAGGATGAAGTGGGAAGGAAGAATGAGCCCTCCTCTCAAGGGAGTGTCCATATGCTCTCCAGCAAGGCATTGAAGACCATAGCCAACTTCAGTTTGTGCTTGCATGTATTTTTGTCCTCTCCCAGGAGGAATCCTGTTCAATGAAATGTCTGATTTTCATGGGTTTGGGGGTTCTTTTTGCTTTTGCTCTTGGTTTTCTGTTGGTGAATTATATCAGTTCCTTCCCATCAGAGTTGCAGAGGCTCAAATCTGAATTGCCCTTAGTTTCTGGGACAAAGCTAAGCTTGAGGGAGCTCTCTCTCCCAGACAAGTGTTATGTGTGCTTCAGGAATCCCCTCTGTGCTAGATGAAAGGAGATTTTGCCAAAGAATAACATTTTTTTTTCTTGTGTAATCTGATATCGTGATCTAAAGTAGGAAAAACTTTTAGGCAGAGTTTGCTAGAAAACTATGGCAATGTGTATCTTCAAAATAGAAGGGTACACAAGGAAGACAAAACCACTGTCATTTTAATCTTTGAACTGTTAATCTCTGCAGTGGTGGGGGCCAGGAGGCTGCCACATGCAGTGTGGGGGCTGTTCCTGATGATCCCTCTAAAACTGAAGAATCAGGAAGTTTTGTATAAAACATTATCAACGAAATGGCAAAACCCTGTACCAGACAATACCCACTCAAGGGGTTTTAAAGGAGAGTGGCTGAGTTCTACTGAAGGTTAGTCCAACCACTTAATCAGCTTGTGTGCCAGGCGAAGTGAAGGTGGAAAAATGCAATGCTCATCTTCAGAAAGGCTACAGAGCCAATTCTGGCAATGGGAAAGACAAGCTGGTCGAGCAGGTGCTCTGCGGGGGATGGCAATAAAAGGAGGGAGAAGAGTCAAGATGGCTTTTGTGAGAGGAGAGGATGCGTGATGAGGCTGTTAGCATTCCGTGAAGGAACTGGCTGATGTGAGGATGGAAGTGATTCCATCAAGGCGGTGCAGTTGTTTTTCTTTGGAAGTTTTTAGTGAGGTCTTTCATCGACAGCGCTTGAGAATGCTGTGGGGTAAGAGAAAGGTCTTCTAAAGAATTAATAGCAGATTAAATGATAGAAAGCAACGGATGAGAACAGTCAGGTTTTGCACTGAGGAATGATTAGAGTCCTAGAAGATCTGCTACTGGACATGTGCTGCTCAGTGTATTTTTGAATGAAAAGATGTACAGGGAGGTTACAAAAGGTTGTATGTGGTGTGGAATTATTCTTAACTCTCAAATCTGAGGCTGACAGCAGGGACTTCACCGTATTAAAGTAATAATCTAGGGAAAAGATTTCCAGCATCGTCAAGAAGGAGGCCAGCAAGCTGTTCCTTGACAGGGAGGTAGCTGGGGGTGCTGAACACCTCTCGCTGGGGTTTTAGCTCTCATCTTTGCATTATTTGTTTGAAATATGACGTCTTAAAGAAAATCTGTTCTTGGCTTCCCGTGTTTTGCACTACCCTAATCTCTGACTGGTTGTTATGGTATGAGAAAACCCGTTACAATTTATTGTCATTCAGACAATTATTCTCTCACCCGATGACCCTTCCCCACACAGGAAAGGGGAATCGGAGAACGTAAAGAAACACAGGGGTTGGAATGTAAATAGATTGAATAGAATAAGACTGAATAATTAACAATAATACTAAAGAACCATTATTAATCCTGACACTGATAGAAGATATACAAGAATTATACTCAGCCACTTATATCAGCAGGAAGCTGTGGATTCCCAGCAGTGGACAGCAAATGTCAGACACTGTGAGTACAACAGCTTCAGGGGGAAAGGAAGGCCTCAGAGGTTTGGCATCGGGGCGAGGAGTTGTCTGAACTGCCTCCATCAAGGGAGAGCCAGCTACACAGCAAACTTTTCTAATTTATATTGTATGTGACGTTCATGGTATGAAATAATCCTGTTGGGCAGCTTGGGTCAAATGCCCAGGTTTTGCTCCTCCTCATCCCTGCACCTGGCAAGGCTCGAAAACACTGAGACCTTGAATCCTGGCTGGCCATAAAGTAAATACTTTCATTAATTCAGATACTATAGTCTTCTAAAAGTGCAGTTTTCCCTGGCGTTAGAAGAAAAGTTAGACCTGTGTCTCTCAACCCAGGACACTGATCCTACCCTTCCAAGTATCCAGGGCAGCTGCTATCGATCAGCTTTCTGCTCAGACCTCTGGGTTGTGAAGCTGATGCTTAGATCTATTCAGAGACTTTATAAAGGTGTCTCCCTAAAAGCAATACACTCCCGGAAGACTGACCAACCAGGAGCGCTTTGTGACTCAAATCTGGTCAGAGTCCTCCTCGGAGGTGTGTGTCGCAGCATCCCCAGGGCATATGGCACCCAAAAAGGGCAGCCTGGCTTAGACTGTGCTTCAATGCACATGCCTTGGACCACAGCTCTGTCACCCCCGCCCCCCAGCCCCCATCGATGGTCCTTCAAGACAGCCAGCTCTGCTTGCTCTCCTTGACCTATTTGCTCATTACCTCCACAAATGCGATTTTGATTAAGGAATTTTCCTAAGTAATTACTATGGCATTAGAAATGCAGCCAAACAGAAAATAGTCCAAGACGCAATGTGGCATGATGTCTGCCCTGAAGGCCAACTCGCCAGCTACCAGCAGACCATTGGGGAGGGGGAGCCAAGGCCAGCGCTGCCAGGCAGAAGGACAAACCTTTGTCCAGGCCACTGGGGCACAGGGGTCCGTCCCCAGGTCAGGTATCGTGTTTGAGTGTGGTTTCTGCTACTCACCATAGTGGTCCCCTGGAGTCAGGGAGAGGTTCTGACACCAGCTGCAGACTCATGGGTTAAAAACTGTGCTTGCTTCCAGTTGCTTGTTAAAATTAAAATGCCTGCTGAGCTCTTGTTTCCAGCATCAGGAGAGAAGGATAATACACCCCGTATAAAGAAGGGGCTAAATCCAGGGAGGAGGTTCAATGGTGGCAGTGGCATATCCCAGCCAGGTTCACAAGGGACAGATTCACGTGTGTCAGATCCCTGCTGTTCCCCCCACGCACCTGGGGACAGAGAACATCGTACAGACAGAGCTGCTGAGCAGAGCCCGTCTCAGAGAGCAGCTTGAACAACCCCTTATTCACGATCTGACCTTGGCATCCTTCCACACACACGACATTGTGGTGACGTTACCAAGCCACCACATACTTTCTTGTTAGGAATTTGCTGCCAAGGACCTCTGACAGAGCTTTTACCGGACACAAGACAACCAAAATCATGTTCAAATCTGGCCCAGGAGTAGAAAAAGACAGGCTCAGAGTGACTCAGCCCAAGGAAATTGTGTCCCCAAGTAAAACTGCTTGCAAAAGGGGCCAAAGCTGAGCTCACTTTCACTTAGGAAAGGCAGAAAAATAATGGTGTCACCTTTAAGATCAAAGTGACTGGCTGAATTCCTCTCTGTGAGAGTAAGTACCTAGTAAACAAAGCCAGCACTCACTTTCTGCAAGCATCTGCCTTCGCCTTCAGCAGCTTTCTAATGCGGTTCTGGGGGAGCGCTGCCAAACAAAAAGGGACTCATTCCAAGGCTTCGGCAGTGAAAATATAAATATCCCCCTTGTTAATTTTGGGTGCCATAATCCATCAGTGGCTGTCGTATGCAATTTAGCTCCAGGACATCTCCTGACAGCATGAGCAATAAAGCATTCCCATGCTAATGTAAAATAGGCAGGTGCTGGGGACATTTTTTTCAGCTGCCCATTAAGCTGAACCGAAGGATTCGGGGGTGGTGGGACGTTCTGGGAGTGTGGAACCTGGCCATGGAGAAGACATTCCCTGGTGCAGTCACCTCTGCGGCTGGTCACGTGTGATTGGAGATGCAATTAGTGAAAGGCACAAAGAGCTCCAGAGCACACAGCTCTGGCCAGCATGACTGGGCACACTGGTCCAGCAAAGGGTTGGTCATAAAAATCATAGAATCATAGCATAGTGGTTGGAAGGGACCTTAAAGCCCATCCAGTTCCACCTCCCACCAGACCAGGTTGCTCCAAGCCCCCTCCAACCTGGCCTTGAACCCCTCCGGGGATGGGGCAGCCACAGCTTCTCTGGGCAACCTGGGCCAGGGTCTCACCACCCTCACAGCGAAATCTTTCTTTCTAATATCTAGTCGAAATCTACCTCAAGTAAATCCTACAGAAGATTCATTGAACACTGCACCAAGTGGTTTTAAATTGTGATGCTACGTTGATAGAGTTTGGTATCACATGGAGCAGATTGGCATATCCTGCTGCATTGGCAGGGGAGGAGATCCCAGCATGTCAGAGAGAAGGGGGCTCTGCTGAATGGAGAGAGGGTCTGCAGTGAAAAGCTTTGCTTGAAGCAACTCATGAACTTGGGCTTATGACAGTGTAGGTATAGAACAACACTTCTTCTGAGCCCTGCGAGGATCTCAGAGCAGAAATTTGGTGCTGAAATCCCACATTCTCACTTGACTGAATGGATGTGAGCCCTTCTGTGTGCATACTCTAGGGCTACAGCTCAGGAAGGACAAAAGAGAGGCAAAGATATAATGAATGTGTCACGTCACATCTCCTAAAACAGCTTGAATACCTCTTGAGGAAGAGCAGCTATGAGACCTCAGGGTAAGTCAGGAGCCATAGGGTGCCTGTCCTCCAACAACTTCCAGCCGTTCACACCCATCCTTGGCATTAGCAGAATAAGGCTCAACACATTGTCCCGTCACAGCCAAGCAGGACACATCTGGGCTTTGCCTCCTTTAAACACCCCTGAAGGGCCAGACTCCTCCAGTTGTCTATGCACACTAATTGACTGGTATTTTGTCATTTTAATAGAAAGCGCTCAACTCTCAGCTCTCTCCAGCCTCTTTTTTCAGCACCAGAACACATTGAAACAACTCCAGGAAGCTTACTCTTTCTCTTTTTCTCAGTAGCCTTTTAACTTACACTTGTTTTCCTTTTCAATTAAAACTTTATTTAGAACATCACTCTTGTCTTTTAAAAGTCTTGCTTATAGACCTTTGTTCCCTTTGTTTCTGTTCAGCCATTTCCAGCCCAGTCTGGACTGCTCTACTTTCACCTCTAAACCCTGTTGGAGCAAAGAATGTCACACATGAGATGTGTATGAGACGTCAGTGTTACACTTGGCCTATTAAACTCGACATCTCAAGGGTGTTACCAGCCCCCCGTTAGGATGCACATTTACATTCACTTTAGCAATTAAAATACGCAGCGGCCCTTGGAAGCAAGTTGCTTTTGTGAAAACCACCTCCCACACTTGCGGAGTGGGGGATTCCTTAGGGAACTCTGCTGTGGGATCCTGGTAGGATCCCGGTTCCTGCTGCTAGGAAGCATCTCGTCTGCTGCAGTCTGCACAACCTGTGTCAGTCCGTGGCTGTGCCGTGATCATCTGTTGCTTGTCAATACAAGCTCTCACAATAAAGGATGGAGCCATCTCCAAGGGTCAGCTGTAGAGCAGTCCATGTCCAGGAATTCAGGAGAGCGTGATAATACAACCAGTTAATTATCAATAAAAGAATCTCTGATAATTACCCACATCCTGTTATTCCAGAGCCATTTTTAAAGCAGTCGTGACTTTCTGTCTAGAACAACCCTTCCTTGCTTTTAAGCAGTATTTTTAGCATGTTTCCAAGTACTTAATGATGAAGAGAATCAGCATCCACAATTTATAGGGAAACTGAGTCAGGAGAAGGTATGAAACATTTCCCCAAAGTCAAATAGCCTTCGTGGGGTCAAGCCAGAAACAGTAGACAGGGTTTTCTGATCCCTGGTGTTGATCTTGGTCTTCTGGGAGACAATGCTCAGAAGCAGCACACTTAGCTCTCTCTTTGGGTTATGCATGGGTTATTGCAGATGGGTGAGTGTCTGAGTGAACAGGATACTGAAAACACTGCTCAGGCCAACTCCCTTTGAAGAAGAGTTAGTTTTCTGGTCCCTACAAAACAGGAATTGCTTTGATAGAGGAAGCAAGGAGTGGTGCCATGGAAGGGCTGTCGCTGGACTCAGAGTTTAACCATTGATAGCAGGAGGCACTTGATGCTCAAGGAGCTCCACCGTTACCTGAGCAATGAGTTCATTAGAAACGTGCACTAGCAGTTGCCTGCTGAGCTGGAAACAAGGACAAGGTGAAGGACCGCTGCTGATCAGGACAAAGGAGAATGGAAAGATGCAAAAAGACAATTAGAGGCATTCCCAGAAGGTCCCCCAAAGATAACCTACTACAGATGTCACAGGAAAACAAGTGTGTGGTAAGATCCCAAATGCTTTTGAATGTCTGAGCATGATGTTGCCTCTCAAGTTGACTTATGAAAGGATCTAGACACTTCAGTGCTTCTGTAAACTTCAACAGGCATCTATATACATCTTTGGGCACATTAAGTACCTACAAAAACTTTTCCCAGTCTTTCCTAATGTCAGCAGGATTTGCCTCTTAAGTACTGATTTTTCTTTCTTAATTGGGGCTCAGTTTGAGGTTTCAGTTTTTGAAGTTGTTGTTGCTAACTTCTTTGCTTCCAAATGAAAGCAGAAACCATAAATGACTACATTTAAGTGTGTGGAACAGAACAACTTGCATCCTTAAACTGTCAATTCCATACACCCGTTTATTTACTTACAGTTATAAACAGAGCACTTCATAAATATTTATAAGGAAGCTCCCAAAGCCCAGCTGAGAAAATAAGTATTATCACCACTTACCAGTTGTCAGACTGAAGCACAGGCAGAGACATGACTTGTCCGAAGACACCAAGCATCCTAACATCATAACCAAGTCTGAGCTGTCAGCTTTCCTTCCATCAGAGCCCTCGTTGCTTCCTCCCCTTCCATCATATTCCTACATTCAGCTCCTACCCCTGCTCGTGTGGGTAAACAGTCAAACACTTTTTCATTGCACTGACTTTAAACTTCCCCCTCATAGGAAAAATGGGAAGTATCCTGGATGTCATGGCAAATAAGGATGGGAAGCATTTCAGTTATGCTTATTCTAGCCAACTGGGGAAAGGTAAATGAGTAAAGTTTTCCTAACTCTGTCTGGTAGGAGCTGATAGCTTATGGTGTTTGGGTCATCAGACGAAGGCTGAGACCTTCCTCTCTCATATCCAGAGACTGTCACATCCAAGAACCTCCTCTTTGACAGCCAAATTCAGAGCTCAAAGTCTGAATGGGTCGTGGGGGCTCCTGGTGAGAGTGGAGGGAAGTAGGCAACCTTGGAAATGGTTTCATCTGAGCTACCTTGAAACAAAGGTGTATATTTCCACTGAATGTGGAAAAGTGGAATGGCCAGTTGAAGACTTGAGGGCAAACAAGGCAAATTAATATTTTCTGCACCAGACTGACCCTTAGCTAAGGGTGCTGAGCTGAGTGCTTCCTGCTCCCTCCTGTGCACTCAGAGCCATTGCATAGTGCAGCCTCCAACAGCCTCCAGGCTGGGTGGCATAACTGCTTTTTCACAACTCTTTCAGGAGCTAAACCATGCCCTGAAAGTATCCCAGCTTCTTGCCATCCCACTGTTCCTATTTAACTCAACCAGAACCTTGACTCCAGCTCAGAAGAACTTTGTTCGGGGCTTCTCTGACCTGGTGCCTTCCTCCAGTTCACTTCTGGTGCTCAGCAGTACAGGCACTGCTGTTAGCCACAGGGAAAATTCCATCGCCAAGGAACCCAGGCTCGGTCAGGGAGTCAGGCAATACAGCGGGGTGTGTAAGGAGGGCTTTCCACCCAGGAATATCTGGAGATTCCAACAGCAAATTTACCAGAGATACCCACAGCAGCTGGCATCTGTCAAGCTATGGCGATCATTTGGAAATGATAAACTGTTCCTGCTTTCCTGGAGGGCTAGAGCTTCAGCGTACAGATGGCTGGTCAGAGGGCTCCCTTGCCTCATATGTAGTCCCTTCAGAGCTGAGTTAGATTTTCTAGCATATTTTATGGTTTGCCCTTTTTCAGTGCTTGGGCTGCATTGTAAGCATCACATCAGAAATGCAATGGAAATGGTGACTCTTCCTCCATGACAACATTTTGGGATCCTTTGGAAATTGTCAGGTCTCTTTCTGGACTTGTTGTCCAGAAGAGGGTTATGTGGAATTTTGAGCAACTTGAACAGAAGATCCAGAGGCGGGCGATGTGACTCAGTCAGTGTTCAATGTTACCACAGGTGTGAGGAACCTGTGGAGTGCAGTGTCCCAGCTTCAAATAGGGCTGAAAGAGGTAAATACTGCAAACAGAGCTGATCCTGCTTGTGAAAATGAGAGAGATGTAGTGCCAGAATGGATTGCTAGCAGGAACCGCCAGCATCTTGTAAAAAAATCTGTTGTTTCCTAAAGACAGAAGGAAAAATATTCACTGTGTCTGAGATGTAAGAGTTTTGGTCCAGACAAAGTTCCAAGGTTCCAAGTGCAAAGTGGTGCAGGCCTGCCATTGGCTTTAAACATGCCTAATGAGTTAGACATGGACATTGAATTACTCAACTGCTGGAAAAATATCTGCTTTCATCTTGCTCCTACCAGCATGAAAAAAGAAATCTCTGGCAGCCTGATCTTCTGACCAACCCAAACCACTTCCACAGCCACAAAGCTCAGGATAAAATGGGAGCCTTTGTGTTTTGGCATGTGACGCTTCCCATAACCTGTCACCTCTGCACAGTTCTGTTCATGATACACCTCTTGCATCTATGAGCTGTAAGATGTCCCTTTCCCATGCCCTGTTCCCTTGAGACACTGCCCAGGGCAGTCTGTGACCTGGTACGAGTGGACAGAGGTGCTCCTGTTAAGGGATTTTTGGTTAAATTACACCCATCTCTTCTTTCTTGCCTTCATCTCTTCTTCACCTCTCACCTTTCTCATGTTCCTCCTATGTCTTTCCATGCCCTCCATTCTGTCTTTAAAACTGCTCCCTAGCTATGCGTTAGGAAGGTGAGGAGGGAATCATCCAGAGGTGCTCTTAAATCTGCTGAGATCAAGTCTGAAAAGTGAGTGAAACTCCCTAATGTTTTTTTTATCATCTAGGTCTGAAACTGTGGCAACGGGGAAGAGAGGAGTTAGGAGAAACCTGAACAGAAACCCTGAGTCTTAGGGGAGGCCAGAGGGCACTGCAGTGCCATCCCCGTTGGACTCTGAGCCTAGGGACATTGGAGAAAACCCACCAGCAGCAGTAATTCACCTCTCCAGCTGCATCCAGCTTCCCTCATTGAGTCTGTGTCATTCGGGGTTCATTGCCTATGCTGAAATTAACTGATTCCTGGAAGCAGAGAGGCCAAAACACTGTCCCTGGGAAGGGGACACTTTTTTCATTAGTGTATGTGAACAGCCCACACTGTTACTGGCTGATTGCCATTAAAGGACCAAGGCTGCCCAGAGACTCGTTGCCTTCTTCCTGCAGCAGCAGGGGTGGGGAGCATACTGGGGTGGAGAGGTGGCTGCATGGTGGGTTGCGGTGGCTGCAGCAGCGCAGGGGAGGAGGCTGCCTGGAGTTCCCGGCTGTTTTCTTTGCTTTTAAGACACAATGGTCATGATGACAACACAAAATGAGGGTGGTGAGACACTGGAACAGGTTGCCCACAGAGGTGGTGGAGGTCCCATCCCTGGAGACATTCAAGGTCAGGCTTGATGAGGCTCTGAGCAATCTCATCTAGTTAAAGATGTCCCTGCTTACTGACACAGGGGGGTTGGACTAGATGGCCTTTAAAGGTCCCTTCCAACCCAATACATTCTATGATTCTATGATGATGCTGTATCTACAGCTCTAATTATTTCATGCTTTGGGAGCTAACCAATGGCTTGCAACAATTGCATATCAATGTTGCAGGGTCTACAAAGCTTTACCATGTGTGTAAACCAGGCTCCACATTATCATTTACAGCTGAGCAGCATTCCCATATTAAGGCCTGGATTATTCACTGTTGTGTATTTCCTCTCCTTCAAGTAACATACAGAAATCAAGAGACACAAATTTAAGTAGTTAAGCAACGCAGCACCTCCTCCCAGGAAGTGTAGGGGACAGAGGATCTCCTGCGGCGTGCAGCCTGTGATCCCCATTAGCCACTGCCTTGGATTTGGAGCACCACAGTCTCTAAGACACCATACAAGAGGGAGCCATCCTCCTCCCTGCCATGTCACGTGTATGTGTACAGGAGAGCAGCTCACAACATGATCACAACCATTTGTACAGCAGTTAGAGCACAACCCTATTTCCCTTCAAACATGAGCTGCCAAAGTCAGAGATATCTGGTGATCTTCCCCTTGAGCTACCTCTATGGTCACGAAATTCTTGTGAGGAGTCTGTGACAGAGCTACAGATCAAATCAGGTTTCCCAATCTCTGTTCCTGAAGCAGAATGGGACCATGGGCACCTCCAGCTTGCTCAGACCCCCTCTCCGGTCTCATGTTTGACTCTGGCAATGTCAAAGTCAATGGCTTCTCCTTCACAGGAAGACATAAAACCAACCAGTGGCAGATGGATGATTATCTGCACTCTTGAGAAGATCACCCCCTTGTCCCATAGTTAAAGTTTATAAAGCACAAGTTCTTCTCTACTTCTAATACTGTTAGTTAGCATCTGCTATTGTAAGGATACTCTGGGCCCCAGGGACAATTCTCCATATCACTGTAGGCTTGTTGCACTCTCCAAATCCCAGCTGTGGAGCACTGTGACATGTCCATGCTGGCTCCTTTGGGTCAGACACAAAGATGAACACCTCTCTAAGAGCAGCAGATAGTTTTGTTGTATTACCCAGTGTGTGCTCTTTCTTGGGTTTCCTTCTCAACACACTGATGTATTTAATACCAACATTCTCCAAACAAAAAAGTTCCTGCTCAGAACAAGTTGTGACTTCAACAAGCTCTCACCTAAAAATAGTCTAAAAATAACAGAAGTCCAGAGTGAAGTGTTTGATTGGCCTGATAGGCTCTCTTATTTTCTTTCTAATGATCAGGCAACTCATTTTTTTTGTGCAATTCTGCCCCAGTTTCCAGCCAGCTTTGCCTGGGATCTCTAAAACTAGAAGCCTGTGCTAAATGAAAGAGTTAGGTCACCTCAGTATCTTCTGGTTCCTCTTTCATTGTGGGCAAGGCACAGAAAGGCAAATCTCACACACATTCAGTAGCTGAATGTCACTTATACCCAAACCAGATGCAGGAATATTAGTCTCCAAATACCTCATGTTATATTTTACACACGCTGCCCGTTCTCTGAATGTAGAGGGGATGTTGATCTGGGGTGACACAGTTGGGGGTTTGTTGCAAAGTACCTTTTGCTGGGATTTGGTTTTGTCCTGTTTATGAAGGGAGGGTGCAGTACAGGCCGTGGGATCCTCCAGATAGGCTGCCTGGCTGTGTTCCACTTCTCTCCTGCTGTAGAGTCCAACTTGCAGACGCACACAGCCGTGAAATGGGAGGAAGAGCATTTTGGGGCAGGGGTTGCAGGAGCACAAAAAAGCCACAGTATTGCACTGGGTAGGGAAAGAAAAAAAAAGCAAACCAAAACCATGAGGACTAGTGATAGGACACAAATTACCATAAGCCATCTAAGAAGTCTTTAGTTTCCTCCTAAAACATGCCATAACACCAGTAAAAAAAATTTGCAACCCAAACTGGAGCCAAAATTGCTTTCCCTTTCCAGGCTTGTTCCTCTGTTTCGCTACACACTCAATATAACTCACGTTTTCAAAATACATTCAGCAAAAGAGGCCAGGCACAAGCATGCTGGTGGACTGCTTAATCATAAGAGATCATTCTTGGTCATTATCATCACCCCTGTCAGAGCTGTGTCAGAATTGCTGTGTTCATGGGGTTAACAGACATAAAACTGTAAAAACAGCAAAACAAGCAAACAAAAAATGGGGAAGCAGCAAAACAAAATACAGCTCAGACTAGACAGTTTGCTGTACCGTTAGCAATTATTATCAAATCTAGCTTTTTTAATTAGTATGGGATCTCTTCCATTTTTTAATCCACTCAGGGTTTTCCTTTTTACACTTTGCCACATTCTCCCCACTTCACAACTCCCACCCTGGATAGCATCAACATCACATCCAAAACCCTTTCAAATACTGGAAAAGGCCAAACTGGTCTATGCTGCAAGGTAAAATCAGAGACCATTTCCGTGCCAAGGAAAAGCCAATGAAGTAGGCTTTGAATACAGAGGGAAAAGCAGTATAGGATGCATTTTGCAAGCAGGAAATTGGTGCCCAATGATGTCATTCTGATGCCTGAGGCCCAGTTGTGTTAAAAGACTTCACAAAGTTGTGCCTTACTTTATTTCTGTTTCTTATCGTGATATTCACACGGGACCAAGTCTTGAAAGAGCATCCCATTTTGTTCTGGAGCTCAGGAGGGATTCACTCATGCCATACTCCCATCTGGCAGAACCAGGCTGTGCAGCAGCCGGAGCTCCCAGTCCAAAGGGCTCCATGTACCTGGACAAGGCCAGCAGCTCAGTGTATCGGGAGGCAGCATCATCCCAGTCTGTACAGACTGGGAACCGGCAGCTGGCTGCAAATAGGGATAGTGGGTGAGTGGTAAAGCACCTCATATGGCTTAGCAGCTTCTCATCCTCTCCTACAACTCTGGGAGTAGTGACTGCTGGCTCATCCTCTCCTACAAGTCTGGGAGTAGTGACTGCAGGCTCTCATGGCCCCTGTATCTTTGACTAATTAGCTCAGTAGGTGAGGTAGCTTTGACCTCTCCATTGGACAAGAAGTGATATTTGCATGGGAACACACAGACCTGGGTATGTCTGGGCTTGTCCACTTTCCAGCTCAGAAGTAGGATGGCAGCTCCATTTCCTGTGTCCAGCGGGTTGGGATAAGAGCAGCAGCATGGCTGTAGCAGCAGCATAAAGCTCCCAAAGGCTTGTCGGAGGTGAGAGGAGAGAGTTTATTGATAAATCAAAGATGGTTTTGGGAGATAGGCCTCTGTTTTGCAGTAGGTTGGGCTCTGAGTGATCCCTATCAGCTCCTCAACCAGACAAATGCTGGCACTGACGGTTAGGGACAGTCTGATGGGACTGGTATTCATGGGGCAAATTACTCAGCAGGAAGGTGTTTGCTGCACACTACAGAAGTGCTGATGTTCTGCTCAGAGGTCTTCATTCAGCAGGAAAATCCTTTTTCTCTGCCGCTGCCTTAAGGTGCTTGTTATCACGGGGACTCTTCTCAAGCAGCTACTGCTCATGATCATTAAACAGGGCAGGGACAGATTGCTCCATTGTGGCAGATCATAGAATCACAGAACAGTTTGGGTTGGAAAGGACCTTTAAAGGTCATCTATGATGTGGTCTCAAAGTGTTAAGTGCAGTCTCATGAGCTTCCTTCTCAGTGTCTGTGAGCAAAGGCAGCTTCTGCACTGCTTCTCAGACCGTCCCTTTGCTGTTGAATTCCCAAGTGAAGATGCATTATGTGTTCTCTAAGTAGAGCAAGGCCTGTGTATCAAGTCTAAAAAGATCTTTCCTAGTATGTGGAAAGCTGCTAAGTACCAGTGCTTTAATCAGCTTGTTTAAGGCAAAATATTTTGATGCATTTTCTTCCATTTCCAGTTATTTTAGGGCTTACCTGGGTGGTGATGTTAGGGTAGGAATGTACTGTACAGCCTGGAAGATCCCCTCCAGGAGATCCCTGTACATGCATCTCTTCTGAACGTTCTGAATGTGCCTTCACAAGAGGATCCTGCCACTCTGGGAGCAGAGACAGTCTCTTGTCACCTTCCAGCCCACTGACTTTCCCTTAGAGTCCCTTTCGCCACTGTCCCCTGCTGATGGGGGGTTACTGCTTTGGTGCTTCTGCCTTTCTGGACACCTTGGCTCCCAGACCACCTCTCTCCCCGCTGTTTCAGACCCCAGCTTAATATAGGACCTACTGGCACATGATACGTGGATATCAGCGCTATTCCAGTACCTTAAAGTGCAGGATGTACCAGGAAGGGTCTGTGCTTTGTGCCTTTTGCAGCCTGGTGGTTACTCATATCATCATTGAACACCTTCAGTTGTGTGACTCTAAGCAGTTTCCAGGACTGAATGGTTTCTTGTGATCAGGCACTCCTATTTGCCCCAGTTCCTCCTCTCCCCTCTCTCCCTCACTTTGCTGTTTCTCTCCTTAGCCACCCTTTTATGCAATTCCACTACTTTCTCTGAACAAGTTGTTCCTGTGCCATGGAACAGAGATGAGCATGGCTGTTGTGACCAGACATTGGTGGAATTGTGCAAGTTTGCAGAATTTCTGTAGAAGTTTGACCTAAGAGCCCCTACTCCTGAATCCCTTTCACATTTAGCATCTTGGATAACTCAGTTCTCCCACTGAGAACTGGGATATGTGCCTCAGACTCTGCATCAAGCCAGCCCTGGCAGGGATCAGGTTCATCTTTGTATGATGAACCTTTGTGTTCATCTCCTTGGCAAATCCTTCTCTTGCAGCCTGTTCACCCCATGATGGAAGCCCACAGCTCCCAAGGGGATTAGAGAGCATCAGGATCAAGATCTGCCGCACAAGGCCAAGGGTGATGTGCAGACTTGATTTCACTGGAATGGTATCTGGGACAGATCTGAACAGCTCTGGTAATACATCTGTCCCTTGCAAAGGCATTCAGATATCTAAGAATGTTTCTCTCTAACCTTAAAGATCAACCTAGAGACAATCACTCCTTAGTATTCTTCCTCCAGCTGAGAGAAGGAAGCCTCTACATTCCCTTCTGCTAATACCCTTGAAGCATGTATTTGGTGTGATCAGCCCTCCCTTTGGCCTTAATCACTTTCTCACAGCCTATATAATTAAATTCCATCAGGTATTGCATCTAATTTTTGAGGAGCTCCCAAAGAACAAAAGCCAGTTCAGTCGCAGGCGAACAGAACAAATTAATTAGAAGGGGAATATTAGACTCTCTCTAAATTAGATCAGCAAATCTCCAGCAGAAGCAGCATAGCTCAACTGGCAATGATCCTGTTGACTTCCAGAGCAGCTGCTCAGTTCCAGAGATTGCATGCAGCATACAGAAACACAGCATCACTAGAAAGTGGATTAGGCTTGGAGGAACCTATGCTAAAAGGTACTCCAGGGCACAATTTCAAAGCACAACACAGGGAATTGGTAACCTTGTGTCTCTCATTAAAGACGGTACAAGCTGTGCCATTAGATTGCTTCACTGTACTTGGGAATGTCTCCCTGTCATATTCCTGCATATCTAACCCCATTAAAGTGGATGCTACAAGAGTGTGGAGCTTTGCATAGTGCTATTTACCAACATTCCTTCCAGCTATGGAGATCTCTCTGAGTAAGCACTGGAATTATCATATAAAACCAGAAGCCACTCTTTATAAGCATTTAACTAAGTAAACAGATGGCACCGGTGCAACTTAACAGCTACCTCTAGGAATCTGCAGTCTCGGGGAATTGTTAGCACAGCCTTCTCTTAGGCAATGGAGTTAGGATTTGGCTTGTGCTGGGAGCTGTGGAAAGGGACTTCCACACCAAGAGCTGAGTGTGTCCCCCAACTCCTCACCCAGCGTGGACAGCACCAGCACAGACAGAACCTCCCTTCTCAACACACACACTGTTTTCACTGTGCAGTTCAGGACCATGTAGAGAAAATAAAACCAAAAACAGTCCCCTGTGTCAGTGTTAGGTTCATGGTTGGACTCAGTGACCTGAAAGGTCCCTTGTAACCTGGACATCTCTATGATTCTATGTATCCTGCCCTTACACATGGCAATAATTACAGAATCACAGCATGGCAGGGTTTGGAAGGGACCTCTGGAAATCATCTTGTCCAACCCCTTGCCAAAGCTGGGTCACCCAGAGCGGGTTGCACAAGAATGTGTCCAGGCGGGGTTGGAATGTCTGCAGAGACAGAGACTCCCCCACCTCTCTGGGCAGCCTCTGCCAGGGCTCTGCCACCCTCAAGGGAAAGAAGTTCCTCCTCATGTTTAGATGGAACTTCCTCTGTTCCAGTTTGTGCCCGTTCCCTCCTGTCATGTCACTGGGCACCACTGACAAAAGACTGGCCCCATCCTCCTGACACCTACCCTTGAAGTATTTACAGGTGTTGATCAGATCCCCCCTCAGCCTTCTCCAGACTAAAAAGATCTCTGGTTGTTAATGCACCTGCAACTCTACCAAATATTCCCTTCTCCCCATTTTCCCTGCTGGAAGGCACCTGCTGAGCTTATGAGCTTCCTCCACGTGCTGCTCTGCAGCTGCTCTGCTAAAGGCTTGAGGCATCTCCAGGTGGCCCCCTCTCGTGCAGCTGGCCGTAGCTGTGGTCCTGCAATTTCCGTGCAGCATTGCCGATGACAGGAGCACAGCAGGAGGGCTGAGAGCCAGCAGTGGAGAAATTAATAAACAGGCAACTACTAATGATGCCCGTATTGAATCCTCTGGCTCGCTTCCCTCCTGTTATAAAGAACAGAAAGCAGCAGCGTCAGAGTTTCATGACGAAGCCATAGTAGAACAGGAGTCTATAGGAACTTGTTGTCCTCTGTGCTTGTAAGGTACCATGTCATTTGCCATTCTCCTTTTGCCCAGGCTTTTTTTCTCTATGGCTTTACAAGCACCACTGAATTTGGAAAAGATCCAGGAAAAACCAAAGAGTTGATCTTTCTATAGCCATGCCCTGCACAGACAGGAGCTGATTAAAGGTCCTTCTTACATGTGTGAGGACTGCTGAATACCAGTAAGAAAATCAGCTCTGGGTCTCCATGGGAGAAGACAGGATGGGGTGTAGGGAGCAGAGCACCTTTGAGGGGCGGTCTACCTGTGTGTTTACACTTGAGGCAGACAGACACATCCCGTGGTATGTGAGTGTGGGAATGTTCTCAGCCTGCTGTGAATTCACAGGCTGGGCACACAAGCAGAGAGCAAGCACCTGGAGCCATTTTCCTTTCCCCATCTACCTGGGAAAAGTGGAGTGCTTCATCACTCGTGCTGCTTAGTCAACCACTGTCCATCACCCTCATAAACTCTTCTCATTTCCATTTCCAGTAAAGTTCCTCAGGAAGTTGTATACTATTGCATCTTTCAAATGAAGGTTTTCCCCCATCTTAAAAAACAAAACAAAACAAAAAACAAACCAAACTTTAATAACAGATGCTCATTCTTGAGTGACAAACACGTTTTTACATCCTCTGCCCTTTCTGTTCCTGGTGATAAGACCAGGCCCTTCAGAAGGTTACTAAGGCTAAAACATGCATACAATCATTTCGTCTCCTTTTATCCCCCATCTCTTGGAGATTTCCTGAGCTCATGAGCTTTAAGGATTCAGCTCTTCAGAGTTAACTGGAGCAGCAGCAGATATATTTCTTTTTACTGCCCTACCTAGCAGGAAAAATCAGTCATCATCATCCTTTTCCCCTGAAAGCCATTGCACAATGTGCAGGCTGCAGTGTTAATGTACATGTGGACCATGTATTTAGAAAAATTCTCTTTGTTGGGAAGTAACTTCGTAAGCCAAATGCATTTGGGGACTGTACCTGAAGTTTTGTATCTCCTTTATTCAAGAAAAATATTGTAAATGCAGACATTTCAAACATTTCTGACATTAATATCTTCATATCAGATTAAAACTGCTGTTTTAAAGTCAGTTAAGCATGCAAGCATAAACCAGTTTCACTTAGTTATCTCAAGAGATGTTATTACTTGGAAATTAAAAGCTGAAGTTGCAGACATCCATACAGCACAAAATCCCAACACAAGATTAAAAAGTCTTGCAGTTTAATTCAAAGGTTTAATTCAAAACTTTCAATTTTCAGTATAATTTTGTAACAGCATATTCATCTCCTTTGCGGAAATAGGTTTCTCTAGTGTATAGGTTCTTGACGTATTTTTCTGAGCACCTATTGTCACAGAGAAGTAACTCTTTCCTGCTGCTTCCACTTGCAAAATCTGATTACAGAGAATTGAAAGAGCACTCGACACTTCCCTTGGGTTCCTTTTCCATGTGCTGCTGTTCCCATAGAAAGGCTGTGAAAGTCTGCTTCAAGTAAGAGGGGCTATAGGAAATACAGCACAGGAGACGCCCTGACCACAGAACTGTGGTTGAAAGTAGAGATGCCCACTGTGATCTCCAATCTAAAATGAGTAAAAACATCCATATTGTCACAGAATCACAGACTGGCAGGGGTTGGAAGGGACCGTCGGAGAGAATCCAGTCTAATCCTCTGCCAGAGCAGGGTCACCCAGAACAGGTTGGACAGGAACAAAACCAGACAGGTTTTGAATATCTCCAGAGAAGACGACTCCAACACCTCTCTGAGAAGCCTGTTCCAAGCCTCTGCCACCCTTATGTTCAGATGGATTTTCCCATCTTTGTGCCCGTTGCTCCTTATCCTGTCACCAAGCACCACTGAGAAGAGCCTGACCCCATCCTCTTGCCACCCACCCTGTAGATACTGCTCAGCATCGATGAGATCCCCTCTCAGTCTGCTCTTCTCCAGCTGAACAGCCCCAGGTCTCTCAGCCTTTCCACAGCAGAGAGATGTTCTGTTCCCTTGATCATCTTTTTAGTCTCTGATGGACTTTCTCTAGTAGTTCCTTGTCTTTC
>VXBJ01000484.1:449167-595025 GCA_013400055.1 Nycticryphes semicollaris | reverse complement strand
AGGACGTGGTGGAAAGCTAAAAACACATTATAAGCAATGAAAAAGTCTAAATGTCCCATTCTGAAAAACCATGTTATTGGCTGCTGAGGGAGAAAAAATCTCTGTAATTCTCCTCAGGGACCAGAATTTAGCAGGCAAATAATATTTTTTCCACTGCATCTCCTATATATTTCATATCAAATTGTCCTTCAGACTGACCAGACTTTAGTGCCCCTATCCCCTTCTCTTGGTGAGGATTCTGTCACAAGTTTGGCACGGGTTCCTGGAAATTCCAGTGTGCTGGACTACTATTTTAGTGGTAAACTACCAAATTTTGATTCAAACAACATTATTATAAAGAATTACATTGAAACTGAAATTTTAAAGCATCAATTTGGATAAACCATGAGCTTCATCTCTTTGAAATCTTGCCTGTGCAGCAGCAAAAGCCTTCAGGAGGTGCTGAGCAGGTGGATAAGGATCATGTCTCTGGGTGTTGGTGTTCGATCGCAGCTGAGGTGGCCTGGCCTTGAGCTCAGCAAAATCTTCTTTCAAAGGGAAGTGAGTTGAACAAGCTGTAACTTTCCCATGAATCTCATTAGTACGTGTCCAATAACGGGGGTCTGCCTTGAAAGTGATGGAAAGTGGGGGCTGGTTCACTAAGATTTACTGTGGTTTGTATCTAATGTGGGCTCTTTGTCTACTTCCACCAGGCTGTTGCCTGAAGACACTTTGGGTTTTGTGTTTTGAAAAAGATAAAGCCAAGGCTGAACCGTGTTAAATAATGCCTCTTTAGAGTTAGTTTGGGAGTACAATAATGGGGAGGGAAGGTTTTTATTTTGTAGCTGGTAAACATATGAAATTAATTTTCCCTTTAAGTTGTAGTACCTATCACACTGCAAAGCCTTTTAGAAGTCTCTGAGAACTACTAATTTAACATTTTCTTTAGATAATACAGGGGTTTTTTTACCAGCTGTTCTGAAATTTTATCTATATGAGTTTTGGTTCACCTGTATTTATTTTTAAGGAAATAAGGACTAAGGTATGTTGTGAGGGATGGAAAACTTACTTTGATATAGCCTACAACATAATTTTTGAGTGAAATTAAAGGCTTTCCAGGTCAGTTTATAGTTACAGGTCAATACTGAGTCAAAAAGGACTTACAGCATCTAAACACTATGAAGCCCTGTAATTTTTACCTTTAGACACAGTATATACTCCAACAAACTTGATTAAGTCTTTTATAGTGTTAAATTTTGCACTTAGAACAATTAAAATTGGTTCTCATCATTTCAGTGTGACTGCATGAGAAAAAGCAAATCACACAATGTATTTTAATTAGCTGTGATTTACATTTATGTGTCTGTGTACAAAATAAAAGTGAATAACTTTATGATTGCAAGCTACATAGTTTAAAAATGCATGAGATGTATTTCTAAGTTACTGCAGTAAATCTGAATTAAACATATAAGATAATCTTTAAAATGAATAAGTAATTCAGATATAATAACATTATTTTTTTAAAATAAAACCTCAAATACTTAGAAACTGTTGGCCCTCTAAGCTAGATCTTCATGTGGTTACATAACACAGTTGCACATTTTAATGGTAAATTTCTACCTCAAAATCATAATTAAAACATGCCTGTTGATACTAACATCATCTACCTAAAAGTCTTAATGTATTGCGAATGAGACAGAAACTCCATTTTTTGCTATTTAAAATAAAGAAGTTAAGGTATCAGTGTACGTGCTAGTCCTTACTATTTTTTAACACACTTGTGCCTTACGTTATAAATCTCATTAACCCCGGTGAAACTTCACATTGTTTGTGACTTGAGAACTATTTCTGGGTTTCGATTCCAGTTCTACTGATGCAAATGTGAACTTAGTGAATGCTGTCACTATCCGTAGATATTTCTGAGGGTGTGGGGGCACATAAATGTTCAGAAGATGTGGGACATAGAAGGATTTCCATCAAGATTTCCAGAGCTGGTTACAGATACGACCCAGTAAATAGCTCCTACTGTTCCCTTATTTTAGTAGAATTTCTGCAGTCTAATGAAGAGCTGAGCTGGAACGTGATATGAAGGAATACATAGTTGGATGATGTATGTAAATATAGTCACACGCATTTTTATAAGGTCTAATAGAGCTAGTGTGCTGCAGAGATTGAGATACCACATTCTGTGTTGTATCCAGCTGTTCCATGTATTATTTTATGAAGACCATCTACATGCATTTTTCCACTGACATTTATACACTTTGGATATGTAAACATCTACAACGTGAGTGTTAGTGTTACAAAATTGCTGGTATTAGGTACTCTAATTGTGGAAGTAATTAACGCTTCTTTTGTTCACCTCATTATCATTTTTCTCAAACTGAGGCTCTATTAGCAGCCCATTCTGTATTGCGGAGAGGCATCAAATCATTACAACCGTTGACACAAGACAGCCTTGAGATATGTGACACTAATTGAGTAAAAATCTCCAAATTAAATATAGGTTCCTGGTAACTAATGAGGAATGGCCATCTACATAAGACAATATTCATTTTTTACTTCATTGATCATAAAGTATTGCTTTAGTGTGCTGTAGTAAATCACCAAAAAAAATTCATTAACAAAGCTTTTCTGTCTCTGCAAGTACAGAGAATATTAATTGGTTTTGCTTCCTGAAAATAGCTCTTATTTATTTATTTTAATTTTTATTTTATTTTATTTTTCTTCTCTTCCTACAGTTGTCTTTGACAAATACTTGCAAATCCATTCTCCAAAACTAACTAGGGAATATAAATTTGTAATGATTTTGCTTATATATAGGTACCTAAACAGACCTTCCTTTATATACGATGCATCCTACATGCAAGAGCTTTGCAAAACTGTGGTTTAGCTTTTAATTTTTCGGGAAAGTCACAAGGAATGCAAATTCCCTCTCTCTTCTTGTCTGTATGGCAAGTTTTACTGCACATGTTGAAACTGTGGTCATTGCGCAAGTATATAAAATACTAAAATTCACTGATGTGTAACTACATTGTACTGGGCATTTGTGATGGAAGACTTTATAATGGTGAGAATTATTTTATTGTTGTTTTTAATCAAATGCCACTGGCACACTGAATTTTCTGAGAAAAGACAGAGACTTGGTTGGTAAGAAGTGTTCATGCTGCATCTATCCTCTTGTGGGTTCTTCGTTCTTCCTGCTTCCAAACACCAACCCATTTTCTCTGCAGCTAGATATTTTTATTAGTATTTTCTGACTGCAAAGAGAATTTTTTTTAGATGGTTCGTGTGACATAATGAATTTTCATCTATACAATGTAACTTTACAAGCTTACATTTTTCCATTTATGACAAATTCAAATGAAAATTTTAAGGTTGAAATTGTTGAACATTTAGGAAGAATCAGAGGTTTAACTACTGTCCAAGACCCATTTCTAATATTTATATTTACAATTCCAAGGGTATTATGGAACAGGGAAGAGGAAAAGCTTGATTTACCGTATCAACACGGTAGTAGGTCATCTATGCTTTTTAAAAGTCTCTCTCTATATATATCTATATGCATGTATTTATAGTGCCCATAAAACAGATAGTTGTTAAGTCTGGGACAACGGAAATCAGATAATGTCTACAAAAAAGGTGAGTTTTGCAGCATCTAACAAAGCAGTAGAGAGAGTAGGTTTTGATCTAAGCAATAGGCCAAAATGAAGGTATTTACCTTAACTTTGGTAAAGGCCAGAATTTTGTAATCTGTTCTATAGGGATGGAAATGCCTTGGAAATGTGTGATATGCAAAGTACACTCTGTTGCCTTATTGCATAAAGATGCAGCCCAGCTGGCGCTATCAATAGAGACATTTTCACTGACATCCGAAAAAATGCAAGCGCAAAGGAAAAAAAGAAAAAAGTCCCATTAAAACATATTTCTCTTTGGGACTTTAAGTCCTTGTCAGTTCCTCTGTAAAGTACAGTTCTGTGCTGCATTACCCTCTCCTCTAAAGTAGTTTTCATTCTGATACAGCATGGCAGTCTTTAAGCGTGATGTATTTATTAATTGATTTATTTAAATTAATCTTCTGACATGGTGCATGAACTCTTTGGAAAGACACTGGAACACTCCAGGTGACTCCGGTCTCGTTTCCTCTCCTCTTCTCTTTGGCTCCGCCATCCTTCGTTCTTTGCTTTTCTTTCTCTAACTAGAGAGGCTGCAGGAAAGTAGGTGGGCAGGGAAGGTCTGGTGTTCCATGGATTTCTCTGTCCACCCTTAGCCTTGTTTTAAAAAAAAAAAAATAATAATAATAAAAAAATCACATTATCATGCTATTCATTTTGGAAATGGTTAAGTTTAGAGCTGTTCAGTGGAAAATTACTCCAGTCTTGTGGAACTGTTCTATTAGATGGGTTTTGGATGAGGAGGTGGTCTTTTCTCTTAAGCAAACCCCAGTTTTAGTTGGGGTCCTAATCATGGTGGCTGCACTTGCCCCGATCACCTGAAGGAGTCTGTAGATTCTGACTCCAGCCCCGGAGGAATTTTTGGCTAATTATCCAAAGCTGAGCTGTTTTAAAAAGATTGCCTCTTTTCTTCCTCTTCATCAGCCTTTGTTCAACCTTCAGCATCGTTTTTCTCCTTCTCTCCAGCGACTATCAGCTATGTTACAGTAGAAAAGCTGAGTCCTGTGGCTCTGTTAATTACTGACATCCGTGTAGCGAAGATGAGCAAGTGTCTGCCCCACAGAAAGCAGGGATCGGGAAAAAAGGCAGCCAAAGGGAACGGGTTTGCTGGAGAGTCATCTCAAACAGAGCTCCTGACAGAGTCCTCAAAACATCAGTATGCAAACAGTGGTCATGTTTTTATAGCAAAAAAAAAAGTATTTAAACAACAGGAGTTATCGTATAATGTTAGATTTAGACTGTCTGCTGTTTGCTTTTCTCTAGTACTTAGGAAAACACACAGAGAAAGAGGAAAAGGCAAGCAATTGTAGAGCATCATAAGCCCAATATCCATATGCTGTGTTTTGAAACCTGGGGGTTCATGTGTATATAATACTGCTGCCAGTGTTAAAAGCCCATCGCAGGAGTATAGAAATTGGAGTTCTGTGTGTGGATACGAGCCTTGTTAAGCTTTAAAGACAGTTACAGCCTTTTAAGCTATTTTGTCTACAATAATACACAAAACTGGAGACCATCCTTTGGAAGTGAATTTGAATGTGTTTCCTTTTTTATTTTTTTTTTTTCTTTCTGAGTATTTGACCGACTAAATTATAGATTGGCACTTTTAGGACAGGCTAAGGTCAATGCACACCCTTGACTGGATTTGGAAAGCTTCGCCTTGGATCGCTGTGGTTCTTCCTCCTGTACAAAGCCCAGTGAGCCAAAGCCTGCTCTTGGAAAGGGAGGTAGATCCCAGAGGGCTGCAGGTGTTCACATCCTCTGTCGACGAAGGGTGAGGAGAGATGAGACACTTGGTGCTGGACACGTAAGGGCTGTGGATTAGTGCAGAGCATGGATTTTCAGACTGTGGGGACTCAAAGCCATCTTTCGATTTCCAAAGTTCTGCATTTTCATCTTGAGTTTGTGTTTGTTTCTGCGATCTTTAGCAGTCTCACCTCTTACATTTGGCCATAAGTTATGAGGACATGTGATGAATAGATTGATTATATTGATTCATTTCCACACTCACAGCCCCACTGGCTGCCACTGGTCTTATTCTCTCATGTGAAATATTCTGGAGACGCTGTACTGTGTCTGTGAGGTCAGAGATTACATCTATTCTGCCAACAAACAGCACAAGACTTTGCCTGCTTTCCTCTGCTTCTCAGTTGTCCACATCCTACTGCGTTCATTATTCTCCTTCTTTCATGGACAGCTGAATACTGGATTTAATTGAAGGTGACTTCAAACTTATATTCATTATTAGTCTACATGGTTGAGTAAAGCATGTGGATAAAAGTAGCAATGAATGAGGGGTTACTTATGATACATAAATCCTTATTAAATATGAAATTCTTTCTTACCATATATATAAGATACCAAAGAGTAAATCTTTTAAGTAATTTCCATAAACTTGCCCCAGTGTTTCAAAGTCCTGATACAAAAAATGCGCATCCAGTCTGTATGAAAAATTACTTTTTAAAGTAGTTTTGATACCATGGGATACCATGTTTGTTTAGTTTACACTTTACACATTAAACTGTAACTACATAAATTAATATGTAGTGTTCAACCTCTTGAAAGTTTTCAAATATTTAGCATAAAAAGAAATAATTATGGGCGTATAGTCTCTTTTTCCCATTAATCTCTAATTTTTTCACAAAAGCAGCCTCTTCTAATGGCCATACTTTTGCCCTAAACCTTAAATATCATGAAGGTACAGTATGTCTTGGCAGGGTCAGAAACACTACTTTAAGATGTTGTGATTTCAAGTTGTATAAAAGATAAACACTTTTAAAACCCCTGGTTATTGATGATGAACTGGAAAAAAAAACCAAACTTTAGAAAGCCACCCGTGTGGGTGATTTCTCACACTTTTAAAACTGCATCAGATACTTGATGTTTCTTTGTCTGCACATGGCAGGTTGTTTCTTGTTCCTAAGACCTATGTTAAAGAACAAACAGTTTTTAAATTGTTAAAGAAGAGACAAGTTTTTCAATTGATTCCTCAATCTGAAATGTCCAATACCATGCTCTGAGCCCACGGGGGTTCCAGCAATGCTAAGGAGGGGAGTTAATGGGGAGAAACAGGTCTCACAGTCTTACAAGTGTGTTGGATGAGCTATGTACTGTATTGTACCACAGTGGAGTATTTTCATTTAAGCCCATGTTTATCCAGAGAGATCCTGAAAGTTGTGTGGATTGTTCCTTCTTCAACTGTGGGCTGTTTCAGTTTACTTATAGTCATTAATCAACTTAATTTGACAAAACCACAGAGAAGACCTCTCTCGGCTCTCCTCACCCCCCACTGAAGTACAGGCACTTTCTTTGAAGGGACTTCAGCTGGACTCGCTGTACCCTGGACAGGTATTGCCAAAACATGGTGCAATTTTCTTCTGTGCTTTCTCACATGCTGGGAAAGTGTAGGGAGCCTTGAGAAACTGTGACCAGTCAGAAATGGCCATCTCAGTCAATTTAGCAGCCAAAGAAATGTGGATCTGAGATGAATGGCCATCCTCTTTTCAGCCTCTCTGCTCCTGGGGCACAGCCTGCCTTCTGGAGGAGCTGGGGAAAAAAGCAGTGATCTGTCCTTCTGCCTCTTCCTGGACATCCCTGTGTGTAACCTTGGTATCTTCACCAAGACCAACCCGCCTTCTGACCCCCACCCATGGATGGACATCATGGCCCATGTTCATGGAAGTGCCTGATGTCCCAGGCTGGGGCTGCCCTGGCCACCCTCACAGCCCCTGGATCACCCTTCCATAGCTCAGCTATTTTATAGTTTCTCATTTAACCATCTATTAAGGGGCAGTTGCACCGAGGAGACAGTTAGATATTCTTCTTCCTGAGGCAGAATCTCCTGAGCGCAGCATGAGGAACGCTGCTTCCATCCTCTTTGCCCTCCAAGCAGTGTCCTGGTGTGAGGGTTTGAAACACCGAGATGGTACATTACCCTAATTGCAGCCAGTAGTTCTGACTATTTTTCCACTAACTACCAAGGACAGGAATTATTGTGGGTTTTGAAGGGAAGATAAGACACCATCCATCTTTTATATTCTTAGCATACTTGCACTGATGTGAAAAATACACTGAGATTATTTTGAGGAAGAACACTTTTAAATTCCCTTTCCTGAAGTTCACTTGATAAGGCTGTCAGAAGTGGCTGTCTGTTAAAGGAAGAGGGAAGAGGAGTAAACAAGATAAAAACCTACTCATCTTTATTTGCATTAGAGGTTTCAACACGTGCAGCAGCACCTGGGTAGGATTCTGAAGGAGAAGCGCGTGCTGCTTGAGCATCACAACATACAGCTTTGTTTAGCTTATGTTTTTTATTTGTGGAAGGTGGTAAGAATTGTGGGCAGGAAGCCTTGGGACATTAATTTTTATAAATATGTAAAGGGTGAGTGTCAGGAGGATGGAGCCAGGCACGGACAAGGGACACTGGGTGCAAGCTGGAACATAGGAGGTTCCACTTAAATATGAGGAAAAACTTCTTCACAGGGTGATGGAACACTGGAAGGAGCTGCCCAGAGAGGTTGTGGAGTCTCCTTCTCTGGAGACATTCAAAACCCTCCTGGACGTATACCTGTGTGACCTTATCTAGGTGTTCCTGCTCTGGCAAGGGGATTGGATTAGATGATCTTTCAAGGTCCCTTCCAATCCTTGATATTCTGTGATTCTGTGTGATTCTGTGGTGGCTTGTTCCACTGACGTCGGCAGATAGATTGAGACCCGTTACCTTTTAGAGCCATTTTGAGACAAATGTGTTCTACAAAATAAGGCACAAGTCTTTTATTAAATAGGGCTTTTTTGGACTGAAGTCCTTTTTTATTTATAAACCAAGTTGCCTTTCACAGCAACATGCTTATAAGGAAACTGCAAGTACATAGGAATCTGTCTTAATCTCATGAATAAGTTAGTTGCTTCATAGAATCGTTTTGGTTGGAAGAGACCTTTTAAGATCACCAAGTCCAACCATTAACCCAGCACTGCCAATTTACCACTAAGAACATGTCCCTCAGCACCACATCTACACATCCTTGAAACACCTGCAGGGACGGTGACTCAACCGCTTCCCCGGGCAACCTGTTCCAATGCTTGGCAACCCTTTTCCATTAATCAAGGATACAACTGCTGTCGCTCCACCGGGGCAAGGTGGGAAGGTGGAAAGGCCAGAGGAGGGGAGCAGGATGTTGCACCTCATACCTTGTTGTGCTTTGCGGGTGCCTGCTCTTCTTGGGGAAGGAGAGCGCCTGCCCTCTGCTAATGCGAGTTGCCTAAACGAATACCCTTCTACAGGCAAATGCACTGGAAACTGCTGAAAACTGGTATTAGTTGAGCCCACTCTGAAAGGCGAACAGCTTCCTGACATGTAGCACGGCAGTGGAAATTTTTAATTAAAGTTTTCTACAAGTTTTTTAAGTTAGGATTTTTGTTTAGCAGGCTGCGCTAACAACTATCTGTATTTGTTTAGAGATTGTAAATTCCCCCCAGAGCTCTCCTTTGCTTTGTCCTGTTGACTTCAAGATACCAGAGCTGCCAAAGCTGAGATTTTCCCACTAATAAGGGAGCTTTCAGCTACTCCCTGTGCTTTCTGTCCTTCCTCTTGGATTCAGTGCCTCGGAGAAGGTGAAAGCATATTGCACAGTGCATCCCAGGGTATATTTCCCTTGAGGACTGTTACAAGCTGTCAGGCTTTAGCACACACTCAAGTCACCAACACATGCAATCAAGGAGCTTTAAGCTGTTTCCTGAAAAAAAATCCACACCTTCAGTCTGCGTGTAGCTAATTGTATACTGTGTATAAATTATGATTCATCCTCTAAATGAGCTCAACCCTTCAGACCTCTAAGTGTTCTTTGCAGTGTGCTAAAAATCCTAAAGTCTTTATTGTGTGAAATTATGTTTGGGTGTTTGAGGTTTTTTTGGTTGTGGGGTTGTGTTTTTTTGGGTTTTTTTTATCATTCAAAAGCCTCCCTAAGAGATAAACAAAAAAGATCCTCAAAAATCCCTGAACTTCTGCAAAAATCCATGTACTTAACGCTTCAGAGATAAGGCGACACAGAGGGATCGGAGCCAGGATGGTATCCCAAAGGGAGCAATCACAGCATCCTTATCCTTTCCCTCCCATTCTGTGCTGCACAGTTTCAGAGGCAGACTCCTGGGCTGCAAGAACATTTTCCCTGATCTAATGCTGCCATAAATATGTAACATTTATATGTAATTTCATAAATATCTACAATTATCTATATAGCACAACGATGCGTGTAAATGTGGGTACCTAGTATTCTTGATATGACTCACGCTATGATATTCATAAGGCAATCAAAAATGTTATTATACTTTTTAATGTTTGCAAACACCTGTATTTTTGGGAAATAATCCTCTCTGACCCATTGATTTCCTTTTAATTGCACTAATCATTTCTCGATGATTTCAGTTCTCCTAAATACAGCAATGATAATGCACTTAAAGTCTGCAAAATAGACTAAGACGTGGAGTGTTGCCATTAGCTTTAGAAAGGAAATGCAATATTGAGATTTCTTTCCCTTGTTGTGGATATAGAAATACGTCTAAGGAATTTTCTCTGTATTTTCTAGGTCCTGAGGAAGTGGATTTTAAGTGCCCTCCGAATTATGTTAACTGCATCGGTACAAACAAGTGCATTCATTTGTCCCAGCTCTGCAATGGTGTCTACGACTGTCCTGATGCCTTTGATGAAGGAGTACATTGCCGGGGTAAGTAAATTTGCAGAGGAAATAATGCTTTATCCTGAATTCTTCCACTACATCTTGGGTAGGGTTTTTGTGAGTTCAAAGAAAACCAAAACTTTCTGATTCTTGGGAATATGTATAAAACCAAAACGGACCGATGGAGGCATGTTTTAATGTATGTTTCAAGTTCATTTGAAAAATACTTTGTGTAAAGCAAATTCAAGTAAAAAGGCCATGCAGGTTTTCAGACTTTGTCTTTAACGATTACTGAGCTTGTGGGACAGAAATTTGTCAGAATGTTGTGGGGTTTTTTGCCTCATAACTTTTGTTGAAACAATAAAGCCAGTGACAGACACTGAAAAATACATCAGATTTGCTTTGCGCGTTGTTTTGCATTGAGGATTTGCATTTGAGGGGATTTTATTCTTACAATCTACTGTTTAGAAGTGTAGTTACCAAATTCTGTCAAGGAGAAATCTTAATTGGAAATTGGTGGAGGTCAACTCTACTACTCAGAAGACTTATTAAGGTCTGCCTAGGGAGTAGTTATAAGTTTGCCATATAAAGCCCAAATCTTGGATATATTAACATGACAGTTATTCTCAATCAATAGACTTTACTGCTCAGGTTGTTGATGATCTGCAACAGATCCTCATGTTCTAAACCAACAATGCAGGGACAGGTCCTGGGGCTTCTGCTACAATCCATTGTGACAATAGACAGTAGAAGATACAATTAATGGTATAGTTTAGAAAGTTAAATTAGAATTTAAAAGTTCATGCGGACAGATTTCCAAAGCTGTCACAGTAAAATCTAAGCCTGCACCAAAAATAAGTCATATGGAGGAAAAAAAAAGCACAAAAAACCAAAAAAGAATGAAAAAAAAAATGCTGTCTGGAATAAATCAGTGTAATACTGCTGACTTCACACTACTACAAGTAGTTATTTTTATATTACCAGGCTGTCATAAAGAAAATGACAATTCTTATGCACAGTGATAGGGATAATTTCTTTTCTTGAGGGCTGTACTTTTGTACAGTCCTTGTTCAATGAGCAATCCACCAAATCCAAATTTGTGTCAGCATAGTGATTTTAGCACTGGTCCCAGCACCCAAAACACCTCCAAACTCTAAACTGGGCAAAGTTTGTCCCAGACTGAGGCTTTCTGAAGTTGCAGATGAGTGCTTTTCAGAGAACTCTTCAAATGAAATGTATGTTCCTCAATAATTCATATATTTATATAAGTTACTCTGTATTAAATGACACAGGTTTAAAAACTTGCAGTGCTGAATAATTATTGTATTCTAACCATCTTATATTTTTATTGTATTTTAACTCTTCAAATTAGGAGATAAAGGGAATCAGAAAAAAATAAGTAGACCAAGAACAAAATTCTATGGTAGTGTAAATTAAATACGTTTGGTTTTCATGTGTAGCTCTATGTATATGTAGCCTATGCTTTGGAACGTGATAGCACATCAAATCCCTAATCTTTATTCATACCCTTTTAATTTATTCTCAGATACACCTTGTAAGGTTCATATTGATTCCCACTCCTTTCTTTATTATCATATATGAATATGAAAGGTTCCCAATGGTAACATTACTGTCTGTTCTAATAAATTGCCATCAAATCTAGTAAAATATACTAAACAAACATTTGCTGTAAATCACGCAGAACTCATAGATAATGAAGTTATTTTATATTGTATTTTATTGATAAAGTTGTCTCCCAGTATCTCATCTAGTAAATGGTTAACATCTCGTTAATATTGATTTTGGTAGCAATTTAGTATTTTGACATGCTTATTAGAAGCAGTTCTTGAAATTATCAGTGGACAGATTTCTATCAACAAAGCCAAAGAATATAGAAAACAATAATTTTACGTTATGATCATGTGGTTCGATGCTAAAAACTGCCAATAATGTGTCATTATGATTCCTCTATATTAGATGTTTGGTATGGATGCAGTATAGTTGTAATTATTCTCTCTATATACATAAATAATATAATAAATGTATATATCAGAGCAATGCATGGGGAACCACTGAGCCATTCTGTTATACTTTCTTCTAAGTCCTGAATATGCACAACGTATATTTAGATTATCTGTGTGGCCAAAAGCTGCAGAGTTGCTTCAAAAACCTAGCTAAATAGTTAGCTTTTTCTTGCTATTAGTAACAAAAGTGGCATTTTGATCATTTAGTTAACATTCTCCATATGAAATTTTTGATTGAGGAAGAGAAGAGCGGTTTTAAGTATTTAAATGCAAACAACTCAGTTGGTCACAGAGCTGCCTATGTTAAAATAATCTATTGCTAGGGACGCTGATGGTTCTGCGTAAATAAGTCACGGTCTGTGCACCAGGAAAATAAGTTCTGATACGGGAACCTGGGGTTTGTGACCACGGCAAAGAGCATTTCAGTGAACAGGGCACAGCTCCACAGGAGTTAAAGCTTCTAATAATGGTTAAGAACTACTGGAGTATAAGCATTCAGAAACTGGAACTATTCTAATTTCTTTCTCTAAGTTTAACATTCTTATGCTAATTCATTACATCATGATCTCGAAGACATAGATTCAGGCCCGCACCTATTCCTGGGCAAGTAAAAATATGATCGTATCTGCAGTGTGAAATGGTAATGTATGTGAAATTTCAAGGAAATAGTAGTAAATACAATGACATTCCTGTCTCATCATCTTTTATTTCAGGCACATATGCATTTTTGCTGGTGAATGTAATGCATAAATTCAGGAGGGGTTGTGGCAATATGAAATAAAAAATGTTTTATTATGTACGGTTGTTTCACATTATGTGTTTCAATGTCCTTCAGAGGAGACGGGGGTGCGTAGTTCACTGAAATTGAAACTCACTGTGTTTAATAGTGAGAAGACATCTGTATTTGGTGATTTTGGATTCTTTGATATTTTTTTTACTAACTAAAGAATGCTTTGGAGAGTCTGTATACTAAACCCTCAAAGTATATACTGAACCCTCCTATAAAGTGTGGGCCAGGGCCGTCCAGCTTTCTGAGATTCACGAGATAATTTCACCCCCACCCACTCCTGCTGAATGGGGAGCTGGTGCCCATCAGCTATTTGGAGGCTTGATAAGCCTCAAACAAAATGTACTTACGCCAAAACTAGACCCAAGCTTGTGTAGCTGTGGAATAGGACTGATCCCAAACTGCTCTTGAGAATTAGGTTTCTTTCAGTTCTTCAGGTTTCGTTTGAGAGCCAGGTCTTTATCTCAGTTGCGTTTTCCGCCACTTTTAAAGCTTAGCCATGCAATGAGCTGAAAAGTCTTTTGCCACGGGAGACTTGCCGAATTATTGCAAGCTGAACTATTTGGCTCTAAGTCTTTCCTCCCCATGGTTCATCCCAGTCCTGTATAGTGTCACCAGGGGCATTGCTGAGACGGGACTGGGACTGGGTCTGGCTGTGGTCAGTTAAAGTAGGTGTCATATGGCTACAGCTTGCCCCAGCCTCTGGTTCCAAGGTCTTTTGGGGGTTAAAATACCTCTTTTTGTTCTGAAGGCTTTAGTAACAGCTTAGACAAATATCCGTTGTGGATTAGGCAGAATAACCTGGCCTTGAGCAGGTGAAGGATTAGGTACATCCTTGAGATAATTTTGAGAGAATTACAATCACTGTGAATCTTAAAGGGTTTTTCTGTCGGGCTGCAGAGGTGATCTCTACAGTTTTGTAGGACAGTGCTTATATGTATTATTTATATATGTGGCAAAAAATCGAAGGTGATATGCCAAACTTAATTTTTGGTCTCTGAATTAGAGCTATAGAACATTAGAATATTTACAGAGTATAGAAATATCCTTTTTCACTTAACAAACTTAAAGGATAATTATTAACAGCTGCAGGAATAGTTATGCTAAAATTCTGGATATTCCAGTTCAGAAAATACTAAAAGAATAGTGGAAAAAAATGTAAATACTCTGCATATCTTTGGTTTATTCCAATTTAATGTAAAATGGAACATTTTTGGAATGATTATCGAGAAGCAAAACTGACACGAAATTAAGAGGCCTAGGTAAGAGCCCAGTGAAGGCATTAATTACATGCTGATGCTCTGACTTTCAAGTTGAAGTGTATTTTACATTATGGTGCAGCAGCCATTGCATGTCTATGGACAGTGTTATATTATGCAACGGGAGTACTGCAGCAAGAGTCTCCATCCTACCTGGCAAGACAAAATAGCAACAGCATTAGTAGTCTGTATGTACACTTCTCCAATGGATACATCACAAAGTACATTGGGACCTCATAAAATAGACTTCTGTTGCAGCCTGGAGATGGATTGTGCTCGTTGCTTCTTGGGTTTGATGAAAGACAAGGCAGGACTTTGGGAAGGGGATGCTGTAGGGACTCCCTGGAAATCTAGTTGCAATAACACCCTGAATAGAGTTAATCAGGTTCCTGAGGATGTTTTCTCTCATTCTAGTGTCTCCTATTGATGACCTACTGGTAGTATCTGGCCAGTATCCCAGTTCAATGACATGAAGGAGTCACTGGATGTTGCTCTTCCTGGCTCTGATTCCCAGCAGCTCACCACTGAAGATGGAGTTGCATGAAAAATATGCACATCTCTTTTCTTATATGAAATAGTGATTATTCAGATTGCTGATACCACCTCACATTGAAATTAATCATAATTGCAAGACTGCAACATCCAGTAAAGCCACTTGCTATTAGGAGAGCCGTTAGACATAAGGTAATTACCTGGATGTCTACCTCTCTGCTTACCTAGCACCAGTGACAAGGTGAGCCTGGGCATAGAGGAGGATCTGCATTACCTTCAGAAGACTAAATATCTGATAAAAATAACTTCAAATTTTTGTTTGATACATTAACTAGATGTAACCCAACATCTTTTAGTAGGTTAATTAAGATTAAGAGAGTCTAGGAGAGATAACAGAGGTTGCTTGAGATACTTTCTTTTATAATTAAAACTGAGATTTTGACTGAATATAATAGAATCCTTTCAAGTCTTGAGATTATTTGGATCTTTGTTAACTGTGATCTGAACTATAATCTGGTTAAAGAAATACACAAAGGCAAACTCTGGATCATTTGGTATGAAAAAAACCTGCAGAACAGACATACAGAAGATTTGGCCGCATAATTATTAATGTTTGTAGCAGTCTATTATTCATCTGTGTAGGCATTTTGAATGAATTGTTATCATAAGGCAAAGATAAATGCTGCTATTACCAAGTCATGTTTCTGTTCTGGCACTTCTACAGCTGGAACGCTGGGAATTTTTAAGTTGTGTTTACCAGAGGGCAAAATACAAATTTCAGATTTTTATGGAAACTTCAGGCCTTTCAAGAATGAGGCAAAATTATAAAACTGGAAGTTATGGGGCTACAGTTAGATCCTAGTCTTACTTTTCATTTATTTATTTATTTATTTACTTCATTCTCATGAAGTTGTGTAACAAAGGAAACGTAAATTAGTCTAGAATTAAAATTGTCCCCACCATTTTTTTATGAGACTGTTTTCCTGGAAGTATTTGACACCTGCAAAAGAAATCCCTGTAAGCTCATTTGGTTTATTCTGACAAGCTTTAAATCACTCATCCCTTAAGATGCTGATGTGCAAAGTGTCACATCAGGATACGGAATCCTGGAATCCTCAGGAACTCTGACGGTGCTCCTGAGGTACCAGTGGGGCTGCTGAAACCATCAGGTAACATTTGAAATGATTCCCCCTGCAACCGCACTGGTTCTACATCAGGCATTTTGCTTGTGGTTCCAAGACAGAAAAGAGAAAAAACCAAAATTGTAGGCACTAAAATATGATGATTGTAGGTATTGTTGCTTTGGAACACAGCTGATATTTACCTGGGGAAAGGCTTTTTTTTTGGTTTTATTGTGTCTCCTTCTCATTTCACCATCCAAATATCCAATTTCTTGTATAGTACTCTCTTTCCCATCTTTTTGCCTTAATAGAACGTGATGTGGCTCGCTGAAATTAGCCAAGGTCATTTAGTCTATTCTGCTGTCAAGACAAAGAAGCCGTGGGCTCCGTGATTTAATAACTTTCTATCACAAAATCCTGTTGCAGCAAAGCAAATGAAAGGTGTCTGACAGGGGAGAGACGTTTGAGTGACATGATTTCATCCCACCTTTTACGGGCTGTCACTAAAAGAGGCCAGAACACAGAAATGAACACCGTTGTTATGCTATCAGCATCACCTATGTGGCAAATTAAGTGCAGAAGTTAAATGTTTGACTGTATTTGATAGTAATGTATGATAACAGATCATCATATAGTACATAGTTTGTACGGAGTGCTGTGGTCTTGTCCACTGAAGGCCCGATGTACGCCTTGTCTTCTCCCTATCATTAAGTTCCATTTCCAAGTTGCAGTGTACATTTTCCTGAAAGAAAATGTTGGATGCTGTTCCTTACTGGCAAAAATCAAGCTTTGGTCAGTTATGGCCTCCCCGAATGCAAATACTGATTATTTTTCCTATTTAGCACGTATTAAATACATAAACTTTCTTCAAAGTCATGGAAACCACGTTTACACTGTTAAATGGTTGCACCATGGAGTTCTTTTTAATCTTCCTTATAAGAGAAGAGAATAAAGACTCCAACTCTAGTATATCAGGTCTTCTATGATTGTGTTGCCTAGTAAAATGCACAAAGTGTAGTGAACATGTTAATATGTCACATTTTAAACAAGATTGTGGTAATTAAGAGGGCTGGTTAGTCGTGGTGGTAGAGAAGTGGCTGGCATTCAGGGCTGCACAAGCAGCTACAGTCAGTGTTGCAGGGGACGCAATGGAATGATCTGAGAAAGCTTTGTTCTACTTTCCAGGGATTTAGGTTAAACGGTATTTATTGTTGCCTGCACTTGTTGTTGCCTGCTGTTACTGTTTTGAGGCTGCCCTCTGTTGAGAAAAGAAAACAAACATTTAAACTCTTACCATGAGCACCTCCTTTCCAGTTTTATTGAACAATTTTTATTTTCTTTCAGTTGATTAGTGTGTATAGTTACCTGATCAGTTTTCCCTGTTACAGCTAGTAAAACTCTTTAAGGAATTATCTTATGTAAGAAACGTAAGATTGTTTTCTGTACAAAGGAATTTCAAACTACTTTTAGGAAGGTATATACCCTGGGTATAATCTCTGTATCAGGAATTCCAGGTATATTCACACGGCAAAAAACCTGACACTCATAAACTCATGTCACAAGCAGGAATAGGAGCTGCCTGGCTCCAATTAGTTCACATCAGAATATATCTTAACTGCATTTTTGATATATAGGCATCAGAGACAGCTTTTCAGCGAGGACAAACTAGGGCCTGGCACCAAATGCTTACAAAACATAAGTAACCTTGAGGTGGAGGGAGAATCAATAGCGCAAGGTTTGTCTTCACCTATTGTCACCAATTTTCGGGGTGCGAGGGATAGCTCAGACATACTGAAATCTTATTTAGAAGGAGTAATGCTTTTTTCAGTTTCCTTTTGAGCATTTTTTCCTTTTAAGGATATACAGGAACTTTTAAATTTACACTTAAAATAGTGTAAGGTTTCAATTAATCCTTCTTCCATTAACTGATTGTAAAATACCATCTGATGAGAAAAAATGCATCTGAGGCACCCGTCTGCCAATAAAATGGGCTACTATTAAATTTCCATGGCCTTATATTCCAGTTATATTATTTGCCTATGCATTACTCATATCATCAGAGTTTTAAAATAATTGAGAAACCTGGTGTTTGAAGTGAGGAAGAAAATTAAGTGAAAGGCACGTGTGCTGAGAAACGTGGTTTGTTCCTCCTAAAGCTATTCCTGAAGTCGACCTAAATTTATAGAATGGTATCAAATTGAAGACGGAAGAGAAGAAAGAAAAGAGCAAATTCTGGGGCCAGCATCACATAATTTGTCAGAAGTGCAGTTGTCAGTTTTCTGCCCCAGGAGTCCTCAGCCAAGCTAAATTATGAGACTCGGTTTTAAGTTTTTTCACTCCCTGCTGGAGGGGATTTGACTTCCCAGCTCCTTATATTCCCAAGGTGAATAAACAGCCCAGCCAACGACAAGATGTTCTGCGTGAGGGGTGCTTCGGCTCCTCATGGTGCTCTTCTCTGTGGAATAAACAGTTAAACATTTCTTACAGACAGTAGTTGAAGCTCCAGGAGTGTTCATTTGTATTCTCATGGCAAAGAGTCAGTTCTGGTCTCTCACTTGTTCCCATCTCAGCAATTAGTTGTGTGTTGTTAACGGAATTCTGGGATTAGGGTGGTCTTGCCTGGGATACATATGTCTTTGCACCTTCCTGGCCACATATCTATGGCATGTTCTGCCTTTTCACACAGTACAGTTTATAGCGGAAGAGAACTCATAAATTTTTCTTCTTGACAAAGACCTTAATTGCTTACCACATCCCACTTCTTGCATTTTGCAATTTTAAGCTTGTGAGACTGTAAAATCAAAAAGTCTAAATCCTTTTCAAATTGTGTAATATAGTTAAAAAATTAAAAGTTACCATCATTTCTTAGACTATGATAAACAAGCCAAGATGTCACCAGCACTTTTAAGTGAGATGGATAGTAGTCAGTGGTGTGAAAAAGTTTGATTTGACACTTTAAGAAATAACTCTTGGTCTTCCAGTCAGAAGGAAGAAGATGCACAGAGCATACAAAAACTGCTTTTCTGAATTCATTATATCCTCTCTTGAAGCTTTCAGTCATCTTTTCTCCACAAAAATCTATGTCAAGGAAAGGGTAACTTAGTCTTTAACTCACAGGAGCAATGCCTATAATTTAAGTAGTCTGTAAAATGTACAGATTAAAATACTGCGAGATGAGTCTTTTCCAACCTGAATGAGTCTCGGATTCTATGAAATGGAAAGAGTTAAAACTTGTGCGAGAAAGAAAAGAAGAAGAAGCAGTGCCATGGGAAAATACAGACAGTAAAAGGCAAGTAAAAAGAATCACTGGAAGTAATCAAGAACAAAAAGTGGGAAAATACAGAGACTGGTCAATAAGAAGGTTCAGTATAATCCTTTATACAAGGGCTAGGGAAGCAGACCTATTTTAAGACAGTGCTTTCTGTGTGTCAAGGAGTTGGAGTGTGTTCCCCCTGCGCTGACTCAAAAATGAAAACGAGAGTTTGCCAGGAGATTCCGTAGTCTAAGAATATTTTCTCTGTTGGGAAAGTGGGTGTATAGAAAGCATTGGTGATGTGCACCCGACAGTATCAATCTTTAGGGCTCACCATCTTTTCTTTCTTCACCAGAAACTGTGTAGTTCAGAAAATTTCCAGATGATATAAATTAATACTGATATCATGGAATCATAGTATGGTTAGAGTTGGAAGGGACCTTACAGATCTTCAAGTTCCAACTCCCCTGCCCTGGGCAAGGACACCTCCCACTAGACCAGGTTGCTCAAAGTCCCATCCAGCCTGGTCTTGAACACCTCCAGGGTTGGGGCATCCACAGCTTCTCTGGGCAACCTGTTCCACTGCCTCACCACCCTCACAGGAAAGAATTTCTTTGAAAAACAAATAATAGGCAAAGAATATAGGCTTCAGTACCGTTCACTAAATAAATGTAACAGAATTGTAATGCATTTGGACTGTGTATGTACTGGTGGTAGAATACACAGATTAATAATTTCTGCTAATATTTTTTTTACATACAACACATTATGCTAAGAAAACATAGATCTAATTTTTACTGTTCTCTGTGAAGATGATGCCCTCTCAAGTTAACAAGTTCATTAACAACTTCCTAAGTGTGAAGACACTTGTTAAAAAACTTTTAAAATAAGTAGTGTGTGCAAGAATAATACTTAAAAAAAAAAAAAAAAATTACTTAGGATGAGACTTGACTCCTACTGGAATTAATGGCAACATTCCCATGATTTTAGGCTCCCAGATCCAGCCTATCCAAACCAAAAAATGTTACTAATTATTTTAATCACAGAATCTTCATGGTTGGAAAGGACCTCTGAGATCTGACCATACACACACAATCCCCCCTCCCCCCCCACAATCTCAGGCACTAGGGCGTGCCCTGAAGTGCCACATCTACACATTTCTTAAATAACTCCAGGGATGGTGACTCCACCACCTCCCTGGGCAGGCTGTTCCAGTGCCTGACCACCCTCTCAGTAAAGTCATTCTTCATAATATCTCATCTGAACCTCCCTGCTGCAACTTCTGACCATTTCCTCTTCCCTTGGGAGAAGATGCCAACACCCACTGATTTACAGTCTCCTTTCAGGTAGTTGTAGAGGGCAATAAGGTCTCCCTTCAGCCTCCTCCAAACTAACCATGCCCAGTTCCCTCAGCCTCTCCTCATAGGACTTGTTCTCCAGACCCCTCACCAGCTTGGTGGCTCTAATCACTTGTCTTCAAGTGCTGTTTAAGCATTTACATATGCAAAAGGATTCGGTGTTTTGATTATTTTTCTTTGGGTTTTTTTTGTTTCTTTTAAGAAACTCTAGGAAAATGCTACATCTGGAGAAGAATGAGCCATATTTAAAGTTCAAGACGTGACCATGATCCACTGTGTGCAAAACACTTAATGTTTTCTGGCTTCTGTAGTTGTATTGGGTGCTCTCTGAGAATTTCTTTTTAACTGAACATATTCTACGGGATCAAACTTTCTGAGACTATATTTAGCATCTCTTTCTAACAGATTTTTTGTCTATCCAGTCATTCTTAAAATCCATTTCCATGTAGCAAAGTATTAAAAATGCTGTTTGGAAGATACCTTATGCATGGGGTGGATTAATGGAAGAATGGACCATTGTCAGCCTTTCCATTTTCTCAAAGGAAGTGATGACCACTAAAATTAAAAAAGAGGAGGAAATAGCAGTAGACAAGATTGTGATTCCAAAAATAGATTTATCTGATGCACAGTGATGCTTTTGGGACCCCTTAGTGATGCATCTTGGTTTCCACACTTGTGTGAGGTTCCATAAGAGCTGATGTCATGTTCCCAGAGCCAGAAGAGCCAGTGAGAAAATGTCTCTGTTTTAAAATAAAAGACTCATTTATAGTAATTTAAGCCCCAAACACATCTCCTCGCCCTGCTAGAGAAGGTCAAAATACTCACTCATTAAGAGCTATATGTAGTCTTTTAAACAAATGCACTTTTTAATTACCAGCAGGCAATTCAGCACAATTTGTTGCTGTCTAAGGTATTTTTTATTTTCTCATGGTCTTGCATATTTGATAGTCTCTTTCAAAATTATGCATCAGATGTAGGACCGGCCACTTGTTCAATTGACTTTTTCCCTCTTTTAACGATGTGCATCACCTAGAATTTTAGCAGAGGTGGATCCAGCTACATGTGGGAAAGGCAGCTCATTGTATCACACCCCAACACATCTATAAAGGTGACGGGGTCCCAGCCCTGGGGGATCTGTATGGGACAGGGACACGGGAGCTGTGACCCATGTGCTTTTGTCCAAGGGGATTTGTAAGAGAGAACATGGCCTTGGCTGAAGGATGGGAGCTGGTGGTTGCTCTGCCTCCTTTTCCTGGGAATCTGGAGCCCATTCTGCCTACGCAGAAACTTTTCCTTGCAGGGTTGTTTTTGGTTGTTTTGGTTTTTTTTCCCTGCCATTTGGATAAAGCTCTGTAACTTGAAGGAACAATCTCAATCAGTTTATTATTTTTAAATAATAATTAAGTACCTCCATGGCATGTTGCATCCGTGTTATTCTAAGAGGATTTCCATGGCTGTCCCAAAGCTTGTGCCTTGCTCTGGTTGTGTCATTGTTTGCATAATCATTTGTTTAGCTGCACTCTTTGTTATTGACTCTTATAATTTATTTATGGAAAACAGACATCTTCATTTAATGAGCATTCAGATCTTGATTTAGTCGCTAAACTAAATTCTTGAACAAAACTGAAAACAATGGGAAGTCACACTTCATGCTCGGTTTTCAAAACATGTATGATAGAACAGTTCCATCTGGGATCAAGGCTTCATTGTAGAAAGTGACACGGACTTACAGATTAGAAAAAGAACAAAATCTGAAGCAGCAAAACATTTAGTTGTCTTTCAGCAAATTTAAGCATTTTTTTTCTTCAATGAAAGACAATGAAGTGATGGAAGAATGGAATGAAACATTTATGTTCAGGTAATTTTTAGGTTTCTACAGGAAAGCCGTGAATATAGTTTTACATTCTCAAACTAATGGCATGCACTGGCATCAAAAAGATAAAACAGGATGGGAATAAGTTCTGTTCTGCAAACTGTTGCATAAAATCTGCACAGATACATAAAACCAAAACTGTTCAGACACCCGGAGAGTTCGTCTTCAAGGTATATTGTAATTAAAAATACTGTTGCGAAGTGCAACTGCTTTGCTTTCTGCCATGAACTGATTGATACTCATAATTTATATTGATGAAATACTGAGAGAACTACTCACAAATAGAAGTGGACACAGTGTGAGGTCCACATTTATGCTGTCTGGTACATTTGAATGTCCCATGACTCTTAAAAATGTAAAGTATTACAGTAGCCCTTCAGGGTAACCTGGGCTTGTTTCCTGCCCTTAAACGTGGGAGCTGGATGCTGTGATTTGTAGAGAAGAGAAGAAAGCACAGCCCAACCCAAATCTCACGTTGGTCGTAATGTCTGGTATTAGAGGAAAAGATAAAACACGGTGATCTTCAAACTGTAATTTCCCCCTCTTGAGCTTAATGGAAAAATGCTTTAAATAGAAACATCCCTTTTAGTGACACGTTGTGGTTACTCTTCAGATGAAGTAAAAAGGGGATCATGGATGCTTCCGCTCCCACTGCAAAGGTTACTACTGGTTTCTACATATATGTCCTATTTGGCTTTACAAAGGAGAAAACTAGATGAAAGACAAAAACATGCCCTTACATGATCCCCACGGAAAATCAGGCTGTCCACAATTTGAAAACCTTTTGTTTTGAAGTCCACCAGTATGTGCCAGGTTTCTCAGTGTTGCCTTGAAACTGCTGTAGAGACATGAATCATTCCAGTGCTGAAACTATTGCATTTGCAGGATGCACGAACTAAAAACCATGCCTTGTTACGTGCAGAAATCACACATCTTGTGATTGATTTACATACCTTAAAAAGTCCATACATTACATTTAATGAAAAAAATAACAAAATGTTTGTTCTGCCAGTCCAGGAAATTTTTCCCTTCTGATGCCAAAGTCATCTACCACTGGAGGAGGAGCCATTTGCAAAATGCCTTAGTTTTTCTAAGACTCATCACACAGTCAGGAAGAACCCTTTCTGTATCCCTAAGGATATTCATAATACTTATGATACATACCTAATGCCATACGTAAATCATATGGAAATCCCCAGCATGCAGCAGGAGAGAGAAGCAGGGTCTAATGCAAATTCACACAGAGCTGCCCCACAACTGGGCTGGTTTGGACCTCAGCTGTATGGATGTCCGTGGCCACCCCAACATGCTTATAAAAGGAACCTTAGTGCTTTCAAAGCACAAAGTCTTGCTAGTGCTTGAATAAGGAATGTCAGTCTGTTGATCTTAATAAAGCTGCTATAAGTGTTCACCAAAGGATCCAGGAAGTTCTTTTCAAAATATGGACTGTAAATGAAGTAGAAATTGCCGTTGGCTTGCGTTAGCACGAGTTACAGTCATCTTTCAAGTAAAAAGTGATGTTCATGAAACACAATTCTTGTTAAGGGATACATCTGCCGGCCCTCGCTTCTGACTTCAGCTGCGAAAGTGCTTCTCACATCTTTATTTTTCCCCTAATGAAGGCACAGCTGTGTGTTTAGGGACTTGACAAAGAGTGTGATTAGGAGTTCTAGGCTTCCAAAATAATTTATCTGCCTTCAAGAAGAGTTGTTATTAGCAACTAATTCTTGGTGAGATTTATTATTGTCTCATGTCGCGGGCATTTTTGGTGGTAGAAGCATGGGAAAGCTGTAGCTGTTTAGTATCTCGTAGCATCTTCCAGAATTTATGTGGTGCTTCAATTTGATTATGAGGTCTGGATGAACAAGTCACAGACTCCATAAAATCTGAAAGTATTTAGTTCAAATAGAAATTACTGGGGGTTTTGTTGGGGTTTTTTTGATGTCATTTGAGGTTTTTTTGGTTGTGTGGTTTGGATTATATATATTTTTTTTTTGATCGTTTCTTCTTTATTGCTACAAATTTTACTGCTTTTGGATTGCCCTCACTGCCTCCTGTGGGACACATTCTTGGGGATAGCTGGGTGATTCTTGCAAGCGAGAAACTTAAACAAGAGAATAAGAGCAGCTTTTAACCGTGTTTTCTCATAGTCATACTTTACTCCTGACCACGGAAAAAGGTGAGTGGGCAACCACAGGCCTCCTACCTTTCCCTCACCAGCTCTCAGCCTGGGGAATGGTGTTTGCCTGGTGAGGGTAGACTCTTCTCATCCATTCCATGCAGGTTATATTCAGAGAAGCGACTGTGCTGCGATCTTTTTTTGGTCTGTTCAAGAAAATTCCGGATAGAACTCGCCTCCCTGTGTTAAAGGGTTATTAACGTAAAGAAGTCTGTCTGGGCTATGTAAAATGTGTCAGAGATTTCCAAGGAGCTGACAATGCTGATGTTCAGCACTGTGAGTTCTGCTGGCAAGTACCTTGGAGACGTTGATTGTGGTGCTAAACATACATCAAGAATGTATGTCATGCTTTAGCTGTAACCGAGATTGTCTTCTGTTCTAAACTGACCTGCGTTATAGGTAGTAGAGTTTTAATTTGGAAAAGGCTACCAATCATTGTCTCTTACTCTGGGAAGTCCTGTCATACCTGAAAGTGTGACCTCAACTAAAGCTTGCACATGGGTGATTTCAGTATTTGGGAAGAAACTATAACCAGAACAGACTTTCATATTAGTAGTAAGCTGATAATTAGGATTTTATAGATGCTACTGCAGTTACACAATATGCATTTCTGAAGACCTGATCATTTATAGACTTGGTGCAAGTAAACACTGGGATTTGGCTGTTGGTTGGAGGCACAGCCTGAGTATTTAGTTTTTACTTAGATTTTTCTCAGATGAGCTGTTGGTGAGCAAGACTTTCATATAGGTAGTTTGGCCACAATAGGTTCCAAAACTGTCTTGAGCATAGCCAATGCAGATGCTTTTTATTTGTGGTGTTTTATGGTTTTATTTTGTTCTTTCTTAATAGACATTAGCCAATAACTTGGGGAGTTTTTAATGAAAACTAATGGTTTTAAATTTTCCTGTACACAGAAGACTAAAATATTTGTAAATTAAAAAGGCAAAGGTGAATTTTTAGAATGATTTTCTATTAGCTTTTTAGTAAAACATCACAGAAACTCTGTCCTTTTGAATATGAAGAATGCAGTCTCTTTTTTTTGTTGTTTTTTGTTGTTGTTGTTGTTGTTTTCCCTATGCTGATGCATTTTAAAAAGAGAGTTGCAGAAATCTCCAAATAAATCCCTGCTGTACATAGTCATGTTTACTTTAAAGAAAGGTCAGACAATATACTATAGAATTAGAATCCAGAATTTTGGAAAAAAAAATATTTTTTTTCATTGTAAAAATGATTTAAAATAATCACTGGAAAGTACGATCTCACAAAACACAAAGTATTTTTAGAATTTGAAGCTTCCCTGCATTTGGCTCAGTGATGCCTTGTCGCTGTGATACTATCATGGAAACTCTTTTGTGCTACTTGCAAAGCACAGTTAGTTGATGAATTCGGGAAAACATAACACTTGATCAAGTCCATGCTGTCTGGAGAGGGAGTGGAGGCGGTGCTGGGATGTGGGTGACCTGTGGATTCAGGCAGGATAACCTCCAGTGGAGGAGGAGAGCCCTGTGATACCTGAAATCACAGAGTTCACCTGGGAATCTTTGCGACGGTGCATCATTATTCATCCTGGGGTGTCCTCCCTTTGCTTCCTCTGGACAAGCCATTTAACCATTGATGCTGATGGATGAGTACGACTGGTAGGAACCTTTGAAAGCACATCTAATGTTACCTGGAATAAATAGCCATGCTGTTGTAAAAGAAGCTTACTAATTCTTTTTACTTCAGTCCATATATACTATTTTTAAAGCATTGAGTGTCACCAGCTGCAGTGTAATTCACTTTTAGAATATAGTGCTAAAATTCTCTAGTCTCCTCAGAGAGTCATCTAAAGAGGGATGTTTTCAGGGAAAAAAGAGGTGCATAATCTAAAACACGCAGGATAAAGCTTTTATTACTGTTTTGAAGGGAATTAGAATTCATAATATTCCTTCTTATTTCTTGTCAGGAATGTTTTAAAAAATAAAGGTTATGTTAAAAACTGTGGGTACTTGACAACTTTAAGAAAATCAAGATATGTATTGATGTTCCGAAAAGATACGAAAAAGTCTAATTAGTCTGTATGAAATGGAGTCTTTGGCACGAGGCAATTGCCTCTTACACTGGCCATCGTGTTTGCTGTCATTCATGATTTCCCTTCCCATTTCCCTGCAGAGCTGCTTTGTCAGGGCTGGGAGTTTTCTGTCACAGAGAAAACTGTGACTTGATAGAGGGAATTGGGTCTGTGGCTTCAACTCCTGGGTACTAAGGTAATAAGTAGTACCTTATAATAATTATAACTAGTCAGTCCACAGAAAATTATCACATCTGTAAGAATTTAGGTAAGGGGAAACCAGTTGTTTATTACATGGAGTCAGGACCAATGACCCTGTAGGGCACCATAGTATAAAATACAAACAATGGGACTTCTATATGCAGAACACTCAACAGACCCTCCTAATGAAAAAACATTAACGAGGGCAGGGGAAATGTTGCCTGCTGTAACTCAATGTAAAACTAAGAGCTCTATGGAATTTGATTGGCAAACTACAAGAATGATTGAGGAAGAAAACATAGCACAGGCTCCACAAAATTGCTCTCGGTGCCTAACATTTAGGAGGAATCACAAGTTAAGGAAGAGATTTTAAAGGAATAGTTGAAACGTTTGGTTTTTCTCCATCCTTTAACGGTTTGTGTCACAAGAATCAATGACTATTTACCTTTTAAGTTCCTGTAATGTCTTCATGGAATGAAAGTTTCAGAATATGTTTCCCTGGTACATTCTAACACTTTGTGGATTTATATTGATGAAGATCTGTAGCCTATTTGCAGCAGTGATATGTGCTCCTTTTAATCCATCCATCTTTCAACAGTGACAAAAGATGGCTGGTGTCTCTTTAGTCATAAAGTTAACTTCAAAAAGGAGATGTCAGTAAGTAAAATAAAGTGATTTTCATCCTTTAATATCGCCACAAACCCATTTTTTATTGATAGGTGCCAAAAAAGGTTGCAATCATTTTGCATGGCTTTAAAGCAGTGATGGCTTTACTTTGAGCACATTAAATCTGCACTGGTGACTTAAAGAAGGCAGCAATTACCACATGGCTCACTGAGAGAAAATGATGAATTCCTAAGTACAAGAGTTAGGTATTTTAATCATTGACAGGAATACTTTAATCTATTAATCATTTTGTTGTTGTTTGAGTAATGCTCTATTGTTGGGCTTGATTTGCCAATGCATTCATTCTTGCTTGTTACTTTGTCATTGAATTATAATTTCATTATTCTCTGACCTTGTTTGTCCTTTGCTCACGCAATTGCAACGTAAGGGTGATTGAAAGCATTTAGATTAAATAAATAATTAAAAAAAACCCAGAAACAAAACAAAACCAATCCAAACTTTTATTTTGCAATGAAACTCCGTGGAGCATAAATCTTAGTGAGGTTCAGCTGATTTTTTGCTGTGGTTGCAACCAGGGCCACTGCCAAAGGGCCAGGCAGAGTGAGACAGCCCCACCTGGAGAGCAGCTGGAGTTGGCCAGGAGTGTGGTGAAATAGAAATCTCCAAAATGTCTGATGGTCCATCAGAAAATCTCATAAACTGCATTTTGGGGACTGCTGAAACTGAGTTTTGAATTATTTTAAAGCTAATGAGCCAGATGTGCTCTCTCTCTCTTTACATATGTATATAAAATAGATATTAATGTTTCTATTATTGCCTCAGTAGTTATTTACAGCAAAATGAATTGGCTTTTGTTTAACTGTAAAATATCTGCAGCACCTTCCATCTTCTAATTTGGTGCTACAGCTAGAAAGTACAAGACTACTTTCATTTTAGAGTATTCCATGCACTAAAAAAAATAATATAGTACAGTAGGGAGGGGAAGGCTTTCATGCCCCCTTTTTATAGAACATAGGGAAAAGCTGATGTAACATTTGGAAAACAAGAATTTAGTGTGCTTCAAAATGCTTAAATTCTGTCCTTCCCCAGAGTTCAAGGTTTCTGTGGTGCATTGATATAATTTTCACCTACTATTTGTATTTCACAGTAGCGGGGAGCCAGACACTCTGGAAATCCTGCCTCAGAGGACTTTGTCTTAAGTTGAAAATTAATTTTGTGTACTAGTAGGTGTATCTAAACCCAGACCAAGCTAATCAATCTTTCTACCCATACCTAATAGTATGATAAAAATAATTAATAAGATAATGGATCTAGCATTTGTGTGATTAACCTTCCTTCGGGATAACCTGTGTAGAAAATAGAAAGAACAAAACCTTTCACTTCCAAGGGGTTTTGTATCATCATTTAAATTGGAATCACATGAGAGATTGGGAGAGGAGAGAGACTGTCCTTCCCTGCTCTGATGGCCTCCAAGATAACACATTTTTATGATGACAGGATTCACCTGTTCACCAAGGTTAATAGCCGTTTGGAACAGCGGCTTCTCTTTGCTTTGTATCCTGTGCTGCAGCAGGCGTCTTAATAAATGGTTGTGTCTAATAGCTCGACTCGGACTTAAAGGCTTAAACAGGAGAATCCGTCCCCAGCTGAAAGAACGAGTTTGTGCCTTTCTTACACTTGGAGCTGTTGTTCTCACTAATGACCAGGGCAAGGACTCCCAGCCTTAAAATCTCCCGCCGCTCCTCACCTTAGGTTTGGATTCAGCCCTAAGCCTGCCATGGAGGATGATTATTATAGTTGCTAGTTAACTGCCTTCTCCATCTGTGCATCAATTGCGGGGATATCCTCCCAAAACAAAACAAACCTGGCGCCTGCCTGGGTATTTCAAGCAGCTCTGTCCTATATAGGTAGGGTTTTATGCGCGCTACTGCTGAGAGATCTGCAAAATACACCACCACTGAGACTATTGCCTTGCTCTGGGTGGACTGGGAATGGGGTCTGTTAAAGAGGAAATTAACAGCACAATGAAAGAAGAATGTTTGCTTTTAACAGCTCTTCTTTTATCTTCTTTTCAGAGCTTGTTTGTGCTTTATCTCCTTCGTGTTATGGCAGAAGTTATGAATGTTGATGAGCCAATGCAGATTCCTTGAGTGCTTAGTCTAGGAACCCTTTACCTATTTACACAGTGGAAGCTTGGGTCAGATGCAGTCCATTTTACACAATTGATTTCCTAAAAGCTGTCTACAGAGTGTTTCGTGTAGCCCGGGGGGGAAATGGGCTTGAAAGGATCATGCGAGTTCCCAGTTTTAACCTATGTGTAACTTGTATTGATGCCCTTGGTGGTAGAAAGGGCACCAAAATGGATGTGTTCCTGGACAGGAATGGGCTTAAGGGGGAAATGCAGTTCACTGGGCAAAACCAGAGGAGAATGGTCACACCAAAGGCCTCAGGAATACCCAGGTTCTGGCCCAGAACTGCTTCTCGTGCCTCCCAGGTAATCTGGGTGAGTCGAAGGCAGAACTAGACCTCCAGGTCTCAGGTCAGGAAAGCACTTGGTTCCTGTGGTATTTTATTCCAAAGTCCAGGTGTGCTGCCTTCATTATCTTGACTGTATTCATTCTGTGAGGTTAGCACAGGCTTAACTTTCATTAGATGCTGTATTTTACTTTATCCTGATTTATCACTATTGAAAGGGCTAGGGCTGCTGTAACAAATTCCCTGCCTTCAATCCCAGACATGGGTGCATTTCAGTTTGAGGATGACTCTTAGATAACTTGCAATTACTTTATGATCCTTTTGCATGGAAGGTTATTACTGTTCAGCACTGACCTGAATATTTTTATTTTTTTTTTTTCATGTGTTAACACAAGCGCGTGGTTCTTTGAAGCAAAATAAAGGAATAAAAGCCTAACCTCCCACGCCAAGGAGCTGTGGTATGAAGTGGTTATAAGAAACTGTTATGAAATCCTAACATCCTGCTCATACTTTTGGATCTTGGGAGGCTGATACATTGCTCCTATGCCCAGCCGTAGGATTTGAAGGGGGGGGTGAAAGCTGCTGTTCCCCTCCCGACAGCCCTTGGCACGTGTAGGAGGGGGAAAGGCTCAGCATGTGGGTCTCTGAGATTGCTACACCTCTCCTTCAACGGCTTCTCAGTATCTGTTCGCTCCTCGTGCTTTCCCCCCAAAACGCATTTTAATCTTCTGCATGGAAATCAAATAGAAAAGAAATTACTTTCATTACGCTGGTTTTGTTTGTTTTCCGACTTAGTCTAATGCACAGGATTATTCTTGCCCAAATAAATTACACATTAGAAGCAGTGCAACAAAGGTATGTGCTGTTTCAATGGAAATAAGTTGATATCGGCAAAAGCGCATAAATGTGAGAGCAGCCTGGCTGTGCATTTCAAGAAGACAATAAATGAAAGTAGGTTGTTTTTACACAATTTTTAAACACAGTTGTTACTCAGTCCTGCACTGTTTGTGCTTTCGTCCCTTCTTCTGCCTTTTCCACTTCCTCCTTGGTATTGACGCCGGGAAGAATAATAGTATTCTAGGGAAGAGGAGTTTGTAATTTGTGATTACAGCTCACACGCTTCCTTAAGAGCACAGCACCCCATGAGAGTTATGCCGCCCTGGCCTAGAGGTGGAAACAGACTTTCTTGATCTTGCACCCCACGGAGCTGAGTAATGAAGGGAGTGGAGAACAGCCAAGGCATCAAAGGCAGCCACCATCCACTCAGCTGTCAGATTTCCCCATTTTCTTTCTTCCTTTTTTTAACACAATAGTCAGAAATAATCAAATGTATTGTTGTAAATATCAGCATGTTATTGCCGTGGATAAGTTGTACTGAAAAATCTATATTTCATGGAGTCTAAATTGTGCTGAATATCTAGAGGTATTCACTAGCTACTTCTACGGCTCCTGCTGTTTTTTTATGTACTTCAGGGAAGTCATTTATGATGCCTGAGTCACCAAAATTTAAGGTGACATGACAACCCATAAAAGCATTTCAGTCTCCTAGAGACACTTTACGTGCCATGGGAAAAGCAGTTAAACAACTGAGAATCTTGATGTTGATTTTGTCAATCTTCCTTACTGTCGACTTCCAAAAAGGGATTCGCAAATCAGTGTTTCGCACTGAACTCACCCCTCTTTGCCCCTGAATGACCAACGTAATTGTGCAGTTGGCTCTGGCGTGGTGGAACCAGTGGGCAGCCACCATCTGCCCTGTGCTGGAGTGTTAACCTTGTGGGTGACCCCTCCAGCACGAAGGCAATGAACAAACGGGGAATGTGCTGCTCTAATATTCCATACTGCACAGAATTAGAATCTATATTAATGATGTTCCATTTTTCTTGTGTCCACCCCAACGCTTACTCATATCAGATGTACTTTCTTTAAGGACAGGCTGGAGGGTCTTTTCTGTTGCAAATTCTAACAGTTTTTTCTATGAAGCCGGAACTCTAGGAGGAAAATGAAAACTGTATCGTGACTGATTTTCCTCCTACATGGGAAGAACTGCAATCTTCTACTCATGCTAAGGGAAACTCATGGGATCAAGGACACAGGATAAACTGCACTGGGAAGAACACTCATTGGAATATGGTCATCTTTTAAAAAGAGGACCATTCTGTTATTAGGGTATGTATGCTGGGTTCATTTCCAAAAAGAAGAGGTTTTTCCAGTCCATGGCCTCCAGTCTCCAACTGGCTGTGATGCCAGGTGTTATTTTGACACTTTCAGGCAATGCCTGTTGGGTGCTAGCTGTCCAGCAATTCTGATTTGGAATTTATTGGACATCCTCCCAAATCCTGGTGAATAATACATTTCTTCACAGGGTAAAATACCTTGTAATATGTTGTGGTTTAAGTTTTCCAGCTGGTTAAAAAGCAGATTTGCGTACTTAAATAACAAGCAAACACCAGTCTCTCTTTTACCCATGTGTTTAATCTGTGCATGCTTGTTATTTTCAGAAGTGGCTTGTTTTACCCAGGCAGGTTATGTGCGTGCATGGAAAGATATCCAATGACCTATAAATAGAGCTAGTTTTACCTGGAGGCTTTACTTGTTTCCACGGCAGTACCCAAGCACCGCTTAGACATGTACACTCTCCCAAAATAGTCGACTGCTTTCCTGATAGCTTTAACACGGAATGATTCTTGTCATTTAAATCCAAATCCACATAACAGACTTCTGATATTCCCCCTCTATTTCTTCAACCATTGAACTCCAAAGTGAATTTGACTAAACAGAGCCCATTTCTACATACTCTCGTTTAGTCCTGACTGCATCTTTGATAGTCAGTCTGCCCTGTACTTGTTATCTGTAACATCTTCTTTGAACTTGAAAGCTATAGACACTTGAAGCTATAGATCCTTCAGTGCTATAGTCATATAGTCACTGTGTATATGGTCTCAGACACTTCTTTTACTATTATTCATGATCCTATTGCTATTTTTCCTTTGGCATCTCCTCTACCTCCTGGGAGAGTTCCAAAGTTTTTATTTTACTCCAGTGTCCTAACTCTTTTGACCTCTCCCAAACACACACATAGGGTGGGTGGGTTCCTTTATCCAGCCTATCACCTATGCAATTACTGCTTCTTTAATCAGTCCCATCACAAGTTTGTCACCTTGCCTTGTTTGTAGTGGCACTCTGAGCTATGAATCTTAAAAAAAAAAAAGGTATGTCTCCCACAGTGTTCAAGCCAGCACTGCAATTGCATGAGTTGTCGATGTTTTCTAGTGAATGTCCCCAACTTAAATAACCCCAAAGCTGTTTTGTTTACTTTCTCTCTCTCTTTTTTTTTTTTTTTAAGTGGATCATCCTCTTGCCTTACCACATCACAAATTCTTTGGCCTCTTTCCTGATGAGCTCTAATGTTTCATAGCTCAGAAGCTTCCAGACCGTAATCCAGTGAAGGTTAATTAATTACATCTCTCTCTATTTAATCGTCTTTGGAGTCTTCTTAGCTCTTTCCCAGTAGTCTGTCATTAGAAACCACCAGTTTCTCTTCCTACTCTGTAAAACTGACAAAATTTTGAAACCAGCAGAGTTCTTCCTTTAAGCTGCCCTTTTCACTTCAAGCCTATTTCTAAACCTTTTGCCTTTGTCTTCTCTACTCCAATTTCTAAAATCACCAATGATTATAAGCAGAACTTCAGTCATGGCCGCAATTTGCCAAGTGGTTGCATAACGGTGGCACTGAGAGTCTTCTCATATATTTTCTGTCGTTCCTTTAGGTCCTAGCCATTAATCTCTTTGCAAACACCTTTTCCTACTAATTAAAACTGAGTTGAGCAAGCTAGGGGCATGTATAGAGAAAATAATCAGAAAATCACCACCACTTGGGAGAATATTTCTAATGTTCTTCCAAATCCATTTTTTTATGTGAGAATTTTTTTTAATTTTTTTTTTCTGGCAAATTTGCCTTGTCCCATAAATCCCAGTACTGTTTCACTCTTCTTTGTTTTCCTACTGGTATATTTAGGGGGTTATTTTTATCAACTTTGTTATGTTCCAGAATTTTTCTTGTCCATTCCAGTCAGGTTTTGACACTGGAAACTGATGAGAGCCAACAGCAGTGGTAAATTCATAAAAGGAAGGCAGTAAATCTGTATTTAATGCAAATGTTAATGTTAAAAAGCAGATTAAATGTGTATAGTTTTGTTGTGGAATGAAGGCTCAGACACCTTTAAGAATCTCCATTTAAATTCTATTTCCCTTCATGTTATGTGCAATAAATACCATGTATTCAGTAAGGAATCAGACTCAACATACAAAACAATAAGGAAAAAACAAATCTTGCACAGAAATTTTCTATTTTAGCATCTAATTTTTTTGGGTTGCTTGGTTGGGTGTGGTGTTTGGGTAGCTGGTTGGTTGGTGTTTTTTGAGTCTTTGTTTCCCCCCTACGTGCCATTTACAGGTACATAAACTAAATATAGCTCATTTCCACTGCTTACCAGATGTTACACTTTTGACAAGTATTCCCCAGACAAAAGCCTGTGCATTTTAGTTATTTTAATGTTATTTAACTGATTAAAGATTCAAAGGAAAATAATAAAAACAGTTCCTTTACATCATTAGAATTAAATAGACTTGTGGGCTCCTTCTTTCCTTTCCTTAGGCTTTATAATTTAGCCATGCATTGATAACAGAAATTATATACAGAATGACTCCAAGGGATAAAAATCAAATCTGTAACAGTCTCAATGATTCTTGAATTATCTCAGAATTGAAATTCAAATTCTTGGCAACTTGGAATCTGTGTAATTCAATTGATTTTGGTCAGATTATTTGAATTATAATTGTCAGAACTGGCTTCTGAACCTAACCAAACAGGCCTTTCTTATGTGAATTCTCCAGTAAAATGCAGTCCAATAAGCAAACTTGTGTCCTTGGTGATGCAAAGAGAGAAAATAAATGTGTAAATGTTTCAGACTGACAGCAGATCCTCTGAGTACCTTTACTTGAAAGAACTGGACTTATCTATTGTCCTTTCTGAGCCAATTTCAGGAGTCTTATTACGTGGTCAAATGTACTGTAATATTCAGTTGATCGCATTTGCCATTTTTCTGTAAATTCTTGGTGGATTCCCAGATGTAGGTAGACTAATTGTAGTAGTAAATTATAAGGTTATGACGAAAGAAATGTTCTTTCTTTTCCTGAAACACATCTGTGTTTAATATAAGGAGACAGCAAATTCCACAATACGGAAGGTATTAAGGTAATGTTATTTACATACTAATTGTACAGTCTAGAGACTTCAGCAGTGCAAAAGGTCATGTTAATATTCTGATGCTACTTTTTGAGATTTCAGGAGGGTTTCTGCTTTATGTTAGAAGAGATTCAAGACTCTCAGTTTTTCCTCCCCACAAACCGCAGGAAAATAGTGATACCCCAAAATACCCAAGTGCCTGAATTAAACGTTCTTGTGGGATATTATCATTGGATAGAATGAGATCATAGTCAGAACATAGTTTCAAAAGGCAGCTAAAAATGTGTCAGGAAAATATTGTTATTTCCATTTTACAGATAAGGAGGAAACCGAAAAGAGTTTAAGTGATTTATCAGAAGGTCTGCTGTCTCACCAGGAAATAAAATGAAGTTTCAAAGCATCTAAACCATGTGGTTATAGGTCCTCTCTGTATTATTATGGTGCTGTAAAAGCAGTGTATTTGCTGACTTTCTTTTCAATTGGTGCCAATGAAATTAATCACTGTGTTAATTCTAAATACAGTTTTGCTGACTCGCCCAAACAATGCTGGCATATATTATTATAACAATTTATACATGCTGATGGTTTTATACTCCTGAGAATGAAGTTTTAAAAATACAGTATTATTTATACTAACGTGTTATGTGACAAGAAAATTCACTGAATATAAAAGCATGGTCCTCAGTTCCTCAGAGCTTTTCCTGCCTGAGTGACCAGCCAGTGAGATTTTATGTATCATTTCAGGTCTAGATAGAGAACTTGTCTTCATAAATCTCTTCAGCATCTCGCCAGGTGATGAAATTCATGTCAGACATGACTGTGCTGTTTATCATTTTATGTGCAAGTTTGTACACAATTCCACTCCTTCCACTACTGTTAGATCTAAGTAGACAAATATGATATATATATCCTGTGAAAGAGTGCTGATCAATAGATCTTCCAGTGCTTGAAAATAAAGATTTCAGGTTAACAAATTGATGGAACTCCACTGGTCTTTGGGACGAGGAAATCTTCATTGTTGGGTGAATTGTGGATTTCCCATGAGAACAGAGTAGTACCGAGACATTATCAGTATGTTTTTTTCATAGACCATAAAGTATCAAGTAATATAAAGCATTGCCAAGAAGCTGCTGTCAAAGTATGTTCTCCTGTTATTATAACAGGTTCCCTGAACTCCCTAAAAAAATAAAAAATAAAAAAAATGGGTACTTGTAAATATGAGGAAAAGTAGAAAAAAATCTTTATTAAAGAATGGGGTACCCTCCACGCCTTCCCTTCCCACGATAAATAATAATTTCCTCCTTTTTGACATGTGGTGCCAAACATCAAAATTTTGTGAAAAAAAAATTACATAAAAATGAGCACTACACATCCAGAGCTTTATACTCTTTGTACAATGAGTATATTTTACCCTAAATGTGTTGGTCTTTGAAACAAAGAAGTCCAAAAGAGCCCACATGGGCAATTGCCTCTACTGGGAGAACTTAAACCAGAGATCTCAGGAGATCACCCCTCCTCTGTTGCTTCTAGTTAGACAAATGAAGATGGACAGAAAGCTTCCTCATTAACAGGCAGAGCTTCCTCAAAGGTTCTCTATCCAAAAACCAGTACAATAGCATTTTCTTTTAAGACTAAAACCTCGCTCATCTAAAAAAAAAATAAAACTTTATCAGTTAAATCTTTAAATGTTTAACAGTGCCATCTGGTGACCTTTGCCATAACAGCAGTATATTTCAGAGCACCTTGCTTTTTTGGATCTGAGAGGACTGGCCAGACAACTGCTCATTGACAACTGAAAACCCACTTTGGCAAAACTTGAGACATTCGTTATTTCTATTCATCTTCCTTTACAGCTTCCAAATCTGAAATAAGTTTATTCATAAACTCGTGTCTTCTTCTCAAGGATAACACAAATGATATCTATGTAATATTTTGTAGTTATCAAACTACCTGTAGAAAGGTGTATGCAATTATTGCTGGGTAACCAGACATCAACACAATTAATAGTCCCTTAATGAAAGATTCCTGTGAACTATGGTAGGATTTCAGTGTCTAAAAACTGAAATCACTGGTGAGGACTCCATATCCAGTGATGAACCTTAATTGTGAGTTTCCCTTCTTTCCTCATCCAAATTGATATTTTTAATATTATCGGTTATTGTAAAACTCTGGAACTTTCAATGCCATTTTTCTTCCCTGGTGACAAGGTGGATGTAATGCATATTCTTAGTCCTTGCCTATTCTGTGCCTGGAAATCTGAAATATTGCAGGACAGAGACTCTAAATGTGAGTCATGCAAATCTCAGTATTGATTTCTGGAGACTACTGGCAGTTAAAAAAAAAAAAATAATAAAAAGCTTTATAAATATATTTGTTTTAATTTGAAAATTAAATTTGCAAATTTTGAAAATGGTTGAGGAAAAGCAGCAATGAAAGATACTGTTGAATGTTGTTCTTCCTTCATGGTTACAAATTAGTACAAGAACACTCCTCCCTTCAGAAGAGGAAAGAAGATTATTAAGTAGGTTAAGCAGTTTAGAGAGTTGTCCTCAAGCATCTACTAAAGATGACATGAGGAACATGCTCGTTGACTGTGGAGACCCTGGGAATACCTTTCTCAGACAAACATGGAACACCTGCTGAGCTCGGAGTCTCTCAGCATTCATTTGCACACAGTGTGCTTGGATGTGTAGGATCGATGCAGGTAAATGAGCAGAAATGGAAAACCCACAAACAGCTTGAAAGTGATCCACATGTCTTCTCCCTCATAAAGATGCACTTATCAGGTCATCTAGCCATAACAGTCCTTCATTTTACTTCAGTTGACTCACCGCTAAGTCATTAATGCATACCCTGCTCATTTCGTCCACCGGTTCTTCCTCAAACAAAAACAAAAACTCAACCCTGACATTTTATTCCTTTTCTGAATGTCAGACGTGATGCGTTGCTCAGGTCTAGAGATGGCGGGAGCGTGGTTGGTTGTGTGTTGCGCTTGGCTGCTGCCTTGTGAAATATGTTGTGTTCTTCTGTGCATGGAGAGAAATGCTGCACGTTACTGAGTTTTGTAAAGTTCAAAAGCAGTAAATCTACTGGGTTGATTTGAATTTTAAAAAACAATAATTTTTTATTTCTCTGGACAAGAGGCGATACTAACAAACTAGGACTCGGTGATTGGTTTTTGTGATTTTTTTAATTGAAATTTCAGGTTTTGCTGAACAATATGAAAGCGATGGGGAATTTTCATCACATTTTCAGAGCATATTATCCTGAGATGCGCCGAATTTGGAGGGCAGGACCTTTGCTTTGTCTAAAATGTCTGTGCTTAAAACATTTCATCGGGAAGCAAGAGACACTGTTTCAAACTCTGCTTGGTGAACTTCTCCCTGCCTCACTTAACATGGGATCATCACACTGCAAGGTGTTTTGGGTGGGCAGCTCTCAACCTCTGCTGACAATGATTTCTCATTAATTTACTGTGTTATCCTCCAGTGAAAAAATGGTTTGTATGCCTTGGTGCATACTTCTGGAAGACAAGAACTGAGTTATAGAGTAGTTATCTTTTTATCTTTTTGTTAAAATCTATATTTATATGTATTTAACTGCTTAAAGTGGAACATCCTAACGAAAATTTTTCCATAATTTCAAGTGCGGCGAGTGGGATCTCTGTTTCAGTCTCCCACAAACTGAGTGTCAATGAGACCAGCTAGGGAATGAAAGACAACTTCTTCCTATCTGTTTTGATAATAAATGTATACATTTATCCTTAAGTTATATTGGCTGACTTTATTAAAAATACCCAACATAGAAATAAACTACTTTGTAGATCTGGGGAGAAATTAGTGAAGGGCAATAGGTTTTATTGAACCAGGATGATGAAGGAACTTCTTTATTAGGAATAATGGAGCAAGCTAAGACTCATCATCCTCAAAAATGGTTGTCTGTGTTGGACTATGTTAGGGGTCTATAAAAGCCTGAATAATATGGATAGGAATTCTTGTTCAATATCTCTTCTATAACAAAAATTATTGAGCATCAGACAAAATGATGGGTCGCAGGTTTCAGAACAATCAATAGAAAGTATTTCTTGAACATGTTGGAGAAGAAGCCTATGAAATTCTTTACCAAAGAATGTTGTAAATGTACAAGTTTACATGGGTGTAAGGGCAAACTGGGTAAGTGTATGGAAGAAAAATGCACTGAGTTGAATATATAGCAAATATAGCTTCCTTAGAACCGCACTGACCTGAATATATTTAGTCACAGAAATTGCTAAGGGGTAGGTGTCACATACATGCCCTGTGCTTACCCTTCCATAAGTATCAGGTGTGGTCACTGATAGAAACCAAGCTGGATCCACTACTGGCCAAATGCTTTATTAATTCTGAATTAGAAAATATCTAGGGGAAAGAAAAGTCTTCCAAAAATAAATCAGTATGTGTGAATAAACAATTTTTGGCTGACCCAGACATTATTTTAATTCTTTTTTTCAGTTTGCTCAAGGGATTTGGAATAGGAAATCGAATTAATATGATGCAGTCACAGTTGCCTCATTTAAACCTATATACAGTCTTACTGGTTCCACATGCAGATGAGTGAAGATTAATATATAAGTCATATTGATCACAGGAAAGATACATAATTTGATAGTATTTTCTTTTTAGAGTGGTTGGACCTAGGTCTTATTCCATCTACTATATTTCTACTATATTTATTTGGTTTTGGTGTTTTGTTTCTTTTTGGTATCATCCTTATTTTATCCTTGGATTAGCAACAAATCTCATTTCTAGAAAGAAAATAGAGTGTACTCTACCATTTATCATTCTTAAATCTCAAAGTGAAAAGATCTCTCTTCTCTGCAACTCATAAACCCGTGCAGCGGAGACAGAGTTTGATACATACCAGTAGGAGCAATTATCTGTGTCCCAGAGGATCCTTCAGTTTGCGCTAACGCTGCTGCCTTGTTTTGTACCCAGGTCATCAATGCTCTAATGACCACAATTCATGTTGCCATTTAGAGACCAGGCGGGCACGCTGTGTTCCCCCCCACCCCAGCTTTGCTGTTACAAGACTAACTGACACGAACAAGCAGGGCAAAATCAGAGGATATATGAAGTCGCTTTTATCATGTCAGCACAACTAACAAAGGCACAATTAAATGTGTGTATGCATTTCCATTATAAATACAATGCCTGAAGATCTCTGCCTGTTAAAAATCCCAGCAGATAAAACGCGGTGTTTTCTAACTTGTTTAAAAAAATAATAATAGGATAAAAAATCAACATTTATTAAAATGAAATACTTTATGCCGGTCAAACTTTCTTGTGAAAGGGTTGAGGAAATCTTTTAAATGTGCTAGGCCACCTGAGCAATGATTGTAGACTTCTTTATATTGTGTAGTAAGTTACATCCAACCATAAAAGCAAACCTAGGGAGGAGTAGTAATGTACATTCCATGTTGTTTTGCCTGCAGAGATGCTCTGCAAGCACATGAAGGAAAGGAGGGTGCGAAGGGCAGCGTCTTCCCGCTGTGCCTTCCAAGGGTCCCTCCATTCCCGCCATAAGGAGGGGCTCATTCACACACAGACACAACCTCCTTAAAGGGAATGCTGGGGAAAGGGTTTAGAACCAGCTGTGGTGGGTTCATGTTTGTCTGGGTATGTCCAGTCCCACCTGGGCAGCGGCGCAACTTGTGCTGGGTGTCTCGTCATTCTGGTTCCCATTCAGGGAAGCTCTAAGACTATGACATATGTCATATGACACATGATATGATATTCAGTGTACAGTGTAGTTTTATGTTTCGTTTTATACCTTGTTCTCTTTTCTTTTCCCTGTTTCCTGCAATTACACTGTTATTTACAAAATTAGTGCTGAACTTGATGGTAGTTTTAAATCTTCTCATTATAATATTGTAGTCTATTTTATCGCAAACTACAGCACTGGGACCATAATTTTAGTAATTATAGATTCTTTCTTTTGATTCAGTCAAGCAGGAGCCCATCTTTGCTGAGTGTGTAGCAGCGTTAATTGCAGAGTGGATTACATGCGACTCTTGTTAACAAGTTAGAAAACAGCAAGTATGAAAGAGGTGTATGAGCTGGTCATCATAAAGTGTGTTTTCCAGACAGTAATGTTTATGTAGATGTATTTGTCTGATCTGAGCTTTGGAAAGCTTTGGAAAGCTTTGATAAAGTATAATGAAAAACGCTAATTGGTGAATGTATCAAGAGTAGAATGGGGAGGGACATCAGTGGGTAAAGGCATGGATGACAGTTGGGTCTGAGGCAAGGTAGTGACTGAAGGGGTGTCTTCAGACAATGGGGTTTTCTTTTCTATGCTTTATGTCTAAAGAGAACAATGCAGTGAGATGCTGAAGTCTGGTAATGACATTAAACAGTTGGGAGAAGTCAATTCAAAGGAAATGATAATGTTCCAAATTAGCAAGATTAAGGGAATACACAGAGATGTAATCAAGATACAGAAAAAAATTAATTCTGAAACTGAAGAAATAGTGAAGTTAAAAAAGTGGTGTAAAGTCATCCTGTAAATATCTGCTTTCTGTACTATACAATTTGTGAGCTTGAGTGATTAGTTGGCTTCTGTCTTCTTCCCCACACTCCTTTAGAAACCTAATCTTAGATACCTAAAACACTGCGACAGAGAGGCCAAAGACTGAGACCTTGCAACTGCTCCTGGAGCTCTGAGAGGTTTGCTCTCAAACTGTTCCTTTGAGTTGAGAGTGTGGGCTCCTTTGCTCTTTTGAGCTGCTGCTGAAGTGTATTCGCCTTAGCCTGAGTATCAGCCTCAGCTTGAGTATCAACCCCAGCTTGAGTATCAACCACACTGATGGAAATGACGCTGCAAGAACTGAATCATCAGTGCCAAGGAAACTCCATAAAAATAAAAGCTCTGTGTCAAAGCACGAGTTAGGAAGGAATGGAGACCATAGACTTTTTTTTTTCCTTTTTAACTCTTTATTTATCCCTATGTATGACAGTAGGAATGCTTAAAGCGTTAGGAAAAAGGTAAGGAATGCAGTTCATAGTACACAGACAGTTCATGAGGTATCTACTAAGTTGGTTTAGTTCCCCTTTATTTACTTTGCTTTTGATCATGAAAGATCTTTACCAGATGTTACATAATCACTAAATTAGATCTTACATAATTATTGAATTAATTCAGGTGTAATTATTCTTTATTTGATGGAAATTATTATAGAATCATAGAATGGTTAGAGTTGGAAGGGATCTTAAAGTTCATCAAGTTCCAACCCCCCTGTCCTGGGCAGGGACACCTCCCACCAGAGCAGATTGCTGAAAGCCCTATCCAGCCTGCCCTTGAACATTTCTAAGGCTGGAGCTTCCACAATCTTTTTGGGCAACCTGTTCCAGTGTCTCACCGTCCTTACTCCAATATCAGATTAAAAACCAATCTACTAAAATACTGTACCTGTTGATCTTCTGACTCTAACCATTCCATGATTCTATGGTCTAAGTGAAAAAATAATGACTATTTTTGCTGCGTACATTTGCATGTGTGAGGTTATCTCTCTCTTAAAGTTATTCAAAAGTGGAGTTTTAGACCACTTCATTAAATGCAAAATTGTATATCATTTTATATATACACTGTACACGTTGCAAAGGCTGCCAGAGAGAATCCATATACCATTAAGAGAGAGGATCAAGGACTAAACAGAAAGCTCTGATTGGTTTTGCTGTGCTATAGGATACTCGCTCTTCAGCTATTACTCCTTGTAAATCTCCCACTGATCCTTTGTCTGGTGTCCCTGTCCTGTGCAGAGGCTGTGATTTGTTTTGGAGATATGCTGTTATTACTGTAAAGATCTGAAGCACTTTATGTCTGATGCAGTGCAGGTAGTCTCCATCAGCTGCTGATGTCCCTTCATCCCATGATTAGTGTGTGTAGCTCATTTATTTGATGAAATACTTTTATATTTGTGATATTACCTGATTTATGTAAGATTAAACATCCCCATTTTAATATATACATGTTATTTCTTTTCCGTAGAAGGAATGAACCTAAAAAAATTGAATAGCAGGTGCTGGTACAAGGTGTTTGAATGACTTGAACACACGTGTCTTGCCTGGCTTCTGGTTTTACCAGATAAAGAATGAAGATTTCTTCTATTGGTAGTCCTTCTTGTTCCACCTGGGAAAATGCAAAGGATGTAAAATGAAGGAATCCACACCTAAATGTTGTCACATCAAGAAAGTTGAGAGCAAGTTTTGCTCTATATCTCTCTCACATGGTTTTTGGTGTTTTTTTGGTTGGTGGTTTGTTGTGTTTGGTTTTTTTTTAGTATTAAAATAGGTGAAATATTTTGCTCTGTGGTATTCCTTAAAACATTTACTAAAAATATTGGTCTGATGTGACTGCACCTATTACATTTTATTGTTCCATTAATTTTTTGTCACAATACATGATGCACACGCACCATAGATCACACAATTGATATATGCTCTCATTCATCTGCTGTGCCACATAAATCACTTCAGATAGGGATATCATATTTTAAATAATTGACAGAACCAGTTCAGCCAGAATTGTTTTTCTTTTTCTCTTGCTGAGATGATTCAGTGGAAATAAAGGGTGGAAAGGTTCTTGGTAGATCGAAATTCTATGGTTCTTAAGAGAAGAAAAAGGTGCAAGTAATCATTGACTCTGCACGTAATTGACCTTGACATTAAAATCATTGAACGAAGATAATCTATCAATAGAAGCAATACAGAAAGACGTGTTCATAGTGCTGGAACATAGAAACTCTGCTTAACCTAAGACTTCTCCCAGCAAACCACATAAGAATCAAATATATTGCATTCTGGAGAGCATGTTATGACTAAGTTGGACAGTACCTATTACCAGTCTGAAGATATCTGAGATATCCTATGAAATACCCAGCCAAACCTTTGAACAGATGGTGAATAAGACAGCTTCAGACAGCTCTTCTCTCTAACTCTGAATGCAGGAATTTTACAGGCTAATGATTTGACCTTTATGTTGTGTAAGAGAAGCACTTAATTTTTCAGGAGCGCACGATATAAATGAAATGTGATCTCCTTCACGAAGGAGCATTTAGTCACCAGAACTCTCTCAAGAGCATTGCTGTATTAAATACATGTTATAGGCCAGACACAGCTCAACTTGGCTGTGTATGTGGTTAAGCATTTTGTTTCTTTTATGCCAATGGAACACACAACATCTGAACTTAATGCTTTCAACAGTCAGGACCTTACCTACTTAATTAACTACGCCTTGCAAGTGCTCACTGGTTCCCAGTTCTCACAGGGTCCACTGTGTCCTCCAAGAGAAAAAAAAAAGCATTGTGTTTACTAGTGAAATGCTCATCGGCTTTATTTTTTATTATTTTTTTCATTTCTCCTTTTATTTGCCTTTCAAATATACTACACTTTTGCCTATTTTATTTTAAGAACCAAGCATTTCTTAATTGACCTTTTCAGCATGTTTGGGTTATGCGGGTGAGATACTGCATATCATCCTGCAAGTGCTGGGAACTTCACTCCATTCAGCCCTTTACTATATTTTTTTTCCTTAAAATCTTTCTAAAGGTTCTCTTTATGGAAGAGTACAAGTGCTGTCCCAAACTGGAAAATGTGTTAAAACTGGACTTGCCCATTTGAAGGAAAGCACCGCCTTATTAGGGTTTCTTCTCTCTCACCCCTTACTAAGGCTTCTACTTCAGATTTGCATTGGTTTTTCCTTCTTTCCCATCTTCTGCCAGCTAAAACTTTCAGCAGGCAATGATGAGGATTGCATTTCTCTTCCAGATCCACAAAAACTTTAGCTGCTAATATTCCCCCAAGCTGTCTCAGCGTTTCTGATCTGATAACTATTGCGTTTCAGCAAATATCCACTATTTCCGTACATAAATGCATTACTAACATTATTATTACTTTGCAATAAGCAAAGAAAATCAAAGGTCCAAAGGTAAACACCATTTACAGGCTGGTGCCTCCAAGTTGCGTGGCCTCTTTTCCCCCCAACAGGAAGGTGACTTTCAACTGCTGTTTGTTTAATGTTTGGTTCTTGGTCTGCGGTGTTACTACGGTTCTTCTCAATAGTTGCGGTACATTGGGTGCATTCTCTCCACAACTATTTTACTCAGAACATAGATGACACAAGAGAAAATGTAGGGTCCTGCACCTGGGGAGGAAAAACTCCAGGCACCAATACATGTTAGGGGTGGATCTCCTGGAAGGTACTTCTGAGGAGAAGGATCTGGGAGGCCTGGTGGACAGCAAAATTTCCATGAGCCAGCAATGTGCCCTGGTGGCCAAGAAGGCCAATGGAATCCTGGGCTGCATAGGGAAGAATGGGGCCAGTAGGTCAAGGGAGGTCATCCTCCCCTTCTACTCTGCCCTGGTGAGGCCACAGCTGGAATACTGGGTCCAGTTCTGAGCTCCCCGGTTCAGAAGAGACAGGGAACTACTGGAGAGAGTCCAGCGTAGGGCAACAAAGATGATGGAGGGATTGGAGCATCTCCCTGATGAGGAAGGGCTGAGAGAGCTGGGGCCATTTAGCCTGGAGAGGAGAAGGCTGAGGGGAGACCTTTCTATGTTTACAAGGAAATGAAGGGTGGGTTGAAGGAAAATGGAGACGGACTCTCTTCAATGGTTTCCAGCGATAGGATGAGGGACAAACAGGCACAAGATGGAACAGAGGAAGTTCCATTCAAATATGAGGAAAAACTTCTTCATGGTGAGGGTGGCAGTGCCCTGGCAGAGGCTGCCCAGGNCCTTCAAGCCCCACCTGGATGCAGTCCTGAGTGATGTGCTCTGGGCAATCCTGCTTTAGCAAGGGATGTGGACTGGATGATCTCAAGAGGTCCCTTCCAACTCTGACAATTCTGTGATTCCGTTGTTATCCCTACAATTAAAAAAAAATATATATATATATATTTAGGTGCAGAAGAGGGATTAGGCGCATTCCTGGTAATAATATTGAGCAGTAGCTTGTATACCTGATAGATGTTCGCTGTCCACTGGCTGTCAGCACCTGGAGGATGAACCGGAGGAGAGATGCCTCTGCACATGTTGCGTTGGGAGTGTATTTCCCTAAGCATTTGCTTCTGGCAGTTTTCAGAAGCAGGACACTGAGCTGATGGATTTTGTGACTGAGCCAATATGGTATTACATATATCTCCTGGAGCTACTTTCCTCAGTTTTTTCACTTCTTTTTGTTTTTCTTATTTTACCAACTCATTATATTTGTTCAGCAATGTCACCGAACAGATGAGAATCCTCTGTCTCATGGACATCTCAGGCTTCAGGAAGTATTTGGAACTACTGCAAACAGCTTATTTTCCCTGCTCTGGTAGAAGCTTCCTCACCTGGTTACCACTGCAAATTCCCTGCGAAATTTCACAGGAGCTATAAAATGGGTCATTTCTCATTTATCCTAGAAACATTGAGTCTGTTATGCCAAGAAGGCAATCCTCCCAAGGTCCTCTATCAGCTTGGACAGGGTTTCTTCCTTCTATTTCCTTTTTAGCTTTCAACTCTGCCTTTGCCCATCTCGACAAATGGCAAACGAAATTTTGTAAAAAGGTGAGACACCAAGCTGGGATAACTGGTAGAGGTTCTAAGTTGTTTAGCAGCATTGGTCAGTTGCTGGAAACAGGGTTGGGCTTTTTTTTTCTGTTAATATTCCAGATATTACCAAATAAGCACTCAGCAGTCATCTCTCAGGTGCTTAGGTCCTTGCTGCAGTTCTTTTCTATTAAGCAATTGCAAGTTTCCTTTAACTTCTCTACCCTTTTACTTTGAAAAATATTTTTGTCAGTAGTAATTGCATTACTAGTCACTTTGTTCTGATTTGTCTTACCACTGAGAGACAAATGCACTTCATAATCTGTCTAGACGCTGTGGTTGTTACTTTAACAGATGTTTGATCTCCAAAAGCAAGACATCCCTCAACTGTTTTTGGGAAACCTTTCAGACATACTTTAATTCATTTTTATATGTCCGGCCCTTGTTTTAAATCGTATTTTTCATTTTCCGAGACATCAGTAGCTATGGAAGGGCCTACGCTGTTTGCTCCATCATGTATCATCGGAAGGACCAATTCCTACCTACTTTCTTTGGAAACTGAATTCCACATGCAACATTTACATTGCACCATTTTCTTTGAAACAATTGAGCAAATACAGGCTCTTGGAGTTTGTTTCAGGTAGGAAGAAAAATAAAGTTCCTGTAAGTAATATTCTTTTTTCTTTTTAACATAATCCTTTTTAGTCACAAAGAACATCCAGAACTCTTTTCCCTCAGCCAGGAATTGTGACACAGATGATGCCTCCAGCTCTCAGGCATTCAGCCCAGGAGCTTTCCTTCTTAGCTTTTTTGATTATTTTTTTTTTTCTTAGAAAGAACAGTGCTTCCAGAACCTCTTTGGCTGTGCCCCAGGCTTAATTGCAACCTTTTTTTTTTTTATTTTCTCTGCTTCACTGGTCTTTCTACTTCTTTCTACTTCTTTCTCATTAATAGAAAAATGGTAGCGTAATAATACTCAGTGAAAATCCTGTTCCCAAATATCCCTTGCATATCCTATCAAGCTGAGTAGTGACGAAGGAAGTCTCAAATTGTTTCAGCTACCTGGTTCCACAAAGGAGCTTACCGGCTTCTTACCGGTATCTTTAATGAAGTCACAGAGACAGCTAATTCTAAGACCTATCATCCACTCAAGAAGCAGAACATAGCAAGCTTATAATCAAAGCAGCTCACTTTTGGATTATTGAGTATTTAACTCCACCATAAATAGGCTGCAGACAAAGAATTGTTCAAAGAAATTAGAGAAAGATTTAAGAGAAGAGATAGTTATTTTGGAATGTTAAGAAGCCAAAAGAATTATTGAGCTTCATTCTTTATATATATTTACCACAGATTTTTTAAACTATAGAAATGAAGAAAAAAGGTTGTCTTAAAAAAAGGGGCTTTTTTATGAGACTTCGTTTCATAACTCTGTTTATTCTCCAGATGCATTTTGCTGGTTTTTCTTTAATGTGTTAGTATTATCCTTTTCTTTCTGGGTATTTTTCCCCTATGAAAAACATGTGTGCCTCTGCATTTCTTTAACAGGAGCTGTGTACGTGAATATTTTTCTAATTCTTTCGGTAAGTGAGTAGTTTTGCACAATTTCAGTTATCTAGCAGTATCAGTAAAATGTTCTATTAGTAGGTAATAATCTTTTTCTTAGTATTGGGATGAGTTCAATATCATGGGCTTTGTAATTATACAGTTTGAAAAAAAGGATAGGCTCCAGTAGCACTCAGTTTATAGACCTATATAGACCTATAGTTGTGATGTTTTAATAATTAAATATAGTGTTAATTAATTATGGGTTCAGTCCATTCATTGATAGCTCTTTCTTTCCAAATTGAATGCTCTCTGAGCTTATATATGTGCATATTTTGTAATCTATACATGCCAGTGTATCTGCATCTTGGTTTCCCTCTTATTTTACTTGGTTTCTGGACATACTAATTCTTGTGAAAAATATTAAAAGCAGGAGGAATAATGCCTGAAAACAGAGAAGTGCATGTTTTATTCATGTGGAGAGACGTTTAGGTCCTGGAATAAAACCATTAAATATTCTATATGTTGTTAGCAGAGGATAATTGCTTTTATTCCTTGTAAGTTCCATATATAGTTTTCTGTTCCCAGCATTGCTCCTTGCTCCTCCCTACCCATCCCAGCTCTCCTTATTCGCGTATTGAGATTTTTTCCCTCTTTACTTTCATTTGGACTCCAGATCTGAGATGGGTGTTTGACTCTCTTGCCCCTGAGGCTGGAAGGATACCAGAACAGAGGCAACACTTAGTAACAGCAATGATGTATCTATTTCATATCTTACTCTCCAATGACATTGCAGAAAGATTACAAGCCGCTATTAAGAAGCATAATTTTAGTAGTTCAAGTGAACCGGGTTTTTGGTGTATTCAAACCATGCAGTTGTTTTACTGACAAGAATGTATATGGAAACTTCCTTTCTCAAATAACATCACCGAAATTTTTTCTTTAGATGCAGAAATTTCATATTCACACCAGAAAATAATTACGGTTATTACAGCCATCCAAATACATGACAGAAACATAATATGTGATCTATGGTTTCTGACACTTATTTCAAACTATAAGTGGTGAATAACAAATGCCCCAAAGGATCCCTTACAAAACTAGAAACTACAGATCAAAAATTATTTACGGAAATAGTTCACAGGGTATTTCCAAAGGCCATAATAAAAATATTTGCAAAAAAATGGCAATTTTCCTTTGAGTAAATATTGGGTCTTAAATCATCTACTAAACCATTAATTATTTATCCATCTCTGCTTGGGAGTTCAAGTAAGTGTAATTGGTTGGTCCCAAATGAGATGCAGTGAAGATTCACATTTTCCCCGTGGAGTTGATAAAAATCAAATTAGAAGAACCTCTGAATACGTCTGTGGATGTTGTGTATGCAGATAGGCTAATTTCAGCTCCGCTGGGGAAAGGTCTGTAAGGGCAGTGGGAGAGGAAAAGAAGGTTTGGAGCAGGAGGAGGTGCTAAATTGGTGGCAGTGTTCTTGTCTTTTTCTGTTTTGATAGAAATGCAAATTGAATACTTACTAACTGAATTAATGGCTGGTCTCCAAACAGAGGAAGCGCCACTGATGCGTGCTAGCCAGTTTTCCAAAGTATCAGTAAGAAGAAAAAAAAACAAACCCAACGAAAGTAGATTTAGTCATTTGTGGAATTGTGAATACAAAGGGCATTTCTAGAGAAAAATAAAATGCGACATGAGATGGGAGCTACAGTCCAAAGTCATCCATAAGAATTCAGTGTTATATTGGGGCATATTTTCCTTAGATTGCTGGGCTTTGAGCCAGTGCAAATTGTCTGTATGCTGTGCTATAGGGGGAAAAAAAAGTGGGTAAATGTGCTTTTTTAATTGCATTTGCATGACTTCCATTGTAATAATATTGTGTTGTTTTAATAAATTTTAAAACCAGAAACTTTAGGGCCCCATGTCATTAGTATTTTGCACTGTGTGCCTTACAAGTGACATTCAGTAGGGGAACATTACCTGTATGTTTTCTTTACCTTCTTTCATTGCTTTCCTTCTCTTTAGCTCTTCCAGCTCGTGTTTCAGTGGCCATTTCAGCCACAGTGACTACACAATCTTTAGCAGTACTTGACTGTTTCAAGTTTTTACAATAAACACATCTTTACTTCAAACAGGGATTAAAAGAAGATATTCATGTAACCCAACAAAAATAACACCATCGAATCACAGAATCAGAATGGTTCAAGTTGGAAGGGACCATAAAGATCATCCAGTTCCAACCCCTCTGCCATGGGCAGGGACACCTCCCACCAGACCAGGTTGCTCAAAGCCCCATCCAGCCTGGCCTTGAACACTTCCAGGGATGGGGCAGCCACAGCTTCTCTGGGCAGCCTGTTCCAGTGCCTCATCACCCTCACAGGAAATAATTTCATTCTAGTATCTAATCTAAATCTCCCCTCTTCCAATTTAAAGCCGTTACCCCTTGTCCTGTCACTGCACTTCCTGACAAAAAGACCCTCTCCAGCTTTCCTGAAGGCTCCCTTCAGATAATGGAAGGCTGAGGCTGGAGTAAGGTCTCCCTGGAGCCTTCTCTTCTCCAGGCTGAACAACCCTGGCTCTCTCAGCCAGACTTCATAGGAGAGCTGCTCCATCCCTCTGATCATCTTCATGGCCCTCTGCTGGACCTGTTCCAACAGTTCCATGTCCTTTCTATGTTGAGGACTCCAAAGCTGGACACAGTTACTCCAGGTGGGGTCTCACGAGAGCAGAGTAGAGGGGTGAGTAAGATGAGATTTCCATAAAGTCATTGCCAAAGTCTACATTGTACAGGGAACTGGGTTTGGAACAGGGAGTAGTGGCTTCCCAGACCTTGAGCCATGCTGAAAGTAGTCAAGGGGAGCAGCGCATCTCCTCTTCTTACCCCCAGCTATTGCTGTCTTCAGTAAATTTTCAAAATACCAGTAGGAATAATAACAATAAAAAACATCTCTGCATTTGTAATGCGATGATATGAATTTTAGTGCAAACAGCATGTCCTAGTGCAGGTTCTCTGGTCTAAGCACCCAGATTCAGAGTTCCAAGGGTGCATGCAAATCTCACTCCAGAGGTTTAGATTTGATTTGCCATGGCAACTGCCGGATGGAAGGCCCATGTCAGGACAGGGGATAACGGCTTTAAATTAGAAGAGGAGAGATTTAGATTAGATACCAGAAAGAAATTCTTTCCTGTGAGAGTGGTGAGGCACTGGGACAGGTTGTCCAAAGAACCTGTGGCTGCCCCATCCCTGGAGGTGTTCAAGACCAGACTGGATGGGTCTTTGAGCAACCTGGTCTGGTGGGAGGTATTGCTGCTCACAGCAAGGGGGTTGGAACTGGATGATCTTTAAGGTCTCTTACAACTCTAACCATTCTGTGGTTCTATGAATTAAAAATCCTCCCACAACACTGTCCAGAATGTGACATTTTCCTACTAAAGGCTTCTGCCCCAAATGCCACCTCCTTGTGTGTCTCACCACACCTGGTGAATATCTGAGGAGGAGAGGTCTGGCTGAGGATTGAGTGATGTCAAGTTGTTACAAACACATTCAGCTAAAAATCTGAGTGGTGCCCACAACTGCATAAGCTATTTTTATTCCAGTTTTCTAAACTGTACTTAACAATTCCTTTATCAAAAGGTGTTTTGAAGCACTGAGCAACAAACAAGGAGGACCTTGATTTCTTTATTGATTCATGGAAACGTTCTGTTTTGGAGATTTTTGTGAGAGTGTTTATTTTTGTATTAAAAAATATTGATGACACGTAAAGGATTGACATGTACAATGGAGGCTAAATTAACCTCATTCACAGCATAAAACCAAATAATTATTATTATTTTTTAATATTATGGTATGAATCCAAAGAATGAATCTTGAATTATATCCATGCAGATTAATAGAATTGGATCCAAAGTCACTGTCTTATTACAGTATTTGTTTTTTTGTCCTTGATAAATGTATTAGAAGATATTTATCACTATGAAAGCTCTACTATAATTAGCGTCAAATCCAAGTAAATAAAAGATTATAGTTAACTGACAATAACATTTATTTAGTTTGCTGTGGCCTTAAATTAAAGCTGTATTAGCTACATGGCCATGTAGAAACACAGCAGTCAAATCTGCTGCATCTGAGAAAGATCACAGTCTACCTCACGTTTCTTTTCCCAAATACATAAAAAACAGTCCTCAGAGAATAAAATAACTGGTTATGTATGGAGCATTTGTTACTAATTTACTAAACATAATTAGTTGTCTACTGAAGGTAAGACCAGAAAGAACAAATTATTATATTCCCTACTATAGCTTCTCCTAAAACAAGCTCTTTTGCTTACATGTTTGCTGAATGTAAAAAATGATTATTGATTCCTACTGTTCTGTGGAATTAGCTTGATGTGGCTTTTGGATAGAAAAATAGGTTGCATTTAGGAGTTCGTTACCGTGCTCATTTTGAATCTGAATACTTTTCCAATGGATGAAAACCCCAGTTGGTGGTTGGTGGGCTGTTTTTTCTTTGCAATTCGTGTTTCATGGTATCTTTTCATAAAGTTGTCTCTATTGCATTATTTATTGAAGCGGCAAAATTGAAGGACATTGAAGATACAAAAGCTTTTTTGGGGGAAATGTATGGTATTTTCCCCAAGTATTGCCAGTCAGAGTGGGTCAGATCCTGCACAGCAGAAGTTGTAACTTCCACTGAAAGCAACTGGAAGGGCAAAGGGGAGCTTCGGTGAATTTTAAGGGTGTGCTGCCAAGGCTTTTCAAAGGAGCTCTGATCGAGTAAAGCCATCTGGTTGAGGTGTTCCGGAATAAGAAAGGGAAACAGAACATAACTCTTTCTCTTCTTGTAAAGTCAGCAAAGGTCCACTTTTTTTCTCTGCATTCAAGAGAAATCCCTTCATTCTACCAACCAGTGAACATAAAAATATCCCTCCAGTCTTCCCATCTTTAACTAACAGTCTAATAAAAGTCAGATGGAGGATCCCTTTTATTCAGAATTTCCTTTCATTTTTGGAAAATTTTACCGAACTGTGATAATGTGGGTTTTTTGCAAGATGACTGTGCAGTTTTAATAGTCAGTTTGTAAGATAACCAGTTTTTAAATGAGTAGTGAATGTATTCAGCTATGTCTGATTTTACCCTGTAACTGCAAGATCCACTGACTATAATCTTTTTCTTCTTCATTAGGACCAATCGTGTATTGATATCTTAATTTCTTGCTTTACTTTGGCAGCAAGGCATTTTCATCAGCTACTTTAAAGGTTACTAATAGTAGGGTCAAACACATTTCCCTCAAATTATGGAATTTTGGAAATATTGCTTGATAGTTCATCCAATAATAGTTCATCCATATGAAAAATGAATCCTGACCCTGCTCAGTATCAGAGATACCAGATACTTAATGCTTGCGTTGTGTGACAGAGAGCTACAGATGGGAATGTTATTTCCTCACTCCTACAACCTCCCATTAGATGTTGAGATACAACCCTTTCAGCTTCAAGACGTACCAGACTACTGTCCATCTGTCAAGGCTGAGATTGATTTAACGAAAAGTGTGTAAGATCCGAGCAACCAAATCATAATTACGCAAATGACTTCCCTATCAATTAGCCGTGCCTTTGATCAGATGGCCGCTGCAAACTTGGGTGATCAGCGCTTCTCCCCCTGCAGCAGCCTTTCTGCTGCAATGCAGACAAAGCCAATGCCTCTGCCTTCATGCTTCTTCACGTAGAAAACTCCGTGCCTCGTTGGATGCATGGGATGATCTCTCTGAGCTACTCGATTGCTAACTTTGTTTGCTGATTTTGCTAAATATATGCTCATACCTAAGCTGCAGCAGTCTGATTGCTAAGTTCAAACAAAACAAACATTCCTAGATTAACATATTAATGGACATAAGCAGCACCTTGAGTACTTCCTTGTTTCTCTTTTTCAGCCAGAGTTCCCATGGCTAAAATGTATGCCTTTATGTCAGTTCAACAAAGATTCAGACCCACGTTTGGCATCTAAATAACATCTCTCTTGGGAATAAAGTTCTCTCTTTCTTGATTCAGTTCAGCGAGTTTCTACTGAGCTGCGTGCTGATATCTGCTATGCAATGAGGCTGGAATCTGTAATTGTCCTGTGGGCAGCAGATGGGGAGATTTATGTTGGTTTTTAGTTGTTTACGAAGTAACAGAGATGCTTGAAATTGGAGAAGGGAAATTTCATTGGGCAGTGCCATTAGTATGTATTTAATATTTTGTTATAGAGATTTTGTTACTCTGCTGTTACACCTCCTTACTAGATGGTGTTTAAACCATCATGAAAATACAATTCAGACAGATAATTTACCCAGAATGCTTTATTGTGTAGCTTTAGCTGTCAAAAGTCCTCTTATGACTTAGTCCTTCCCTACAATTAAGGCTCTGTGAGTTATTTCAAAATTAATTACCAAACGGGAAATCACTGCACAGTCACAACACTAAAACTACGTGTTCTGTGTTCCTTAAGCCTTTGAGCAACCTGGGCTAGTGGGAGGTGTCCCTGCTCATGGCAGAGAGGTTGGAACTCGACGATCTTTAAGGTCCCTTCCAACCCAAACCATTTTATGATCATTCTTGAAATGCCACAATTTTAACAAGAATCGGACTATCAGACACACTGCTTTAAGTGGTGGGACAAGGGGGCGATTCTGTTTAGTGGTGAACATATGAGATGTCTTTCCTTAATGGGGTTTTGGATGCTGGGGATTGATCAGAAGTTGTCAGCTCTGAGGGAAGGTGCTGCATTACGAAGAGCTCCTCGGAGCTGAAAGATACTGTTTCTTATGGATGGCGATGCTGTAGCTGGATGGCCACCAAGACAGGTTTTATGTATTATCACAGCTAAGTTTAGGAGGTGATGGCACTTTGTCTTAATCCATCAGCATTCTAACAAGACCTCACCATACGAAACAACAATGCTCGTAGCACACTATAAATCATTCTTAGCAGTACGATAACTTTTCATAGGGCGTCCTGATGGGTGTCAGATCTCAGCAGAATACTTCATACATCTGCGAGAGAAAGACTTAGCTACCAGATTTCTTCTTGTCTGCTTATGTGAAGTGATAAACGAAATGTAATAGCATTTTTGACCAGCTTATGTCGCACAGAATTCATGTACTGAGTTTTAGTTTAAAGGCCTAGAATTTGCATTTTAATTGTCAAACAATATTTGTACTTTGTAGTCATTTCTAAGACTTCTTTTTTCCTTTAAAAATACTGATAATAATCTGTCAACACAATTCGTTTTGGGTTTTGGTTTTTTTTTTTTTTTTTTAATTGGGTTTGGATTTGTGCAATGCAACATAAGAGAGAGATAAGAATTAACAGTTTTAAATGGGGGAAACCAGAACTGTTGACTAAGAAGATTTTGTTAAAAGGGAAGTGGCGAAGGGATAATGGACTATCACAAACGAGAAGTGATGGTAACTCTTTTATAAAAGAGAGTCTATAGTAGAAATTATCAATAGCTGAAAAACAGGATTTTGGCATGATTCTCACTGATATTCCCGATAGCAAGGTTAATTCTTAGCATTTCATTCTCAGACATTTTACAGATATTAATTGAGCTGCACAACATTCTGCTGGAGCATCTGCAAGTTAATAGCTTGTGTGAGCAGATATTGTGGGGCTGCGGTTAAATCTCTGCCATCCCTAATCTCATCTTGGGCTGGGAAAACAGTCTTTCCCTTTCACAGCTTGTATCTTCCTCAGGAGCAGGGAGCTATTACCCTTCCACAAACTTTTCCTCACCTGTGTGGCTCGTTCAGTTTGATTTGCAGTTAATCTTTCCGCTCTGCTTCTCATGCTCATCGTAGGCATGGCGTGCTACCAGAGGCAATTGGGTAAGGGCTGTACAGCTCTGAAACCTGACAGTTGTAATGGAAACACAACAAACTGTCACTCTTTAATAGCACCAGCTCTATTACTACAATTGCAGCAGAGCCTGTTCATAAAACAAGCTGATTTTCTTTATATACTCATGGTTAATACCAAGATGTATGTGCTGTCAGTTGAAATACGGCTAATATTTTTAATGCTTCTTAGGTTTTTATCTTGCTGCAACAGTCTACAAGCAGAGACATATAGATCCCTGAACAAAGACAACCATCAGAGACTTCAAATCCACATTTGCCTTTTGCTATAGAAGAGAAATAACTATTTCCAAGCCATTCAGGCTGAAGGAAATTGTATTCACTTTAACACCTCAAGACGTTTGTAAAAGCAGTTGAAAAACAGCTGCAGGCTATTCAAGAAGTTTGATGGCTGGCAAAGTCCTAGAGGTGGCTTTAGAGTGCTCTTAGACAAAGGGGCTGGGGGCACCATGTCGGTCCTCTCTTTCCTTTCGTGCTACAGAAACAAGCAAACCAAAAAAGACAGAGGGGGAGAGGCAGGAAAAATGAATACCTGCACTTTGGAGTACACAGGAAAACGCCTGGGATAGGTATTGCAGGAGGATGTGGGGCAAGGATGGACTCTGAAAACCAGAGAGAGGAATATGAGATGTGAATCAAAGCACGGCGTGAGGATTGGAGGGATTAAAAGCAGTAGTTGGCAAGAAGATCTACTGCCGTTGAACTCTCAACATAAGGAAGAACGCAGTGTCCTCCTGGAAGGAGGGAAATGCAGGGTTCAACTATTGGAAACAGGGTGAAGACCAAGAAAGTAGTGAGTCAGAAAGTGGAAAGATCCTTATTCACCAAGGACCAAGAGAAAAAGAGTTGTTTTATAAGCACAGTTTATATATTTATATATATACACATATATATATAAATGGAATAATATCTTGCATCTTCATCCATCCTCCCCAAAATGCCAGGTTGCTGAAATCTTCCCTGAACCCCTCAAGTCTACCGTTCTCCTTCGTGTGCTAACCCAAGCTGTCCTTCCAGACCTGCCTCTGCTGCCACCTTCCCACCACACTCTGCATTTCCCCTGCCTGCTGTCAGGCTCCTTGCCTGCCTCCCTGCCGTGTCCACAAACCCCTGCTTGTCCCCTCAGTGGTCACCCCAGTGGGCATCTCCTTCTGCTGGACCTCCTCCACGCTCTCCCTGAGTTCACTGGCATGGCAGAGTATGGGAACCGATTGCCAGGACAAACCAGAAAAGGGAGGTTTTTTCACAGCTTCCCCGTTAGCGGAGGCAGGGAAATAAGTTTCTCACCTGCCAAGCTATTGATTTTCACAAATCTTGTCAGAATGTAATACCTTTAAAACTCCCAGCCTTCAGTTTGGTTGAAATAGGCCAACGGCTCCCAAAATTGTAAACTGACTGTTCAAGTGGAAAAACACTTGAAAAATGGAGCTGTGTGTTGAAGAGGAATGCTCTTCTTTTTTTAACATTATTCTTAAATTCTTCATTATTGTGAGTGCATAACTGCACATGCAATGTGTTCCTTTCAGGTTGAATTCCCACTCTGAATTATACATGAACAAAAAGGAACGTCTGATGGCTTTGCTGTGAAAAGATGTCAAGTCCCAGCATTTCTCTTGCAAATTTTTCTATGTGCCTTCCCATTTTGGAGCTCATGAGACACGCAACATTTGCTGTGGTAGCTGTATTATTAGAGAGGACAAGAGCATCTCTGCAGGACTCAGGGACAGGAGGTTGGCCTGAACACGTGGATGCAGACAAGGCTGACTTTACATGCCGTAGAGATCAGTGCAAGATATCTAGTGTGTTCTGCTGTTCAGAGGGGCCTGGACGGCTTGAGAAGTGGGCTAGTGCAAATCTCGTGAAGTTCAACCAAGCCAAATCCAAAGGGTCCTGCACCTGGGACATGGCAATCCCAAGCACAAATACAGGTTGGGTAGAGAATGGCTGGAGAGCAGCCCTGAGGAGAAGGACTTGGGAGTGATGGTGGATGAGAAGCTCAACATGAGCTGGCAGTGCACGCGAGCAGCCCAGAAAGCCAACCCCATCCTGGGCTGAATCAAAAGAAGCATGGCCAGCAGGTCACAGGAGGTGATTCTACCCTTCTAGTCTGCTCTCGTGAGACCCCACCTGGAGTAACTGTGTCCAGCTTTGGAGTCCTCAACATAGAAGGGACATGGACCTGTTGGAACGGGTTCAGTGGAGGGCATGAAGATGATCAGAGGGATGGAGCAGCTCTCCTGTGAAGTCTGGCTGAGAGAGCTGGGGTTGTTCAGCCTGGAGAAGAGAAGGCTCCAGGGAGACCTTATTGCAGCCTTCCAGTATCTGAAGGGAGCCTACAGGAGAGCTGGAGAGGAACTTTTTGTCAGGAAGTGCAGTGACAAGACAAGGGGTAACGGCTTTAAATTGGAAGAGGGGAGATTTAGATTAGATTAGAAAGAAATTCCTTCCTGTGAGGGTGGTGAGGCACTGGAACAGGTTGTCCAGAGAAGTTGTGGCTGCCCCATCCCTGGAGATGTTCAAGGCCAGGCTGGATGGGGCTTTGAGCAACCTGGTCAGGTGGGAAGTGTCCTTGCCTGTGGCAAGGGGGTTGGAACTGGATGATCTTTAAGGTCCCTTCCAACTCGAACCATTCTATTATTCTGTGATTCTGTGATTCTACATACATCTATGTGATATATATGTTAAAGTGAGTATATGTTAGTTCAATACCCTTTAAAAGCCTGCCCAGCTGAATACGGCGGCTGGAGCAGATAGAAAAAGGCTGCTTGGACTTTCTGTCTATTGACAGATTATTTTTAAGCACGCCCCCCACACATACACCCCGTATTCCCTCAGTGCAGTCTAGTTTCACAGATTTTTGCTGCACCTGCTGACAGACAGAGGAGTTGGATGCCAGTTGTGTTGCTGCTCCTCCTCTTAAGCACCACACGTAATTATCTGCGTGGCTCCCACATCCTTTATCAGTGCTGCTGCCGCCTTTTCCGACGTTCCTAGTGCCACCTGGTCCCATGGTGAGGTGACAGACAGCAGCCTGCCTAAGAGGAAAGGCAGGAGAGAGAAGGTGAATGTGCAAAAATGTGTGAAAAAAAGAAAAAGCTTGGGGAAAGATAGTCACACATATATTTACAGTCTCATGGAGAAGATTTGCATTACAGCCCGAAAGGATAATGTAACCATCTCTTCTCCCCCGTTGCTCCATACTTCTCCTGTGGTCCCTCCTGTGTCTTTCAAACCTGCCAAGAAGGACAGGGAACAAGGTCACTTTTTCCTTGGCCAAGAGAAAAGCTGATGTGCGGAGCTTCTGGCTGGCTCTCTCCTGCAGGCAGAGTACTCTAAATCTGCAGTGCCTGCACTTTCCCCAGGGATGGGGAACTTAACGACTGGTTTGCATTTGCAAACTATAATACAAGGTTTTAGTGAGATACACTGACGGTGACAATTCCAGAGCCCTGAATTATACAAAGGAGTCTCGAGTCTATGTTCAGATCCAGGCATAAATGGAATTATATACTGAATTATTGCTGCCTACCTCTTTCCTAACAGAATTGCGATGTAAAAAAAAAAAAAAAAACAAACAAAAAGCAAAACATTGCTGGAGTTTATCTCAGAAAAGATTTTAAAACCTATTACTTTAAATAGTCATTCCCATTCAGCTATTACAGAAAATGGATGAGCCTGGGGTTCTCCGCTGAAGGTATTATTCCCTTGGGGGTAGATGTTGATACTGTACTCTCTGTACTAGAAGAAAATAACCTCCAGCACACAAAGATCCATTCTACATTTTAAATACGCAGAAGTAAAATACTAAATTAGGAGTAATTTTTGTACACAAAAGCATAAACCTCATGCTGATAACATCCTTGGGATCCTTCTGACCGGCGAGTCCCGGAGTGGTCATGGCTTCAGCCAAGATTTGGGTTGCTGCTTTGCTTTTGAAGACCATTATCATTAGTCTCACACAGGACCAAAACTGAGCAGAAAACTGGAGCCTTAGAGTGACGTTACTACTCTGGGAAGTTCTAGTGTGTCTCTATTTCAAGTATCCTAGATGCTCTTCTGTTATAGTACCAAAAAAAGCCCAAGTACGGCTGAAGGGCGTAATGGTCTCAGTGTAGGGCAATAGATTTTTCTATTTCCCCGAAGACGGCAGAGGCAGCATTTGCTGTGATTGAGCGTCCTGGAATAAACAGTGGAAGAGGCTTTTTTCAGAACTCTCTGGTCCTGCAGTTCATATTACTTTCTCCTCTTGCTATGCATCGTGTTTTTATTTATGAATAATCGAGTGACATAGCTGTTAAGTTCCTACTCATTGCAACCCACAGCGATTAATGTATTTATGTCCTTTTTGGCTTTTATTCAGTCTAAGAACAAGCTTAATTATTGCCATAAGAAGATAAACATAAAAAGCATTCTGCAAATACAAAGCAGATACCTGTGTAATCATCGTCGTTCTCTATTAATCCTTAGCACTGTGATTTTCCACCAGCACAGCCTGCAGTGATTTTCCTTTGAATTAGGCCTGTATTAGTCACCAGAGTATTAGCAAAAATAGCGTTAGGTTAGGCCCATAGAGTCCTTCGTAGTGTGAATCAGTGGTAGAATTTAAGAGACCAAAGTTAAGATCGTTTTGGCTGGGTGATAAGATATTTTAAGGGATGGGGGCAACATGTTTGTTAGAATACCAATGACAGCCTGCTGATGACTTTTTCAAATCATCAACACAAATATTCTGCTTTCTCTCTGCTTCTTTGCCACACAAATATAAGTTATCTCGGTCTTTACAAGCCACCTAGTAGAATTGCTTTTAGATCAAAGAATTAAAGTATACTTCATGTGTTAAGGTTTGTAAGCCACAGTGTTCTTGTTAGAAAACATACTACCACGCGATGGTAGTTGTACAGCCCCGTGCAGAAAGAACCCTGTTTTCAAATCAGGCTGTCAGCTTGCTCCGAGAGCAGGAGGGTGGTGACCATTTGTCATTCATCTCTCATTCCATTGTCTCCCCCGTCGTTGGAATTCAGCCTGAATTCTTCTTCTACGTACATTGTAAGGGCACACGAAGGAATTAATTGCATGCACTAACTTGGCCCGCTAGTGCAAATTATTTGGTGCAGAGTAACCATTTCCAACTATAAATTGTGACTTCTGAAGTTCATTTAATGAAAGCAGGAATTATAATAGCAGAATAAGAGAAAATAAGGGTAAAACTAGAGAAGCCTTCCACATTCATGATTCTCTGAAAAATGTTGTGCAAATGATTCAGTGGTTTTAGGAATTATTTTTTGCCAAGTAGTTTGATTTACTTATGAGTAAAAACGTTCTTAAGTTGAAAATTTCAGAAGCATTTTAATACCATGTTCACATATTGCAAGTATCCATTTTTTCTGAATGAAGTATTGCTCTTTTTTTTTTTTTTTTTTAAGCTGGTATGGTTGGCTTCTTTTCATCAAGCTACATCTGTTACTTTTTATAAATAAGCCTTCTCTCCCCTAAGAATCAAGCAGAACTTCTTCCAAGCTTTCTATTCTCAAGTGTAACTTCAGAAGTGCAGAAATAATAGCTTTAATACTTGGCCTTTATTGGCTAATTCAATAGCTTTATGTACTGGAACTGAGAAAGGTAAATGTAAGGGGGATTATAAAGCAAAGGGAGAGACTTTTTCTTATCATTCTAACCCCACAAAACTTCTCTGCAAAGGTCCATCTGGCCAAGGATCCCCAGCAAGGAGTCAGTGTTTGGGAAAAATGTAGTGCTGGTGGAGAGACCAGGTGTGTGTGCCCTCTGCTTTGGGAAGATGAACATCTTCCAGAGTCATGTTTTGTCTGGATCACCTTTTTCTGCTTAGTTTTATGAATTTCATCCGTTTTGAAACGTTTTATGCTTTTTCCTCCATAACAGTATGATCATGATCTTGTCAATTGGCTCTTAGCTCCCAGTAATGCAGTTGGGAACAGGCCTAGAGGAGATCCGGATTAAATGTCTTAAACGTCTTCACAGCTGCAGAATCCACAACCTCCATCAGACGTGGTGTGTTGAGGCATGAGACCACTCGTCCTGATGGATGGATTTTGACAAGCGAGATCAAGCCCCGAGCTCTGCACTGGTGTCACCCATGAGGTCAGGGAAGGATTTGTGGAAGGCCCCAGAGGAGCTGGCAGCAGCTCCCTCTGAGCCAGAGGGAATATCCTCCTCCTCCATTTGCCTTCTCTTTCGGTGCTGTCACTTGAGGAAGGCGTGGATTTTAGCATTTTTAGGGGGATTATGATCAGAAATTATTAGTGCTGTCTAATTCAGGGACTGACACGGGGTAGATCTAACTGGTTCCAATAAAGTCAGCAATACCTGCTGGCTGTTTTGACGAACAGCCATACATTTTGCTGTATTCTTTGAGATTCTTAGCAATGATGAACGTCTTCGTAGGATTAGCTACAGCTTATCATATGGAAAAAAATACATAGTTTATTAATTTTAATTTTCCACTTACTAATTACTCCTGAAGGCTGTAAATTTCAGCTTAGTTAGTGGCACACATATGGAGTATATAATAGATAGCAATGTAAGTTCCCTGGGGTTACACTGTAAAGAAATCCTTTGGGAATGAATGCTGGTTATTATCAGTGACCTGAATTCTATTACGATTTCAAAAATAAAAGTGCAATCTAACAAAGCAGTGATGTACTAATAAATGCCAGTGTATCTGCATTAGTTCCTTTCTTCAACAAGCATGTTTACTGAGTGCTGTTTATGAAATCTCTGGAATGTAAAAGGTTTATGGTGAGGTCAATGAAATTTGTCCATCAAGTTCAGGTCTTAACGCAACATTTTGAAACATCCAGGTTTTAATGTTGGTTGCCAAAACCATTTTTCTTTGATTTTTTTTTTTTTTTTTGGCATGAAGTACTTTATTGACTGAAATGGTCTAAGCCAGTTTTGAAAATATCTCTTTGCTTTATAGTTCTGTAATAATTATGATCATTTTTATTATTATTATTTATTTAAAATTGCACAGAAAATATCTTTCTTTTGAATCACAGAATGATATGGGGTTGGAAGGGACCTCTGGAATTCATCTAGTCCAACCCCCTGCCAAAGCAGGTCCTCCTAGAGCAGGTTGCACAGGAACATGTCCAGGCACATTTTGAACATCTCCAAAGAAGGAGACTCCACCACCTCTCTGGGCAGCCTCTTCCAGTGCTCTGTCACCCTCAACGGGAAGAAGTTCCTCCTCATGTTTAGATGGAACTCCATATGTACAAATTTGTGCCCATTTCCTCTTGTCCTTTCCCTGGGCACCACTCAAAAGAGACCGGACCCTTTCTTCTGCCACCCACCCTTTAATATAAAATAAAATATAAAGATAATTCAAAGAATGGAATATTCTAAGTATTCTAAGGAAAAGTCAATCTCCCACTCATCCTACAACTCATTTTTTCCCTCAAGTGCTGTCAAACATGTCAGCCATTCATATGTGTAATGTAATCCTGGGTTTGGAATATAATGGTGGCTGGACCTATGTATAGCACCAGTGAGAGTCCAGCTCCTGCTCTGAGCCCATGACTTCATTCTTTCTTTCTGGTCTTTATTATTTTAGTTTCCCTTAAGATGGTATGAGAGGATGATGTTACAGAATAAGAATGAACTTTTGAAAGAGTAAATGTTTTATTCTTACCCAATAGAAATTTATGCAATCAGAGTATGAAAGTGGCTGCAAAACGAGAGTGATTGTGACAATTATAGAAATACAGATATGGCTTCTTCCCTGAATACTTGTGTGCGTAAGAAGCCTCATATCAATAAGGAAGAATATAATTCTAAACCCAGAGATTTGGAGGATTTTCCAAATCTTACGATATACAAAGTTAAAGTAAAAACCCTGTAGGAACAGACTTTGGAGGGCAAATTCAGAAAATGTTTTAGTTAGATCAGTCCAAAGAACATCCATCATTATCTGCTAGTGACAACTGGGCATTATATTTTCTAGTGAATTATGTAGGGGAAGGAAACTGTAAGTTGATACTGTACATGAAAACACATCTGTAAAGCTTTTGAATTTATGATGAGATATATATATATTGATCTAAGCAATCTCAAATAGCTCTCTTCCCAAGTAAACGACAACTTTGATCTCTATAGGTTCAGAAAAGTCTAGCATTTCTGAGGTTGTCTTTCATATTCCAAGTGAATGCAAAAAGTGTCTTTTTTATTAGAAGCTGGTCCTGTGCTTTGAAATGCTGGATGTATACTGAGCAACAGAGAGGGCTATATATTAATGTTTGCATTCTTTATTAGTTGAAGCCTGATGGAATATCAGAGTGCCAAAATAAAAATGGAGAATTAATATGCATAGAAGTTGTAACTTTAATTAGCTGGTATTATCAATTAGGCACACTCAGTAGAACTCGAGTATGAATTTTGATTTAGTGTATCTGCTGAAGAGCTAGTGAAAATGCAAAATTAATGTTCAATTACAAATGAAATTGATCAAAAATTCAGGTTTTTTTTTTCATGCAGTAATCCACTAGAAGCAGTACCATTAATTCACTGGAACACTCAAAGTGGTAATGACCAGTTTTGAACAAGTAGGGTGTGATCCTGTAGTTCAGCCTCCTAATGCCTTGTAAGTGTAAACTGATTTCTAGGCTTTCATCTAAAGGTGGAGAATTTTTTACTATTAATTTATGGGCACAGTGCTACTGATCAATCTGTTTGTCATTTACAAAGCTCTCTCTTAACAATTACTGTGATCAACTCACAGAGTTATTTATCAATGAATCTAAGATAATTAGATAATTCTGTGTCTTCTGGTCATCCCTCTTTTAGTACAGGATTTCTCCCTGTAGTATAATTTTCATGAGCCTTCCACCACTTCCCTTGGAAAATAAAGTAACCATTAATGCTATATTTTTAAAAAAAAAAACACCACTTTTTGTTTAAATTGTAAATACAGGCAGAGATTTTACCAGTTGAAAAAGTGAACTTGCTGACGTGGTAACACTTTCCGCTGCTTGGTATGTGCCAAAGGCAAAAGCAAGATGCTAGGTACATGTTTATAACCTTTAGTAAACTTGGTTTAGTTTAATTATAAGAGAAGAAGTTCCTAAAGAATGTCATTAGACAGTCCTCTTCCAGTACAAGGAAATCAAATTGAAATGCAGCACATTTGCTCATTTGTCCCAACTTTAGGCAGTCTCATTACTTGGAAGTACAGACTACCCTTTCCCTTGTTGTTATTATTTCTTTTTATGTCACAGTTGTTTTTTGTGTGAATGGAAAGAAAGAAAAATAGAGGGAAAGTGTGCACCTTGTCTCCTTTCCTACGTTTCCTTGTAGATGTGTTTCTTCCTGTTTTACTCATTCATCTTTAGTCCTAACCATGTGGGCCTTTGGCCACGATTCTCAGTTTCTGGGCTTCAAACACCAAACTAGAAAGAAACTTTTCATACAAGTAATATTTTTTTAAAAAATGAAAATAAGAGGATAAGTAATTACATTTTCTCACTAGATGTAAGTTACTAATTAAGCTAATATCAGACGGCGAGGCAAGAGGAAGGGAAATTTTGAAGTGTAGCTCTATTCTATGTAGTGCTGGCAAGCATGATCCTAAGTGGTCTGAAAGTCATCTTTAACACTAAGACACTGGGATATTTATATTTCATTAGCATAACCTTTATTAATTAACACTTTAATACTTCAGTTTTTTGGTAGATCCTATATGAATCACCAGATAGTACCAATCAGAGGGTTGGTTCTGAAATCCAACCCAGCAAATAAATAAATAAATAAGCCTGATTGCATGTTAAATCTGCCCCCTACCTGCATTCAATACAGTCAAGAGAAAATACCTGCTGCTTTTTTTAATAGAGGCACAGCTCTACTCTTTTTGCAGCGTGAGCCAGTAAGAGGAACTGAGATATCCGTGTATCACCAAGAAAACTAATAAATTACAGTTATGGGGAATTCTGCCCTCTGCTACTGGCAAAAAATAATAATTTGTATAATAAGGTTATATTTATGTTGAGTAGCCACAGGGTAGAACACATTACACATTTTAAAATATTTACTCTACAGAATTAATTTTTGAAAGTGTTCACTGGTGTCCAAGTACAAACTGAAATTTAGAGAAATGTAGATAACAAGTTCTATTATTCTTCTGTAGGAGAGTGTATTTTGTGCTGGTGAGGTTCCTACATTAACCACTGAGGTATCTGAGACCTTAAAGTGAGGACCTTGAACTATTTTACCAGCATATCTCACATTTTATTAATTACTGAGTCTCTGACCAAAATATCATCTCAACAAAAGACGGTTGTCTTATTAGACGATAATTATTCTAGTGACACTAGCAAGGAAAATACTATACCACAAGGAAAAATATAAGCAAAATATTTTATAATAAAAAGAGTTCTAACATGATGTGGTACTGTTTTTTACTGTTTCCATGGTTTTGTTTTTTAAGCTCAAACACCAGTTAACACAGGGCTATGCAATAAAGGTACCAAAAATCAAATACCAAATTAAAAACAAAAACAAAAACAAAAACAAAACAACAAACCAATCCTTTATCTTATTTAGTGACTTATCCTTCCCGGTTTGGGATCCCCTAACAAAGAACACCCTCTGTGGGTAGCAGCAGACCTGGTAAAAGCCAGGTCTCAGCACCCAGCTCAGCTGCTGCCTTCAGCTGGTGGGACCTCATTTTAGCATCTCCTTGGTGAGCAAGGAAATTATTGCCTGACCTGGCTTGGCTTTGAAGTACTCTGTTATTATGGAGGCTTTTCTGTGATAATTATATAATTTAGATTAGTGGACTCAGATAAATGGGCCACTTTGTGGATGAGGAACTGGCTGGATGACTGTACTCAAAAAGAGTTGCAGTTCAACGAACAGCTCAATATCCAGGTGGCGAGCAGTGACGAGTGGCATTCCTCAGGGGTTGGTACTGGAACCAGCACTGTTTAATGTCTCTGCCAGTGACATGGACAGTGGGAGTGAGTGCACCTTCAGCAAGTTTGCATGATGTTAGCAGCTGTGCGGTAAATAAATTTTTGATTTACTGCTCTTAAATCCTACAAACTAATTTCCAAGTCCTTTAAATTGCAGAAACAGAATGAATTAATCTGGGAATATATTTCCTAGTTTTATTCTCCTGTATTTTTTTCAAAATTAGACTGGAAAGGTACTGTTTTCCCTCTTCCCTGGATCAAAACATACATTTTGAACAATTTAGAAATTACAGATGTGGTCAACATAGTGCTACCTGCCGCTTTTTGGGTACGGCAGGCATTTTAATTTGTTCCAAGATTTCATGTATGAAGTGTGAAACGTAAACATTCATATTTAAAGAACTCTTACCCTGCATAAAAGGTACCTAGTCAAAATTAAGCAAGTCTCCAGAAAACCAGAGCATGAATCTAGGCTAGAGCCAATTGAGTAAACGGAGAAACAATGAACTGAGGAGAAGAACATAAAGTTAGAAGGTCCTTAGAGCAGTAGCGAGGCAGTAAAAGCCTTGGCATTCAGCATGCCTGAAATACACAGGGAAAAAACAATAACAGCTTGCAACGAGGAGCATAACAGTTCTCATCAAGATGAGTGACAATCATCACCAAGATACAGAAGAGAGCCACTCTGTAGGAATTGTGGTTTCGCGTTTAATTTGCATTATGCAACTTCTGTAGCTTTGCAGGTGGGCTCAGCACCGGCTCCTGTCCCTGCCAATTTGCTGCTCTCTCAAGGTTTTCCTTTTGCGCAGCTCCCAGAGGAACAAAGCTGTCGTACAAAGCATTTCTACTGTCCCCAAACCTGAAAATCCCGAGAATGGATATTCCTATGAGAATTCTCGATGTTCGTTATGATATGCTCATGTTATCAAGAGGCACTTGGGCAAGTATCAGTACACCGTAGGGTACACAGCCATTCCACAGCCATTCCATGTCTATATAAAATGCATCCTTTGCCTGCTGCATATTTTTTTTCTGACTATTCAAGTTGTCCTTTCTGTCATCTAAATCTCTTTTTCTCCCAGTCCTAATCGATTTCTACCTCAACCTCTTCTTTCCATGCATTTTCCACAGGCTTGTCCGTCTTCCCATTTTTTTAGAGCTGTAACAATATTCCAGTTAACACCAGCAGGTAGATGGTTTACACCGCTTTTCCTTTCCAGCCACAAAGGGTAGGGTGTTCTAACAGAGAACAAACCCCATATTGCAATCTTAATCTTATAGTGTAATATTGAAATTACATGAGCTGTCTGCCTTGCCTTGTGAAATAATTTACAATCCAGAACCTTCAAAATCTGTGGTGTTAAAAGCTCAGGAGCCTACAAACTTCCTAACAGAGGGAAGCTGCTGGCTGGGAAATTGTATTTTTTTATATTGCTGATTTAAAAACTGAAGTCTACGGAGTTGTAGAAAAGTAGATTTATAGCAATAATAAACACTGATTTAACCATCACTTTGTGTGGTCAGTGGCTGAAGAGTCACCAAGACAGTAGTTGAACTCAAATTGTGTACTATATCTCCCCAGAAACAGCACCTTTCTTTCTTCATTTCTAGCCCTGTGCCAGGTTCACTATTGTATCTTCAACAATAATTATGTTTCTGTGATATTAGATAGCTCTTATAATGTGATATTAGAGAGATTTCACTAAATGGTGTTTAAGCAAGCAAAGGACAATCTAAAGAAAAATTTCGAAGACCAAAAAATGCGAAGGATGGTGAGCACATGAACCAGCAAACATGCACAGATTAATACACTTGCAGGGAGTGATTTTAATTTTAAAAGGACAGGTTTTGTATCCATGGCCATGGGCAGGTACACAGCTCAGATGAGGGAAGATGCCACCGCTCTCCACCAGCTGGCTCTGCTCTGGAGCAGATGAGCAGCGCTCACGCATTCGATTGACTCCACAGAGGGCAATAGCAAATAAGTGAAATACTGCTAACCATCTCTTATTATCTGGACAAGCAGTTTGCTCTATGAATGTGCCTCCATGCTCCAAAGAATTTGAACGTCTCCTTCTGCAGAGTCTCACGTGTTTAACTGGAGAGCAGTTGGTCATTATTGGTCCTAGTTTGACTTTAATAATTGAGATGGACAAATACATTCAATTTACTGAGAAGTTTTCTCTGATTTAGAATCTTTTTTACCAGAACTTCTTCATTTTTTAAAAAGTATATTCAAGCCTAGATAATAGAACTTACATTATTTCTGCAAATACTGTCGCTCTTCACATGGCTTTTCTGTATAATTTTTTCCTGATTTTCTTTGCTACTCACACAAAATTGCGTGGTTAGTATCTGGAGCATGATTCAGATGTAAAAGAACAAAAAATTCCTTACAAGTTAAAATAGTTATGGCTATATGAAGAGACATCCCTAGGGTTATCAAGTACTCTTACAGATTTTTAGCAGAGATTATATCTAATTTCTAAAAAGAAATTTTAATCTTGCAATCTGCTAGCATATGGTTGGGTTTCTTTTTTTTTTTTTTTTCCCTGTTGTTAAGGAATATGTTGTTGCAAATAGTTGGAAATTAAATATTGAAGCATAGCATGGAAAGAGGTGAGGGTTTTTGTTTTTATATTTAAGGATGAAATACGATTATGGTAGTTTCGCCATCAAAGTGTTGGATATAAGGAACAGTGTCTGCACCTTACCCATGCCAAGGTACCACAACCCCATATTTAAACATTTAGCACCAAAGATGCAGTGATTCAATCGAATCATACCATTTTAATATAAAGCATTGCTTTTATCAAGAACAAATTTGTTCACAGTGAGATTTTGTGTAATCAANATATATATATATATATTATTTCCCACAAAAATTTATCACAAAAAAGCAGAGGATGTTAAAGGAAAGGACATGCACACACACAGCAGAACAGAATTAATGATCCTAAAAAGAACAGCAGAACATAATCCTGCTTTCTGACGCATTTTTTCTGACCTAAGTCCATCACTCAGGAAGCCTCTAGGCCTTTCCAGCTCTTTGGGTGTTTTTTGTCTAAGGTCTACTAAGGCTGATATCATTCATTCCTATTTGCTAGAGAAGCTTGTTTTCCTTTTTATGGATATTCAGTGGTGTTTTCCACTCAGCCTCTCGTTCTCTGTATGTATCACTTTTTGTTATTTCTTGGTCTTACTGAAGTGATTTTGTTCATCTAACACTTGGATTTTTTTTACCTCATCAATTCTTCTTTGATTTACTTCAAAACTTCAAGTAGATTAATTCTGTAATTATCACAGCTCTTATAAGTTTGACCTTTTTTTTTTTTTCTGGCACTGTTTGCCTTGGAATGCACAAAACACAGAGTTGTAGATTTGTCCAGTGCTGCAGCATATTGGTTTAAAAAGAAAGACAGAAAGATCTATGTAAAGGCATAACAGAAAGTCTTTAAAAACTCAGAAGATGGTAGCCAAACAGACTCAACAAGAAAAGAGTCATGGACAGTCAAAATAACAAGAAGACCTAGAAGTTATGTTAGTAAATACAAAGCACTGAAGGTTAAAAGAAAAAGAATAAATACTTACTGGAAGACAAAATTATGGAGAGAATTACTGAATTCCAAAGCTGGTGAGACAGCAGATAGAAACTGGCAGAGATGGTTTTTTTTATTAAATTGATGCTAGGAAAAAACCCAAACCATAAAGTTGTTTAACTAATTAAAATTAGAAACTTTTCTGGACACAATTTTTCTATTTTTTTTTTTCCTTTCATTTTTTTGATGGAGTTGCCTGAGGAACAACTAACCCTGCTGGTCCCCCTAGTGTTCATAGTGCGTGAGGGTGGAGAGGGTACAGGTGAGACTTGAATCTGTGCAGCAGAAGCAGAGCAGGATGTCAAAAGACAAGGCACGAGATGTTCCGAGCCAGAAGAAAGTGTCGCCGAGGGAAGTGAGTGGGAGCTGTATTGGCAAGAGAGAAAGACTGAGATTTGATACAGAACTTTCCTTGGTGACATTGAAAACACTCCGTTAAGCATTTGGAAGTAATTTGCTGTATTGATTCTGTGCTTGGTGTGGAAACGATTATCGTGTTTGTGCACCAAGTACTAAACATGCTAAGCTGTTTTATCAGCATCTTTTAGTTTTAATATAGCCTTTTGCCACTGTAGTCCCATGCAGAGAAAGGGATTCTAATCCCCCCTTGTACTTGATTTGATTTTATTAACATGTTTCCTCTCTGACTGGCAGGCTCCATTCATTAAATTATGAAATCCAAATTAACCCCAGGCTCTGTGTTCCATGTCATTCCTTGTCAGGGTCAAGGGAAACTAGCCCAAATTATACTGTGGGCTGCTTTTTTTTTTTAACTTTTTTCTTCCATTTTGCCTTTCCAGGTCTTATTATTTAAAATAAAGATTGAACTGCACCTCTCTTCTGTTCTGAAGGACTTTGATGGTTCATTACAAACACCTTTGAACAGATCAAAATGCAGGTGAATTAATACTCATTATAGACTTAGGAATGCTGGCCAGTTTGAGAAGATCCCATGGATATCCACACACGTTTCTTTCCCGTGGAAGAGGTACTGAGTTCTCCTTATTTTGCACAATAACACCAATACGTCTGCGACGAGCTTCTGCAGCAGCATTAGTCAGCCAATTTTGCAGCCTTTTCTATTCATGAGGAGGAAAAAAGAAAAAAAGAATAATAAAAAAAAAGAAAAAATCCAACTTCTAAATTCTGTAAATGAGGTCTACCTCCTTTTCTTTGAAAGAAAATAGAAAGCTTGTTGCCTGGTAGAGCTCAGCTGGGGCCTGTTACCTGAGAGTGATTAGGAGAACATGCTTTCTGCCCACTCTTTTCTCAGTCAGGGAGCACTTCTCTCCTTTGGGGAAAAAAAAAAAAAAAAAGATGGGACAAAGCTATTGTTGCCGACCAGCATTTTTCAATCGGGTCATCTTCTCTCTTTTTAAAAATCTAAAGAATATTGCAGCTGCTACCAGTTGTTCTTGAAGGGCTTTTTGGATGTCATTTCATTAAAGAAAAAAAAAAATTATTTTATCTAGGGATATGGTCATTCTGGTAAGAGATGCGAGTTCATGAAAATACATTAGCTTTTTATTTTTCACCTGTAACTGTCATCTTGTGGTCTTTTAACTTGGGATTTTTGGTGTTCTACTCTTCATTTTTTTCCAGTTTTCTGTTGCTTTTCCACAGATTTTTCTCAATATCCACCTTTTATATTTGCTTTCTCCATCTTTGAAGAATGAAACAGAATAATTTCATCTGAACTTAAATAGAATCACTGCAATATGGAATTAAATAGTCAACGTAGCTAAGAAGTACTTGTTTATCAGTGTACATAGGACGCGCCCATGAAACTGGGGAAAGTACAGCCAAAGGTGAAAGCTGAAAGTCTGGGAGACCTCAGTATCCTAGATATGGATTTAATGCATTTCTGGATATTTTTTTTTTTCAGTTTTGAATCATGTTTTGGGTATAAATAGCCATATTTTTGTAGTCTGTATGGTTCAGTAGACCGTTATACTAGTCCACTGACCTGCCTGATCCAGCAATACTTGGGTGGTCGTGCTTCCTGTCTTATTCTTTTGAGGAAAGGGGGAATATCGAGTTCAGTGTAGTTTTTCCCATACAATTCTGTCTCCTTTGGTTAATTTACTTTGTGCATGAGTTGAGTCAGTCATTTGCTGGTTCTGGGAGTCCTGCTTCCCGCCGCTGAGCACTAATGGGGTAGTGTCAGTAGGGAGAAATTTTTTTCATGTGAGCCGTTTCATCCAGAAAGTTGATAGCGAGTTCCTGGAATTTTTCAGAATCATTTTCAAGAGCGACTATAGATTTTTCATACATAGAAGATAGAATACACAGCAGACAACCATCCTGCAACAAATGGTACCATCTGAAAATGTGAAGTTATGATTGCTGTATTTTAAAGTGCGTGGTTTTATGATGAGCTGGAGGCAGCGCGAATCGTGGGGATGGGGGTGCGCGTGTGTGCCGTATCTCAGGCTTCTTACAGCAAGTGGTGACACTTGGCTCTGAAAGCTCCTTTAAGTCACCCCCCTGTTAGATTGCGATGGCTGGGGGAAGTGTGAATATACTGTAGCTGCAGCGACCTGGGGGGAGCACAGGAGCTTCAGGATTTTTAACAGCAGCAATTTCCTCCGCCAGGGATACATACCGCTAATGGAAAAGACAAGGCATTTGCATGCTCTCTATTTTCTAAACAACTTTGTCTTCTCCTGACTTTACCAATGTTCCTAATGCTACCTAGACTTTGTGACCTTCTCGCGCTGCCTTCTTGATGTTTGACAATGCGGATCCGAGTACGTCAGACTGCCTGAATCCTGGAGCCGTGGTAGCAAAAGAGCAACTCGACGCAGCGGTATCAGCCTCATTAGCAGCAATAATGGGCTCTTAGTGCAGTCTTGATTCTCGTATCATTTTAATGGCACAGCTTTCTCTGCCTTTTTTTTTTTTTTTTTAATGAATGGAGAAAGCATGAAGTCAGAGAACTTTTGTAACCAATAAAATACGGAGGGTTGCAGATACACATTTCTTATTCTCAAGGTGTAGTCCGCTTTGTTCTGAAGAGCAGACCATTGTCAATAAAAAAAAAATGTTTGATGGGAGATTTTCATTAGGAAACTCTGAATTCGAAATATTCAGGTCAGGAAGAGCACGCTGTGATAGTCAGCATTTGGTTTGAACTTCTGAACGTTGGAAGGGTTTTTGGAGGTACTGCTTGAAAGAAAGTAGATCTCTGATCCTGTATGGTCTCTCAATTTATTAAAACCCTGAATGAACTAATAAAGGCACTTCAGAGAGTGTGATACATTGTAAAAAGTCAGTGAAAATAACACTAGTCCCTTAAAAGTTCTCCATACGAATTTTTGGAAATAGTTTTGGATGTAGTTGTATTTTTCTGATAGTTAAACCTGGTAGGCAGCCGGGGTCTGCAGAACAATTGGATTCCTTACAGGTTGATACGTTGCTGGATTTTGCTGGTGTAATTTTAATTGGGAGTCTTGTTAGTAGTCCTTACATCAGAGCATAATCCCGGTTTTGTTCTCGTTTGTATTGAAATAAAGATCTGGTTTTACCTTTAAAAGATGAAGGCTGAATGTTGGCACAGCTCCGCTCGATACCATGCCTCATTCTCACAAGGAAATCGACTTTCCTTTCCATTTTGCTCCTTGTATTCCAAGGAGCCAATATTATTATAATGACGAGCAATTTGTTTAAATACAGTAGAGTGAATCCTAGAGGCCAGCCAAGATCTCCTCCCTTACCAACCGAGTGGGTCAGAATAGCCCAGTAACAAATGGCAGCAGGGATGTGACTCTTCCCCATACCCATTTTCAAACCTGTGTGGCAATCGTGCAACGTGCTGCACTTATTAGAGACTGAAAGAGCTCTACAAAGAGAGAAGAACCATAGGAATATTTGCCTCTTCACTAAAAATGGTGGGAGCCCAAACCTTACGCGTTCTTTACCTATCCTTCAGTAAACTCATGGAGGGGAAGTGGTGGTCTGCTCCTGGGTGTGTTTGGGGACAGAGAGTGGCTGTCATCACGTCCCCAAATATTCAAAGCACATAAATTAACCACAGAGCGAGCAGACACAATTTTAATATTGCAGCATATCAACTGAGTATAAAGTTACACTCGTTTGCTAAGACAGTGGGATGTTTCTCCCTTCATCACTGTAGTGTTTGGGTCCCCTCAGAACAATCCACACATTTTATTTTTACACCAGCCATGGCAAACCCAAAGAACTAGATCACCTCTCATTTTGATGAGCTTTGACATCAGGGTCAAGAGGATATGTATGAATCCTACTTCAATCTTAGGTTGTGAAATTATTATTTTTGTTTGCAAAAGGTAGCAATTGTTAACCTCACTAAACTTAAATCAGTGTAGAAAAAAAAAACATTGCTACATTTGATATTTTTAATCTTTATCTCCAAAAAAAAAAAGAACTTTGTATTGGGGGGGCACTTCCAGGATGGTCATAGTTATGTTTTATTGATACAGCAAATTGCATTTGAAGGAAAGGTACAATTTCTGTTTCTTCAGTATTTTCTTCAAGATTCTTTTTAAAATATAAATTTTCCATGGTTGTATTTAAAAATTGTATTTCCTCCCCTGCAAGATGAGTAGAGGGTGGAATATGGTGATACCACTTCATTTACACAAATCCTTAATTAATTTAACAACTCAGGGTTGGTTTTTTCACTATGTTTTATAGTAATGGTGCTGTACACTAAATGAATCCGAAGCATTACAGTAAAACCGTGGAAATATTTCTTATCCCAATAGCTGACTACCTGCAACTCATAGAATCACAGAATCACAGAAGGGTTAGAGTTGGAAGGGACCTGAAAGATCATCCAGTTCCAACCCCCCTGCCATGGGCAGGGACACCTCCCACCAGAGCAGGTTGCTCAAAGCCCCATCCAGCCTGGCCTTGGACACCTCCAGGGATGGGGCATCCGTGTCCTGTGGCTGAATCACCTACTGCAGAGAAAAGTAAAGCGAATGGAAGTGAAATAAAATGAAAAATGGAAGAAGCTATTCACTACAGTTGGCATTAGGACCTAAGATTAGCTTCACTTTTAGGTCCCCCTTGAATGTCACCTTGAATTATAATACTCATTTTCTATGTAGATAATCCATAGGATATTACTTTTTTACTGATAGCCAGGTACAATACTCCAAAATCTGAACCAAGTCTGGAGCCTCAGCTGCACTAAGAAATGTAAAAGTCAGTGTAGTGACATATGGTCCTTGTACTGAAAAATCTGTTTTCAGGAGATGCTGTAATGAAATCTTGTGGTAGGCTTGAGAGTTTAAAAAATGTTTCCAAACTGGCTTCCGATGAGCTTACTAATGTACTGATACCTGTCTGCTTCGTCCAGAAGGAGGTCTTAGAAGCTGGGACCTGTCACAGCCACATTCTCCTGGTCAGGTTTTGGTGGCGAGAAATAACCAGCCCAAGCTGAGCACTCTCAGACTCCGAGGAATTTTGAGAAGGCTTTGTTCAGTCAGTGTGTGAGTGGTTTAGGGGAAGGCAGGCAGCTGGTGAGAAATGATTTCTGCACCGATCATCTGAAGCTGTATGTGCCTCAGGATACATCAAAATATCTCTACGTATTGTTGACCTGTAAAATGTACATACAGATGAAGGGCCACCCATGAGCAGATGTGCTAACATATGTTTATTACCTGCTTCATAGGAAGCTGTGTGGGAAATTGTTATAGTTCTTCCCTTCTTTTATTAAATTATAAATTTTTAATTTTTTTTTTTTTTTTTCTGATGTGTGTTGATTTCCGGATTCCTTTTTTGGATCAGACCCACTGTTTTGTAGATATATTTCACTTTCCCTTAATAACGAGATTTTTCAAGCAAGCCCCACGCATAACTGCCTGCACTTAAAAATACTCTGCAACCCAAAAAGCTTCATGCAAAATGGAACACGGGAAGTAGATGTGCAAATTGTAGTAGCCCTGTAAATACAGCTTATACATTGGGGTGGCTCTTGCTGCAAGTTGTGACATCTTTCATGGAAGTGTCACCTTTAGGAGGCTATTTTTGGCGACGATGTTTCAGCATGGGATTTTAAGGGTAACAGTGGGTATTGGATATATTCTCAAGAGATCACCTTCAGATTCCCTCAAATATTTCTAGGTGCATTAAAAAAGCGAGCAGTATATATTGCTGAATAGCTGTACACACTTGTTTTATTCTTTCTCATAAAACCAGATTCAGTAAAAACTTCACCAATATTACGGTATATTTTTCGACAGTATTCAAAGCCATTACTTTCCTTGGATAAACAGCAGTTAGTACAAACCTTAAATATGCATGTAGGAAAATATTCCGTCTCTGTAACATTTGTCACTTGCAGAACAGGCAGAGCAACAGAAATGTGCAGCCTGAGCTGGAAAAATGCTAATGTAAACCTTTATACCATGAGGGTTTGGAATTAGCCACCTCTCATTTTCTGTAGCCGTGAATAGGCAGAAGAAGAGACATTTATGAAAATCAACTGACTCTTAGTATTCTTTTTTTTTGTTTGTTTTGGTTTTGGGTTGGTTTGTTTTTTTTTTTTTTCCCAAAGAGCATGAAAATGCTGTATGTTTTAGGAAGCTGCAGGTCCCTGTTGGGCTGGCGGCGTGCGGGCTGGTCAGGGGAGCTCTGCAAGCTCCGTTGGCTAAGGCTGTGACATTTTCGTGGCTTGTAGAGAAGTCAGTCATTAGAGAGAGGCTGCTAAATTATGAAAGCAGGCTTTTATCTTCTTTGCTACTATCGCTTCCTATAAACTTTGAGGATGTTTGAGGGAAAAGTACCAGTGCACTCAGCTGAGTGGCTCCTGAATTACTTACAACCCTTCATTTCTAGGCTGTTCACGGATTCCCTGTGTTGGCCTCCACCTTTCTTCGCCGGGCCAGCGGGTAGGCTCATCTCCAGCTCCTTTTCCAGCCAGTTCTAGGAGGTTGCAGAGAAAAGAAACCTTCTTTTGCCTTTCCTCACACCGAACCCGTTTGGAGGATTCTTTACAGAGCTCTGCTTCTGTCGTCACGGTGCTCTCTGTGCAGTGCCTCCAGTCATGGAGCAGATGAAAAAAGGCAGAGAGACAGAAAGAATTTTTAAAAAGGAGAAGCAAATACTCTGACTGTCTGCTTTGCTGCTTTCCTTGGGATGTTCCCTGACAGAATTTGACTTAGTAAATAACTCTTTGAATCTATATTTAGAAAGGGAAGTATTTTAGCAAGAAATAAGACTCAGCACAACCAAATCTATTTAAATGCAGCATAATTGAAATGTCAACATAGTCATGCAATGCCTCAAGGTGTTTCTTCGGTGAAGGCTGGATATGACACAAAATAGATGTCTGAATAGTGTGGTACAGAATAAAGCCTTTGTGTACTCCTCAAATTTAATCTCACTCTCACCTTACTGAATGCTTGAAAGTGCTTGGCTGCAGCCTGACTGCTGCTATGGTCCCTGCTCTTCCCTTCTTTCAGGGAATCCGACAGTTCAGAGAAGGTTTTGATGTTGGAGGAGAGAGAAGTTCTACAGCTCTCCGTGCTCACAAGCAGGGAGCCTTTCCTGCAGGGAAGCCCGACATTAGCTTGGATCTCCTGCCCTGCTTGGCACTACAGATGTTCTACCTTTGCAGGGAGTGCTAGTGGGCGTGCTTCGCTCAGGAAAAGTATTGGGAGTCTTGTTTTTCTCAAAGTAATGGTTGACTCTTCATTCAGCTGCTCATGGAGTGCCTTGAAAGAAGACAGCACCATTTTACACCATTTTACCCCTTTTTACACTTCCACTTTTGGGAAGGGCCAGTAGTCCACTAAGAATGGAGAGTAGAAGTACCATTAAAGCATCATTTCGTCTTTCATATTTTTGAAAATTAAACAGTGACCATGGAGTACACTTTTCTTAGGAAAAGCTTCTGGTTGACAAGCGGCTGAACAAGAGCCAGCAGTGTGCCCAGGTGGCCGAGAAGGCCAATGGCATCCTGGCTTGTATTAGAAATTGTGTGATCAGCAGAAGTAGGGAGGTGATTGTCCCCCTGTACTCAGCACTGGTGAGACCACACCTTGAGTATTGTGTCCAGTTCTGGGCACTTCAACACAAGAGAGATGTCGAGGTGCTGGAGCGAGTGCAGAAGAGGGCAACAAAGCTGGAGAGGGGCCTGGAGAATAAATCTGATGAAGAGCAATTGAAGGAGCTGGGACTGTTTAGTCTGAGGAAGAGGAGGCTGAGGGGAGATCTCATCGCTCTCTGCAACTACTTGAAAGGACATTGCAGAGACATTTGTGCAGGTCTCTTCTCACTAGATACGTCTCACTAGGTATCACTAGGTATGACTACATAATTAGCAATACAAGAGGGAATGGCTTCAGGCTGCAACAGGGTAGGTTTAGGCTGAACATGAGGAAAGAATTTTTCCCAGAAAGAGTGGTCAGGCACTGGAATAGGCTGCCCAGGGAGGTGGTTGAGTCCCCATGCCTGAACGTGTTTCAGAGTGGTTGAGATGTGGTGTTGGGGGATATGGTGTAGAGGAGGACTTTGTAGAGTAGGGCAGATGGTTGGACTCGATGATCCCAAGGGTCTTTTCCAACCTGTATGATTCTATGATTCCATGATTCTAAGTCCTTTACACAGTGACCCATAACATGACTCTCTGAAGCACTCTGGCCTGATGGCTTTCTGGTGAAAGTAAAACATCGGTGAGAAATAGTGCTGTGGCAAAAGTGCTGCTTTTCCCACTGACCCCCATCTCCCTGCTGTTGCTGCTGGCCAGAGTCACATAGCTTGTTGTGGTTGTAATTATACAATTATATGATTTCATTGGTACGACTGTCCTAGTCATCACTCTGGTCTCGATTTCTAGATTTTCTAGATTTGTGCGACACATCTGGGTTTTTTAGCAGATGATAGGCAGAGAAGACTAATCCATCTAACTCTTGTTTTATGAAGCAATTCAGGTGGGTTTTTTTCTCAAAGTTCAGCCAGATCTTTATCAGCAGACTGTGATTTCAGAAGGAAAATGAACTTGACAACTGTTTTAACAACCTGGATGTTTATGTATGTCTTTGGTTAATGCCTAAAGTCAATATTTGTTAAGTCTGATTGATAAAAAAACGTGCCTTTCATCAAGGTCAAATTAATTTGTGGAAATTTGCCTTTGCTTACCATGTCGCTTTTGCACAGAATCCCTGACAGACTTTGCTAAAACTATGCAGGCATTTTCTCATTTAAATTATGATTATCTCCACTGTGAACTTCCCCGTGCACACTACCTCATTTGAATGTGTCTTTTTTTAAAGGATGCCTTAGATTGGATTCCAATTCACTCAGGTGATGAATTCCCTGACTTGACCTCATTCATTAATTTTAATGGTATTTGAAGTCTTTATTTCAGTCCAGGCTCATCTGATAGACCTCTCTTATAGACATCTTTATAGTAATGTCCATTTATCAACCACTTAAAGGACATAACTCGAAACTGGCTGTGACTGCTGGGATGCAGGCTGTCTACTGGTTTGAGTTGTCTTCTGGCTTAGCTTTTCAATGCGCGTTGCAGGTTACGTCCAGCAAATACAAGGCCGACTGCATTAGGTAGTAAGGCTTGGAAAGGAGTTCTGAAGCTGCATCTGTTCAATATGTATGGATGAATTGATGTATATTCAAATGTTCATATAATGAAACTGTGTTTAAACTGCTGTTTTCACACAGTAATACTGCACCATATGTTGTACCATAGTTCTTAAGTTACCCTTATGTAGTGTAGTACAGGACTAAGTAAATGGCATAATTTTGTAATTGAGGTCAGTAGAGTATAGCTTTATGGTATGCAGAATATTTTTTCCTGATACTGTAGGTATTATTACAAATATAAAAGCCATGCTATGCAATAATTCAATTAATTCTGGAAAGAAAAAAACCCAACCAAACAACCCTCTTTTGCCATTTTCTTAATGCAGATTCATCTCGTGATTTACTGGGTTGTCCTCATGCTTGAGACAATAAGGCCAAATGCCAGGTCCTGCATTTCAGTCACAACAACCCTAGGCAACACTACAGGCCTGGGGAAGAGTGGCTGGAAAGCTGCCAAGCAGAAAGGACCTGGTGGGGGGTGGTGGACAGCTGGGTGAACATGAGCCAGCAGTGTGCCCAGGCGGCCAAGGTGGCCAAAGGCATCCTGGCTTGTATCAGGAACAGCGTGGCCAGCCTGAGTAGGAAAGTGATGGTGCCTCTGTACGTGACTCTAGTGAGGTATTACCTTGAGTGCTGTGTTCAGTTATGGACCCCTCACTACAAGACGGACATTGAAGTGCTGGAGCATGTCTAGAGGAGAGCCACCAAGCTGGTGAGGGGTCTGGAGAACAAGTCCTTTGAGGAGAGGCTGAGGGAACTGGGCATCTTTAGTTTGGAGGAGACCTCATTGCCCTCTACAACTACCTGAAAGGAGGTTGTAGAAAAATGGATGTTGGCCACTTCTCCCAAGTGAATGACAGGACCAGAGGAAATGGTCTGAAGTTGCAGCAGGGGAGGTTTAGATTGGATACTAGGAAGAAGAACTTTACTGAGAGGGAGGTCAGGCATTGGACCAGCCTGTCCAAGGAGGTGGTGGAGTCACCATCCCTGGAGATATTTAAGAAACGTGTAGATGTGGCACTTCAGGGCATACTGTAGTGGCTGAGATTGTAGGGAGTGGGTTGTGGTTTTGTGTATGGTTGGACTCAATGATCTCAGAGGTCCTTTCCGACTAACAATTCTGTGATTCTGTCATTCTCTGTCTGTAACCGTTGGTTCCTATCAGATGTTTCTGAAAATGGCTTACGGGATATATGTGTTTGTATATAACTAACTGTGGGGAGAAGCAGAAAGAAAGAATAGGTATAGAGAAGAGAAATGACAAGAAAAAGTTGAAGAAGTAAGTTAACACCAGAACTGGAGTAGGAAACCTTGTTGATGCCATCCAGAGAATAAATTTTCTCATACTGAAAGGAAGATGAGTACAACAAATAGAAATGCTACACCAAAAAAACTCATCAAAGCTGCTTCTGAACTCAAGTGTAACTACTGAAGGCTGCTGGAATTGCCACCTTCTTCTGAGTTTGGTGAGAATTAGGGAGAGATGCGTGGAAGGGCTGTGAAAGAACTGTTGCAGGGGATGGCGGTTACTGCCTCCTCATCGCTCTGAAATGTTGCTGTCACTTACATAATGAAAAAATCTGATGAAGTTCATGAGAATGCGGTGCTTTTGCAATTCTTCAGATGGTGGCAAAAATGGAACCACCTAATGACAGAGTGCCTTGAGGGGAGGTGGTGGCCAGAACTGCCTGAGGGAGGCTGGCAGCAGGTATGGTCGGAAGTGAGGAAGTTCACTCGCAATAGTCACTAAAGCATGAAACAAAAATATATGCTAGACTTAGTGTACACTAAATAGCTTCAATTAATAGTACAGTTAAAGTCAGGTAACAGTGAGGAGCTTTCAGTAGTGAATTATCTATTCTAACTTGCCCTATAACCTCATTAAAAGAAACAGGAAATGAAAAGCTCTGCGATATAATACCTTTTTGTCTTCTGAAACCTCTCTTCTTTTGAATAAGATACTATAATTATTATTCGCAGTTGTGTAAGTATTGCACATTTATTTTTTTAGTCTGAGAGACTCTCTGTTGGATGCAGCTGGAAAGTTTCTTCTCTTTCTGTGTCTAGTCTGTGTCTTTATCATGTCTGCTGGGGAGCTGCCTCCTGAGCTTGGGAGAAGTAGAAAATGGTGCTTTTTGGAGAACCCTTGAGCATGTTCACGATAGAGAACTTTCGGTAGTGCACTGGTGGGAGAGAAAATGAGGAATGTGCAGCAAAATTAAAAACTTAAGAGATATTGAAAAGAAGGCAAGCCTTGCTTACTGAAAGGACAAGGCCCAGAAACTTAGATGGAAAAGAAAAAATCCTGCCCTAGACAGGAATGTCAGAGTTTCTTCAACCCAAATGCCACTGAAAGATGATGGAAGAGAAGACTGAGGGGGGATCTGATCAACACCTACAAATACTTAAGGGTAGGGATCAGAAGGATGGGGCCAGTCTTTTTTCAGTGGTGCCCAGTGACAGGACAAGAGGCAACGGGCACAAATTTGAACATAAGTAGTTCCATCTAAACTTGATGAGGAATTTCTTTGCTTTGAGGGTGGCAGAGACCTGGAAGTGGCTGCCCAGATTGGTGGCAGAGTCTCTGTCTCTGGAGACATTCAAAACCTGTCTGGATACGTTCCTGTGCAACCTGCTCTGGGTGGACCTGCTTTGGGAGGGAGGTTGGACTAGGTGATCTCCAGAGGTTCCTTCCAACCCCATAGCATTCTGTGATCAATTCTGTGATTCTAGCTGCAAAAGAACACTAAATAGATACAAAGTTCATTTGTTTTGACAGACCTGATGTTTTGTTTGTAGGGATGGTAGCTAAATTAATAATTTAAATTCAGATTTAGATGCACACATTAAATGTTTTCCTGAGATATAGTGACCAGCTATAGTTCCCATTGAGTCAATTCCTTCTGGCAGCTGGAGTTAAAAAACACTCAGTGTTTCTGAAATTCAGCTACTTAATTTGGAGCTAGACCGAATGAAGGACTTAGAAGAGAATAATTATTTTCTTAAGAAAAACTCAAGCCCCTCAGGACTGTAAGTTTTGGGTTGCACCTTGTTTGGCAGATAACAGATTGTTGTGGAGGAAAATTGATAACTGACTCCGTGCTAAAAGTTGTATTTATAAGCTTTTAGACTCCATCCCCAATCCTGGGCTGAAAACAAGGCCTGTCTATTGAAAAGCGTGTAGAAAAGGAGAGGTCCAGATAATGTTCTCAAAGATCGGTATGGAAATATAATAGTTAACATGTTCTATATATATAATATGTTTGTGTGTGTTTTGAGCTTCCTTGCCTAGAAGGAAGCAAAGCACAGAAATGCTGCTTTGCTGCTGCCATGGACCATCCCCGTCAGTTACCTGCCAGCAGTGATGGATCGATCAACTCTAGTACTTTCTGTATAGTGTCAAAAAAAAAAAAAACAAAAAAAAAAAACCTTCACCAAAAAAAGTTTAGTTTGTGCTGACAGGCTTTAGAAAATAAAGGAAGACTTTATCTAAATTTAACTAGAAATATTATATCCCGATTATTAGAAAAAGTGCAGGCGAAGGGTACGCATATATCTAGTTGCTGCTGAATATGCTATCGTAATTTAGGTTTCAATTTCTGTTTTCTTCATGAAAAATGAAATTATACTGTGACTATTTTAAATCATTCCCTCTTTAATTGCCTTTTTATTTTCACAGTAATCATCTATTCAGATTTTCTGCTATACAGATTGTACTGAAATTCATGTACTTAATGGCTTTTATTAAAAGTCACTAAATAAATAAAGGACTTGATTTTTTTTTTTGCTCAGCTACTCCAGTCTCATCTTTAACTTTGAGTATAGCACTTTTCCATTAGACTGGTAACAGGGAATAGCAAGAAGGTAATTAAGAGCCATTAAGAGCCACTAAGTTTGTTTCACTGATGTTTTATAAATAGATTTGTGCATGTCTCTTCACATAAGTGCTTAAGGACGAAGCTATCACCAATATGTAAACAGTATAATTTTTCAGGCACAAGTCCAGTAGTAATAATCTAAGTATACCATGGACAAGCTGCTTCTATCCTGGTTTTATTTCAATATTACTTTTTAAGGTGAAAAAAAATAAATATTCTCTAACTGTGAATTTCTTGTAATTGCTGTTGAGAGTCCTGGTGTGATCGAATTTTCTAGAAATTATGGGAGTGCTTATCTATGTGGAGAAAAAGTCCCTTTGAAGTCGGAGCATCCTCTAAGAAGTCAGGCAAAAAGGGCATCTAATCCCAACTAAAGGTGTTCCACAGTTGTAAGAGGTTTCCTGCCTCCACAGAGCTCTTCCCCTGAAACATTTCTGTTACTCTTGGTGGTGATAAAAGCTGCTATAGATTTCTTTCACTAGTGAACATACCAACAAACAAACGCAGTTCAGCCGAAAGGTTTGCTCCTCGTTCTCTGATCGGGGGGGAGACTACAGAAAATAGCTTGGTAATGAAACATTTTGTCCAATTTTGGAACCATATCTGATTACTCCATATTGTCATATTACTCTAAATTAACCATATTACTCCATATGAAAGTCTTCAAATGATATGCAAAATTAAAGCATGCCTGAAACAGGCTCCTGGAAGGAGTATTTAGAGAGAAGTAAATAAATCTATTCTTCATTTCCTAAATGATAAAGCATTTATCTTCTGATGGGCAACTTCTGATGATATTAGACAGGAGAACCCTGTAACTTAGGTCTCAAAACAACCGCTGTTAACTATGTATCTTACAGTATTTATTCTGCATTTCATTATAGAATATAGTTAGAATGTAGGCATATTTAACAGTTTTTTAACAATATTTTTACATTAAAAATTTGTTACATATAGTTATTTAGAATTATTAACTATAAGTGTAACTTTTACTTCTATACAATATAGATAACTGTTGCAAAAATGTTAATGTTATACTGAATAATTTTATTTCTGAGTAATTGATCTTGCAAAAATCCATTCTTGTGATGCAAAAAAATACCTAAAAATATAAACTAAAGGATACATTTATTTATTACTTCCTAATTTGGATGTAGGTGGCTCTGCTTACTGAGTCCTACATAGCTGGAGCCTAATATTTCTTTAATGAGAAAATGGTCAGGTTCTCTGCCAAATGTGGAGTGAGCCAAGAGCAACCAGAGTTACATCCATCTCCTGTGTTTCTACTTGAAGTTGTGAAAAGCTTCACTGAGAGCTACTAGAATTTTGCTATACTGTGTGGAGAGAATATATCAAAATAGAGTTTGAGCCAAGCAGCAATCCCCACCAAACCTGCCGCAATAGCAATTGTCTCGAGCCAAGCACTTGGTGCACTTGGACTGTTCTCTAAAAAACTCAGAAGCTTTAGAAAAAGAAACCAGAGAAAAAAGAAACAGATGCTTTTTTTTTTTCCTACCCTTTTGGTGTTTGGGGTTTTTTTTCCCCCCTCCAGAAGCCAGGGAAGAGCCAGGTTAACTTCTAATGTGCCAGAATATAGTAGCCAAATGCTGAAATAATACATGAATCCCTTGTGCAAATATCATGGCAGTGCCTTATTTATTCTCAGTAGCTAGAAATAGGGCTGATCTTTGTAGTACAGTTTAACCTGTAAAACACATCACCTGAGTTGCTCATTTTCAGTCTTATCCTTTGCAGCTGTGCCTCTAATAATCTCAGGCTCCAACATGCTGAAGTTGGCACTGAGAATTTTCATATCATGTTCTATTAACATATTTATCAGCCTTTTTTGCTTACGCCCTGGAGAATGAAGCTAAAGGGGCAGGATACAAAGATGACAGTTATTTACAGTCTCCCTGTTAATAACATGTGACAATGACATCTCTTGTGAAAAGCCGCATTTTTATTTCCTTATGCACACAAAGGTACATACAGCTACACCAAAAAAACCAACTGTTACCTAAGCATAAAAGCTGTGCTTGGCTGAAAAGCTTCATCACTGGAGTATGCTCTTCAACATTTGTAGGATTTACAGCATGGGCTAAGGGAAGGTTTTTGTTTTGGGCTCTAGAGGCTTGAGGTGCTTTGAAGAAAAATACTGAAACAACAGCTCACAACGGAAAATACATGTCGTCCTATGGAAAATATTCAGTGAAATTAATTCAGTAAAAATTAAGCTTTCCTCTGTATTATTTGTGCCTATTATTTGTCATTGTTGCCTATGACCATAGCATGCGTGGGCATTAAGGATGCACGGTTTTCAGCTGTGGAGTTACTGCACTGGGTAGATCAGTGACTTACAGCTAAATGAAGCAATGAATGAAGAGCAATTCCTCTGCTTCTGTTCCTTTCAAACTCAGCAACACTGAATCAATTACACGTTGCCCAAGGCTAAAGTCTCGTTAGCTGGGTGAAATATAAGGAAAGCAATGAAGAAAGATGAGTCATGGTAAAATGGCAGCAATTGTTACCGCACTTCCCAGCATAACAGCTGATTCCATACTTAGTTCTTGCAGAAAAGTCGCCACTAAACAATCCAAGCTGGATGCAAAACGAGGTGACAACAAATCACCCAATACACAATTGTGTGTCTCCTCCTGGACATCTCTTCTGAGGAGATCAGCTTTGATTCACAGTGATTTTCCAGGCTTTGGGGTTTGTAAGTTCATATTTTGTAGCTTCTCTGAACCATTCGCATTTATGGACACAAATACACATGTCTGAGACAAGACTCAGATTTGTAACACTCCAGTAAGTGAGCTGCTAAGAAAACCATCTAAAACAGTATTTTGAGAATTGGCAATTTTCTTTCCAGACACCATCAGCAACATACAGCTCCAACTGGATTTTTTCGTAAATCATAGAATGGTTAGAGTTGAAAGGGACCTTAATCATCACTGAGTCAGGGATACCTCCCACTAGACCAGGTTGCCCAAAGCCCCATCCAACCTGGTCTTGACTGTCTCCAGGAATGCGGCATCCACAGCTTCTTTGGGCAAACTGGGCCATTGTCTCACCACCCTCACAGGAAAGAATTTCTTCCTGAGATCTAATCTAAATCTCTCCTCTTTGAATTTAAAACCCATACCCCTCATCCTATCACTCCACTAAAGAGTCCCTTCCCATCTCTCCTGTAATCCCCTTCTGGTACTGGAAAGGGTTCCAAGGTCTCCCTGGAGCCTTCTCTTCTCAAGGTTGAACAATCCCAGCTCTCTCAGCCTGTCTTCGTAGCAAAGGTGCTCCAGCCCCCTGAGAATATTCATGGCCCTTTGCTGGACCATTCCAACAGGTCCATGTCCTTCCTGTGCTGATGACTCCTGTGCTGGATGCAGTACTCCAGGTGGGGCCTCACAAGAGCAGAGTAGAAGACCAGAATCACCTCCCTGAAATGTGAAATGTGCACCTCCAGTGGGGCAAACACACCGCAGAAGCCAAGTTGCCATCAAGCCCTGCTGGCTACAGAGAAACATTTAAATGTTTAGCTTCTTTAGCTGGCATACACTGTAAATGCTGCTTGTGAAAAAACTGTATCACTTATTCTAGCCCCTGCCACAGTTCTGAAGTTTATATGTCTGTCTCCCAGGAAAAAAACCCCAAAAACCAATTAACAATTAAAGAAGAATTTTATTTCTCCAGTAAAGTTTTTTCTGCTCACCAGTTTTCAGTTCTCGTCTAGCTTAAAGTCCTTTCTCTTATCCCTTCACTGGGTTTAGTCATGCATGTAAAAAAAGTCCAGTTACTGAGTCGCACATTTGGTTCTCTGGGATTCCTTGTTATTCAATCCCTTTATGTAATTGATTCCAAGTCCTTGGCTGAGTTTCCAGGAAGGCGCTGCCTTGTGAGCCTGAGGTTTCTGCTCGGCAATTTTTTGAGGATTTTATCTGTCAAGTGGAGTTGTATTCATGAAGAGAAGCAATTTCTGAGGTAGTACTTCCATGAAGAGGCATGAAATTGGACGTTGGAAAAAGCTATTATAGGTGTCTTTTATGATTTCAAAATGATTTAATTATGTTTTTCCACAGAACTGAGAACTGAGCAAAGTAAATAAAGATGCTAGATTCTTTTTTTTTCTTTTTTTTTTTTTTCCCTAGTATCAGGAAAAGAAAATTAATAATCTTTTGGGCTCTCTGAAATGTTTTAAAACTCCCACACCCTTCCCAGCTCTATTGCACCGTTATATCTGCAGCTCTAGTTGAGGCAATAGAACAACGATGGAGGCGAAGCTTGTCATTTCTGTCTGCAAACTGCCGTTCCAGAATAGGATCCAGACATCTTGATGTGCCACCTAAGGGGAACACGGCACTGCAACTGCCAGGCTCTAGCTGCTCGAGGCCCAAGGGTGGTTATCAACTCAACTTACCGGCCCACTGGACTAAAGACTTGACATATATCAATATATGAAAATACACGATTTCCTTGCTTTACATTGTTAGGTGGCCCAGAGGGCTACCTACGCTGCACAGAGCACTTGTGACCAGCACAGTGCTCCCTAGTATTATTAAAGCTTGTGTGAAATGCCTTTTAGGTCCTGCTTTGCCAATGTAAGAGTTGGTCTGGCAATGCTACCATCCCGTTTTCCTGCAGTAATGAATTGAAAAGCCAACTGATGGCCCTCTCCTCCTTCTGTGCACCTTCTCCTGAATCTGGGACTCTTTGTGAGAGGCAGAGCTTGTAAATACCACCATTTCACAGCACTCTGGGTTCTGTACCAGTCTGTCTCACTAATTTTATTTTTAGTAGAGGCTTGATATTTGAAAATACTTTGATTCTGATTCATAATACAATGAAAGACTGAGTAGCAACTTGCTGTGAAGACAGAACAGAGATGTGGGACCTGGGAGCAGAATATCTTCTCTTATCCAGACAGATTTAGTGCATGATAAAACATGAACTGGACATAAGTTTGTGTTGTGCTTTCAGCCAAATTTACCAAAACCAGACAGGCAGATGGCTCCCCTAAAAAGAAAGGCGAGGAAGAGGATAAGGAGATGAGTAAGTTTAGAATGAACTAAACTACTTTAATGAAGTAAAAATACTAAAATTAAAGTAAGGAGAAAATAGTGAAATAGATACAATATATACAAAACTGTATCAAGCTCCTAGGATGATGATCACACCACCAGTAGGTATCGGGAAAAGTCCCGAAATGGATGGAGAGGAGCTGGATTCTGGAGCTGGATTCCAGATCTGGACTTAGGAATGCTTGAGGTCAAAAGCAGACGGACAGGGTTCTCCTCAGATGTTGACCGTTGAAGGAAGAGGGTTGATCCCTCAGCTCTTGCACTGAGCATGATGCAGATGGGATGGAATACCCCAGTTGGTCAGTTGGTGGTCCTGTCCACTCCTCACAACAGGGGTGACCCCTGGACGCTTTTCTGCTTCCAACCCTCCAACAGGGCAAATAACGCAGTTCCCTGCCTTTGGCTGTTGTAGCAATAAGTATAAGCAAGGGCCTCTCTGCACACCATTCCTGATCAATGTGAGAGGGGACAGTTTCTGACCAATCTGCTGTTAATTTCAGAGGTTAGTTTGTTAGAAGAGGCACAGCTAAAAAAGTAAAATTGTAAAACAGGAAATTGGTTCATTTTACCTCAAACCAGGACAGTTTGTGATGCTTGAGCCCAGAGCTCTTGGGCTTTACTGTTCCAAAGTGCATGTGCACAGAGTAATTTGGGATATTACCAGTCCTGAAGAGTAGTATTTTTGCATTTCTGAGTTATCTTTGAAAAAAACCTATGCTGAAGTTTTTCCTAACCTAGGCTACTAACTTGTGTGACGTCTTGTTTCCACAAAGTTTATTTGCTAATGAAACTTGGTCACTTTGAAGCCAGTCCACTGTAGTTAGATGATTGGAAAAGTAATTATTCTGAAAATGCATTGCTTAATGGATGTTTAGTCTTTTTTTTTTTTTTTGTAAGCAGAGTACCCAGTAGAACAAGCAAACTAAATGCCCCATGGCAGAAGTGTAGAACAGAGTCTTCAAGACTCATCATCACTATCCATAAAGATTATGCTTTTGTAAATTATGTCCCTGTAAAATAATATATGAAGTAGTCTACCACTGTCTGCCTGCATCTCACAGAGATGGTCAAAAAGTGATCAGTGATTCCTGAAAGGTTAAAAAGGTGCCAAAGAGTATCAGGCAATTAACTTTACCTGATCTGGGGGGAATCAGTAGGCATTCTTGACCACTAGTGATGATTTTTTTCTATGATGAGGGCAAAGGTGAGCCAATCAAAACCTGAGATCTGTGTGACTTATAGGACCTCCTATATGGCTCCCAAGTTATAGAAAACTGTAACTGTCTTTGAACTTATTGAGTGGTTGAAGTATTAATGCCCATAGAGTTGGATCATGAAATCACAGAATGATTGGGTTGGAAAGGACCTTAAAAGTTAACTAGTTCCATCCCCCCTGCCATGGACGGGAACACCTCCCACCAGACCAGGTTGCTCAAAGACCCATCCAACCTGGCCTTGAGCAACTCCAGGGATGGGGCATCCACAACTTCTCTGGGCAACCTGTTAATATCATAAGGTCCAAGCCTAGTAGCCATGGGAACCGAAAGAACCACTTTGCATTGATTCCATTAGATATAGATAGGTGGCCATACTGAACATTGCAGTATGCAGAACTTCAGTAGAAGCATTTTGGACAAGCATATTGACAGAGGTTGATTGACTGAGAGCTCTTGTGATCATCTGGGCCTGTGGCTGTAACATTTAGTAGTACTTACACTTAAGCATGGGAGAGGGATTCCTTCTTTCTAGTGTCTTTCCCTGGTTACTGGATCCATATCAGTCTTGGAGCAGTGCAAGTGCTGCTCATTACACCTCGTTCAGAGCTACTGCAGAAGTCACTTCTGTCTGAGACACGGGCAGGTGATGCTGTGCAGCTTTGGGTTCACAGAGCAGGGAGAAAGGTTACTGGCATGGAGGGCATTCCATGATTTTGTTGTAGTTAAAACATCAGTTAAAAACCTTCAGAGTTGTATTCTTTGATAAAACTCTGGTTAGTGTAAAATGGCAATGGACATTATTCGGCAACAAAGGTGTCAGTCCTGAGTCTTCATTGATGAGATGTTAGAAAGTTCTTATTTAGAGCTGTAGGAAAATGATTCTCATTCTATTACGTGGCTTCTCAATAAATAATATTTCAAAACATGAGTATTTTCCTTAAGTTGATCGGAAACTCTCATCAGAATCACTTTCTGAACTATAAAAAGCATCAAGGTATGCAGTATGACTTTGGTACTGAAGTACATATTAAGAACAGAGATAGTTCATAATTCTTATGTTATATGATGCTGTGCAGAGAATTCATATGGACTTCGTATTGCTTAAGGTAGATGGACTTTAACGCAGTTTTTCTTTCAGGAGGAGATCTATGTGAGGAAGGTAGATGTTTCACTCATCTACAAGAGCCTGTTTTAAGAGAGACATTGAACAGTGATGGCGACATTCTGTGCACTGGCTTTGCTTTAAATAGAGCTGGAAAACATGTATAAAACTACAGTAAAAGTCGCATTTGTTCCACTTAGAGGTCCTTGTTATCCAGTGGCTCTATGAGCTAAGTGGAATGGTATACAGGGGTGTGAATCACTGGTGAACTGACACTTAGACATTATGGAGTGGTTGACTATTACAGCAGAACACTGTGGGGCTTCAGTTACTAATTAATGTTTCCAGAGCACTCTGAGACTCACTCAGTAGTTTCTAGGTGGATGTTGTATTAAAAAACTGCTTAAAGTTTTTACTTCTGGGATGAGTTTTTATAATGCACTCAGTAAATGTTCCAAATAACTGACATGTAGGTATGTTTGCATATACGTATCTTTTTTTACAAATAAAAAAACCCAGTGTAAAATATTATTAAAAAAAAAAAAGAATGCTGCAAAGATTAAACAGGGGTATGTTTAAGCACAATTAAAAAACATCATCAGCAGAAAGTGAAATGAGGCTCAGTACATAAATATGGAAGCGACCAAGGTCATTGAAATACTTGATAGTCAAAGTAAGTGATATTTAAGAAGCTGAAGTGGAAGATGTTTCATCAGAGAGAAAGCTTATGTATTACCTCTTCTAAAATTTACAGTTTTCCTTTTTCAGATAGAAGTCTGTAACTTAATTAGGTTGACATCACACCAAAGTATGAGGAACGCTCGTACAGCCCACTGTGATGTCGGGACCTTCCAATTGCTCTCAGCACAGAACAGCATCATATCAGAGTGTACATTTGTGTGCATATCAGTTAGGAAATTACGATCCTTTTCCCCCTTCATTTGGGGAATATAGCCTGCATTTCCTATTCCCTAGTCTGTGACTTGGCTTTTTGCTGATTAAGATACAAGAGCTGGCTCTATTTATTGCCGAAGTAGATAGCTGACGAGTACAAAAGGCTCGAAGGTGACATGCTGCATGCTTTGCCTGAAGAAATGGAGATATAATGCGCAAGGATGAACAGCCTCCTGTGTCCTGCCAGCTCTGGGCAGCTCTCACTGCTGGAGGGAAGTTGGGAATTAGAAGAGATGTAGAAGAGGAAGGTGATAGCAGCTTCCACAGGGAGCAATCACTTCCTAATCTGCCTTCCCACCACTGTCTTGCCTGCAGAAGGGAGAGGAAGAGAAAGCTCTTCCCCAGCTCTCCATCTTGACCTTATTCTCCTCCCGTTGCCACCTGCCCCACGCAGGCAGTATTTAATTGTGCCCCTTCCCTATTGCACATTTCAGGCTGCTGCAGGATGAAGTGATGGGGCAGGTCTCTGCAAGGAAGGGGCAGCCTGTAGGGTCCACAGATTGCCCGGGGTTGTCAGGAACCTCTGGAGACTATCCAGCTGATGAACTCCCTGCTGAAGGCTGGGTTCGCAGACAAAGTTGCCCAGCACCATGGCTAGTCTGGTTTTGAATATTTCCAAGGATGGAGGCTCCACAACCTCTTTGGCCAACCTATTCCTGTGTTCAACTGTACTCACAGTGAAAAACTGTTTTCTTATGTTCAGATGGAAATCCCAGGAAGATTGTTTTGGTAGGAGGGGAATAGGGTTCATACCTCTGGAACGTGACTAATTAAGGACAAGTTTTATTAAAAGGGTGACCTAGAAGAGGGGACCTGCCTCATCAGGGACACGTTCCTCTAATGTATTTAGATTTCCAGAGATCCCCTTGAGAGGGTTCCTAACATCTCCACCTCCCCAAAGTATTACCGAATTTTTTTCACACCAGAGCCTTCTCTGCCCCTGCCACCAAGTTATATGTTTTTCTCTCCAAGCATTCCTCAGGCCTGAAATGCAACTTAATTATAAGGCTGGGGAATAGTGAGCTAACTCAGTAAATGCATTTTATATGACAGGGTCCGGACTACGAAGCAGCCCAGGTCATCTGTTTTTGTTGACTGTCGTTCCTCTCTGAGTTTACCCATTCTGCCAGTCTTTCTCACCATTTACAAAATGTATTAGTCATTACTTTCATTTCTGGATTATTAACAAGCACGTTCAATATTTTCAGGCTTCATATCTCATTAGACACAATTTAATGATGATTCTCTGCAAGTCAGTGCAGCTGCTTCAGTATGTATTCAATACATGGAAAATATCAAAGCCTAGAAACTGGTTTATACAAATTTAAATAAACAAGCGTGTGCTTCTCATACGAAAGATACCTATTCTTTTAAATCTGTATCTTGTATCCAGATTAATAACCAGATAAATGACTCTTCAGTCATGAAATCACTTACCCAGTTTAAATTCTCCTATGTGAACTTCTCTTCAGTTTATGCTTATGCTTGTGTATGGCAGCCAAGGTATAACTAAAACAGCAAAAGGTCAGAATAATGAGCCATTTCCACTGGAGGAGCTAATATTTTACTACATGCCTACTACCTGCTGATCTCATCTTTTCAAGTGTTTTCTGATGCTATGGTTGAAGAACACCACATAAAACAAATTGTTTTGAAGCTCTGCCAAATATTGTAGGTCAAGATTTAGGCAGGAAGACATTTCAGCAGTACATCCTTGAAAAATAAATTTATCCACAAACATGGCAGGGAGATACTGTTAAGTAGCGTTTTGAAGATGGATAGACTCACATCTGAAAAGGAGCGCTGACTGGAGTTGGATTTGGAAGATCTGATTTGCTTATTTAAGCTTTGTTCTTCCTGCAACATTCCTTCTTCTTTCTGACTTGATTATGTTCGAAATGACAAAAGAAAAAGAAAAAAAAAAAAAGAAATCTGTCTTTTTTAAGTGATCTTGTTAATCACAATCAGCCTGGACTTACTCAGCAAGATGTGCCTATTTTCACTGAACAGTAATCACAGTAAGACACTTCTGGTTTTGAGCAGACTGACAAGAGCATTAAACAAGATGTGTAATTTTCCTGTGATCATAAAATAGACAAATACATTTTAATGTCTATTTAAAATAATATATTAAGTTGTTCAGCAGGTGATTGCCAACACATAGACAGTGATGTGTGGAAAGATCCAATGGAGGGTTGAGATACAGCAGGTAGAATTTATGAAGTATGATCTGTGTGCCACCACGCTCAGCTGTGCTTACCTCGAGCAGACACCTCCTCTATTTCAAGTAAGGTTTTCTGCATCACTTGGTGTTATGGACCAAGGTTCCCAATGTGGAGACACCTTCTGATGGGAGTGAACTCTAATACAGTATACCTAAGATTATTTTTTCCTATAAATGATAACTAATATGACAAAAGCTGGGTCTCAGCTTTTACATGACAGGTTTGTCTTTATAGCACTTGCTTAGGAGGTGGGACCCAGCATTACCCAGGTTGGCCTTCAGTCTCAGGGCTCTGATGGGGCCAGTCTTTTTTCAGTGCTGCTCAGTAGCAGGACAAGAGGTAATAGGCACAAACTTGAACATAGGAAGTTCCACCTAAACATAAGGAGGAACTTCTTTACTTTGAGGGTGGCAGAGCCCTGGAAGAGGCTGCTCAGAGAGGTGCTGGAGTCTCCTTCTCTGGAGACGTTCAAAATCCAGCTGGACACCATCCTTTGAAACCTACTCTAAGTGAACCTGCTCTGGCAGGGGGGTTGGACTAGGTGATCTTCAGAGGTCCTTTCCAACCCTGAATATTTTGTGATTCTGTGATTCTGTATTCACATCTCACACCCCATCAGACATTCCCCCAGGGTTGCACCAGTCACTTAGTCTTACACAATGTAAGTTATTCTCATGTGGAATACATTGTGTTAGGGAAAATGGGAGTTTTGTGGGCTCAGAGAAAGCACATTAGAGGAGCTTGACTCTCTTCCCTGATGATTATAATAATGGCAAAGCGTGGGAATACAGCAATATGTTAACATGTTTTGTCCAGTAACTATTTCCATAGAATCATAGAATCATACAGGTTGGAAAAGACCCTTGGGATCATCGAGTCCAACCATCTGCCCTACTCTACAAAGTCCTCCTCTACACCATATCCCCCAACACCACATCTCAACCACTCTGAAACACGTTCAGGCATGGGGACTCAACCACCTCCCTGGGCAGCCTATTCCAGTGTCCATCCACTCTTTCTGGGAAAATTTCTTTCTTCGTGTTCAGCCTAAACCTATCCTGTTGCAGCCTGAAGCCATTCCCTCTTGTTGTACCACTAATTACCCAGTGATACCTAGTGATACGTACCTAGTGAGAAGAGACCAGCACCAATGTCTCTGCAATGTCCTTTCAAGTAGTTGTAGAGAGCAATGAGATCTCCCCTCAGCCTCCTTTTCCTCAGACTAAACAGTCCCAGCTCCTTCAATTGCTCTTCATCAGATTTATTCTCCAGGCCCTTCACCAGCTTTGTTACTCTCTTCTACCCTTGCTCCAGCACCTTGAGATCTCTTGTGTTGAGGTGCCCAGAACTTTATGACAAATAAAATGTGATATATGATAATATAAATATGATATATGATAAACTTTCAAATTGTATGGAAGAAAATTCAGGAGCAGCCTGGTACCAAGGACAAACCACCATTCCCAAGCATCATTTCTCTGCTTATGTCCTGGATATGTTACGGTAACACTCTGGCCTTAGGAAGAGATTTTGCACTCTGGAGTTTAAGCAAATGGAGTTACCTACCAGCAGACCAGGCTTAGACATCTAAGCTCTATGAAGGAAAAAGGATTGCAGTTACACCCAGGGCTTACAATTGGCTTTAACTTGCTATAGGCAGTTCAAGAAGCAGGGTTTCCAGTTGTCATTCTGGGTTTTCGTTACCCTCTCTGTGCATTATATAGAAATCCTGTACTGCCTAATGGATCTCTGGGGCCAGGCAGCTGCATCCTGGCCTGCAGACCCTAACTGTAAATATCTCTGGTTTTAAGGCATCTAACTTTTAGCTAATTTTTCTTTTATTTTAGCCACTAGGACAAAAAAAAAACCCTATTTTAATTCTATGTTTTCCCAAGGCTCCTATAGGTGAGCCGCGAAGCAGCAGTGACTCAGCTGGTGCCTGGGCTGGCGATGGGAAACACTATATAGGTGGAGGAAATAATTCACCTGAGCACATGTCCAGGGGCAAACAGGAATCCTTTTTTCTAGCCTATGGTGCTGTTCCCCTTCTCTCTCCACTATTTTAGTGTAATGGGGAACATCTGCCATATATTGCCTGTTTTTTTTTATAATATGACTCCTTCTGCTTCTCTGCCAAGCTTGGACTGAGATCACCCTTAGTGGGAGTAGGAGGTTGTGAATCTAATCTCTGATTTCCATCTCTTTTTTTCAATGGTACATCTACCATAAGAGAGTTATGGGCTGAGGTGTGTAACAAAGATGTTTACTTTTTTGTCTTTTTTTTTTTTTAATGATACGATAGTCAAAACTAATAAAATGGCCAGCAAATGTAAGATAAAAAACATGCTGCATTATTTCAATCCAGCAATTGAGTTCTATCAATCAAGCTACCCTTTTCTGTCAGAGAAGCAAACCATAGAGCTTTATATTGTGCATATAAAATCAACAGTAACAAGCAAACAAAACACTTGGGGTAGATTACATGAAAGAGTCTAATCTGTAAAAGAATTGTACTTCAGAAACTCGGAAAATTAACTAGAAAAGAAAAATAAGGCTTAGAGCATATGTGCGATAAGAATAGTCTAGACATCAGAGTATGAATATTGAATCACAAAAACCGAAGAACACACTGATAATATCAAGTAAATTCATGAAGCACAAAGCTGCCAAGAAGAATACAAATATTTAAGAGAAACAGGAATATATATGGTGTGCAATTAGAAGACTAATGCAGTAACAAGCTCCCCTAAGTTTTCCTTTGGGCACGTTCCAGAGACAAGGAAAAAAAGATTAATCGTGGTTCCTTAATGAAAAACGATGTTTTAGCATAAGATAGTGCATTGCTTGAGAAATATAGTAGTAGAAGGAACCTCCTGGGTCACAAAACACAGTTTCTAGTGTTTCAGAGGGCTTTCCCTATGCTGTCTTTCATGAATCTATCATGATCCATGTCAAAGGCATTTATTTATTTTCTGTCCCTGCTGTTCCCATTCAAAGAGGAGTTCCAGAACGTGATTACGGTAATAGCTATGAACCTTCTCATTTTCAGCCAGAATTTATTAATGGGCAATTTATACTAATTTGTACTTCTGCCAATAGCCCTTTAGCTTAAATTGTCTCTTTCCTCACTGTTGATCTTCTGATAGATTCATAGGTAGCAGTCATAATTCCTCTTCGTTTTTTGTCTCCTGGCACTAATCAACAAAAAAGGTTGCAGTCTCCCCTCAGGTTGCAGCTCTCCATTCCCCTGCTAATCCCTGTGGCCCTTCTCTGATCCTGCTCAAATCTGAGTCGATTCTCCAGGAATCCATTGGGGTGGGCAGAGCCACTGCCAGCTGCACCCTGGAAGAAAAAGACTCATGAGCATCCTGGGCCTTCATATCAATGCTTTCTCCATGGGAAATGCTTATCCCGATGCTTGCAGTGATGCCTTTCCCTTTTTCCCAGGAAATGTTGTATTGGTAGCTCATAGACATTCTCTGATGAGCTCTGACAAGGATCCTTTGTTGTTTCAAACTGTGAAATCCCAAACTGACAGCAGAACTTCTGCTATTATTCTCTAAGCATATTATCTGGCACTTTAGACTATTAAACTTCAGCCAATTTCTTGTAGTTTCTCCAGCTGCGTTTCACTGATGGTTGTCAACATACTGTAATCAGCAAATGTTAATTTACAGAATACTGTAATGTTGTCTGTACTCTTTGGTGTGTATTGTCATTGCAAAAAAGACCAGTACAGGATTTATATATTATATAGGTATACTTAGAAAAGGTAATTGGGAAGCCACTAGAGCCAAAAGGCCTTATTATCATCCAAGTGCCTCAAAAATACAGGCATCTAAATGGATTTTGCTGGGTGTGAATCTAGTCCTTTTTCATCCTCTCAGGAAAGGCAAAGCTAACCGAGGTGTCTTTGTAAATCCACTTCATTGCTGAACAATCCCCAAGAGCCAAAAAAAGTTTGCAGCATTAAGAAACTGCAACTGAACTGCTTTTCTTGTTAAATGAAACAGGCAAAACATCTAAGCTTGAGAACCTGGTGTGAACCAATTGTGAACCTCATGTCAGCTCAGGAGGAACTGACACAAAGGAGAGTCAGATCAATTGGGTAATCCTTTCATTTAAAAGCCATTCAAGAGATGATAGTTCCTTATATCATTCATCTTGGATGAACTATGATAAGCAGTGTATTTCCTTGAACACAGAAGGAATAAATGAAGCCAGGATTTTATGACTATGAAGTCCTGTGGGAGCAGTTTGTCCAAGAAGCTTACAGCTCCTCTGAGTCATTGTCAAAGGTATATCACTTTGGGGGAGATGAGATCAGCAACATCATTGCCTGATTGACTGCTCTCCCATGGGAGTGGATACCTGGGAGATAGAGGAATGTGAAAGTCAGTCAGGAAGCAGAAGATTGATGTGGGTGGCTTTGAGAAAGCCGGGTGGCTTTTGTGGTAGAGCTGGAGCACAACTTTAGAGAGGCTCGTTCATTGGGATGGTAGGGAAGAAAAAAAAAAAAATGCTGCCCTTCATGTCTCCTATGGTAGAAAGAAAACACTGAATAAAGTGACCTAAATCAGAGCCTGGATGAATTGTCAGTACTCCCTGGACTTGGAGAAAATAGATCATCCTAAAGGCACTGACAACGACTTCTGCTACCCAGTATTTCTGCAAATCTTATGCCTTTCTCTGCAGCTCCACATCCTGAATTGTGGGTCTCCTTGTGAGCTGTAAAGCTCTGTCCTTTTGCTTTCCCTCAGTGCATCTTCTTCCTTTTAAATCTTTCAAGAGAAATACCATGCTTTGACAACTTCTGAGCTGTGATAAAAGTGGAGAGCTCCGTGATGCTTATTCTTCACTGCCTGTGTACTTTGTAAACCAATTCACATTGAGAAAGGGAGACCAAAGCAGGTACAGAATTGTACTCTGATCCAAAGCCAAGGTAGGAAGGACAAGAAATGAGGGTCTCTGGATTTTATCTCTTTACATTTCCTATCTGGAGCATTAAGAATATCAGTGTTCACTGCTTCATGATTTTTCTTTGCCTCTTCACCTCTTCCCAAGAAGCCTGTTACAAATCTGACCAAACCATAAATATGTACACCATCTTCCATAGCATGTCCTTCAGTACTTCATTTCCAGAGTCAAGTAAACTCAATTTTCCCCCTAAAGGTTTTCCAGCATCAGTTACTTAAAATAAAGACAAAAAAAAGAACTGGCAAAAAGAGAGGATATATTTGCTTACCCTTGAAGTTGTTGCAGTATTTTGTGCTTTCCTGCTTGTGGATTCCCCTGGCAGATCAGCAACAGACCAAAAATGTTCTGGGGCAAAAAGGTCGCTCTTACCCAGGGAATAAGAAAGCTCTTCCCTGGAGCTGTGAATGGAGGCAAACTAGAGTTGTAATAATCCGATTTAGTGTCGGGAGGGGAAATTGTTAGTCTGAAGTCAGAAATGTATGGTGGTCAACAGGGCTTCTTCAATGGGATTTGTGGGAAAGTCTGTCATGTTTGAAGGATTCCCAACTGGCTGTATGGCCACCAGTACCCCAAGGAAACTGGTAAAGGTAATTTTAGTCTAAAACTTGAGGCAAGCGATAAGTTGCTTCTTTGCATAGCTGGGTAAAATGAGAGGTGAAATGTTTTTCTCACATAGTCCAGTGGACCACAAAACCTGTATTTTGAGAAAAAAAAATGAAATTAATTCATCAATTGATCAGTATTCACAACAAAGTGAATTTAAGGACTTGTGTAAGAGAGGGAAATATTAGCAGAATGTCTCCTCAGAGAAGCCCAGCGTAGCAGATGGGATGAGGACACCGACAAAGTTGTGAGAGACAGCATGAAAAATAAAGAAGGGCGGAAAGAATGAGGGTTGACAGGGTAACAGGGAATATTTTTGTCAGAAATGGTCTATCCACAGCACTTCAGTTATGCTGACTGTAAGGAAAACATAACCGTTTTGTTATTAGAAGCCACCCACAAAGTACTGCAATGTTTCAAAATCCAGGAAATGCAACAGTTTTATTAAATAGTATCATAGAATCATAGAATGGTTCAAGTTGGAAGGGACCTGAAAGATCATTGAGTTCCAACCCCCCTGCCCTGGCCAAGGACACCTCCCACCTGACCAGGTTGCTCAAAGCCCCATCGAGCCTGGCCTTGAACCCCTCCAGGGATGGGGCAGCCACAGCTTCTCTGGACAACCTGTTCCAGTGCCTCACCATCCTCACAGGANTGTGCACTGCCAGCTCATGTTGAGCTTCTCATCCACCATCACTCCCAAGTCCTTCCCCTCAGGGCTGCTCTGCAGCCATTCTCTGCCCAACCTGTATTTGTGCTTGGGATTGCCATGTCCCAGGTGCAGGACTCTTTGGATTTGGCTTGGTTGAACTTCATGCAATTTTCACATGCCCACCTCTCAAGCCTGTCCAGGTCCCTCTGGATGGCATCGCTTCCCTCCAGCGTGTCGACCACACCACCGATGATGTCAATGGCAAACTTGCTGAGGGTGCACTCTGTCCCACTGTCCATGTCTCTATTTGGTCCCAGTACTGACCTCTGAGGAACGCCACTTGCTACCAGCTGCCACTTGGACATTGAGCCGTTGACCACAACCCTTTGAGTATGGCCATCCAGCCAGTTCCTTATCCACCGAGTGGTCTATCCATCAAATCTGTGACTTTCCAGTTTTGAGACCAGGATGTCATGTGGAACAGCGTCAAATGCTTTACCTAAGTCCAGGTAGATGACATCTGTTACTCTGCCCTTGTCCACCAAGTCTGTGGCAGTATCGTAAAAATATGATAAAAAAAAAAATAAAAATATGAGCATATAGTCTGTTTTTATTAATTTGCCCTTAATGGATCTTAGCAGTTTATTGTTGCTGTTCTCCAGCAGCCTTTTTGAGTCCTACTGTTGTGCTTTGAGCTGCTGGCCGGCTGCATCCATTATGGAAAAAGGGCAAATGAGCCAAGTCCCGGTTGTCAGTCAAATAGTCATCAACCAGCGAAAGCTCCTGTCTGTACAGGATCAGGCAAATATTTGAGGAAGAAAATTACAGGTTGTAAAGGATGGTTGATCCATGTTTGCTTAGAAACTAAAATGTATGTGTTGATTTTGTTCGGATAGATAGAAATATTGAATAAACAGGTAGCACCTGATTGGCCTGGATCCCAGCTCCACACCTCGGCATGCTGCCCCATTTCAGGGTACCTTTAGGGACGTTCCCTGGTTTACATTCTTCAAAGAGACTTGTTCTTGGAAAGGTGTAATAGATTTAAGGACTGGACTAGGGGAAAAAAAAAAGCAAACAACATAGCAAGCTACAGCCAACAGATGTATTCTCCTTCTATTCACAAGGGCACAAAAAGGGAGAGAAATAACCTACAAACCACTTGGAAAATGGGCAGATTTAGAGAGGGGATGGTTCCTCAGCCACTAGTCAGTCTGTGGATTGTGTGGATTGCAGAATTCCAGGGAATGCTCTGTGGTAATTGTGTGAAACCTCTCTGTTTTTAGAATAGTTGCTTTAGAGTAAGATTGAGTGGCAGCCACATCCACTTTTCTCCCATAATTTCAGCTTTATTTTGACACAGGCAGACGTTCCAGAATGGAAGTTCCAGGGCTCAGATGCTGGTGAAGACTCTTGTCCATATACATTTCCATTCTGCTCTCAAGTAGAACCTGATGAATAATGATCAGACAGATTAAAACTGTCCACGTATTAAAATGCAGATTTCTCTTTTTCATTAGGACATACCCCTTTACTTTCAGCCAGCCCTGTAACGGAGCCTTTCTCTGGCTACTTTCAGGTTATTTTCTGATCCACCTGCATGTAGGTCTGAAAAATATCTCCAAATCAACACCTTAAGCTGTTTTCCTCAATCCTGCTCTCCTTTTCCTGGAGGAAAAAAAGTGTTGTGACTCATTAAAATACTGTTTGTTTGGGTTGATTTTTTTTTTGTTTTATCAGCAAAACTATCCATACGTGTCCATGTCGTACAACTTGGGGCTGAGAAATGTTTGAGGTTTTTTACTTTCTTTTTACGCTGTTTCGTGCTGGAAATTATTACAGTCTCTTTTTCTACGCTATTTCCTCTGGTTGTTAACATCATGCCTTTTGCTGATGGTATATATTTAAGCAGTAGATCCTATGATGGAGTTCGGCGGTAATGACATACATAATGTCCCCTGTTTATCCAACATTACATGTCCAATGTTAAATTATTGAACCGGAATGCATTCCCATTGATTGCTGTGAAGGTGATATGTGTATCAGTAAATCAAAACAAGCTTTAAAAAGATAGAAAATCAATTGATATGAGGAATAGGAAAGACATAGATTTTTAAACCTTTCCCATAACCTTGGCTGAGTTTTGTAACTATAATATTACTGTTTGAGCTGTGGTGGCGTGGGTTTTCTTTTTTTTTTCCAAATCATTGCTTTGATTGAAAATGACTGATGTGCAAAAAATGGATGTCTAAGCAGAGCAACCATACACCTCGGTAATAACCCCGTGAACAACTTTTGATAGAAATAAAATGCTGATTTCTATTTATTAACTTGCTGAAATGCAATTTTCAGGGCAAGCATTTTGCAGTGTCATAAGTGTATTTCCCAAAATAGGTAACATAAATGGTGTGGTGTTTACTTCTTGAGGATGCACTTACATATATATAAAAGCTTCTGAAGCTTGCGAATTAAGAATAATAAAAATATTTAGTAACATTTTTCTGTAATTAATATTATTTGCAGAATTGCTACCCAAATGCCAACAGATGAATTGCCAGTACAAATGTGCTATTACCAGGAATGGCACCAGGTGTTACTGCGGAGATGGATATGAAACGAGTAGCGATGGAAGAAGCTGCAGAGGTAAAGAAGAAATAGGTTGTAACGTTAACACCTGGGTATCCTAATGCTTCCCCATTGGCTTTCAGGGGCAGAGAGCTGGGGTTGGGCTGGTGAGCACAGCTGCTTCATGGAATCATAGAACCGTAGAATGGTTTGGGGCGGAAGGGACCTTCAAAATCATTGAATTCTAACTCCCTTGCCCTTGCCAGGGAAACCTCCCACTAGAGCAGGTTGCTCAAAGCCCCATCCAGCCTGGCCTCGAAAATCTCCAGGGATGGGGCATCCACAGCTTCTCTGGGCAACCTGTGTCAGTGCCCTCACCACAGTAAAGAATTCCTTGTCCATGTCAAAGGTGTTCCTCAGGGATGAACATTGGCTTGTGGAGCAGGCAGAGGGAAAGAGTCCCCCTCCAAAGTGAGAGTCAGGGCCTCCTCTTTGATGCCCCACTGGTAGCCTGGGAGGAAAGCATCTGCAGCCAGACCAGAGGAGGTGAGTGGCATCTCCCACTGCTCAGATGAGTTTACAGCTCATTTATGCAAGCTGCCCTCCAGACCTCACTACCTGGAGACCCTGAAAAGCTTGTAGCATTTCGCCTCACACCCATAAAGTCACACCTAGATTAGAATTTGATAAATGAACACTCCCAGATCATACAATTTAGATGGGAATGTTATTTTGGCATAATTAATTGTAGAGTGAAATGGCTGTTCTTTTCCATTTTTTGAAATATATGACTTCTTAGTTCTTTATCCAAGTATTTGTTTCTTGTTTTATAAGCAGATCGGAGTCGTGTTGCCTTATGTATGTACTCACTACCAATCATTCCTCTCTCCAAGTAATAGTGCTAAGCCACACTCTACATAAATGTAATTTATTATAAGTTCTTTTGCTTTGTGGCTGTCATGTTTTCTGATTGAAAATATAGCTGAGGAAATAATTTCAAGAGCGTTTTTTTTAAAATGTCAATTTATTACTTAAACACTCAACCACTGTTAAATAGTGTATCTTGATTTTATGGTATTATGCCTACACACCCTAGTTGAGAAAATTGTTCTTTATATTTATTAGAGAAATATATAGGTTTTGATGTATTGGATGATGGTTTAATGTAGAAGTTGTGACAGTTCATTTAAGGAACCGTAAGACATTGCCAGCATAAATAGGTTGAGAAGGGTAATCAATTATTTCCTGTCTTGAAACGTTGCTTCATTCATCAACCCTGATAACTAGTGGTCTCTAGTACTAACAAGGACCCAAATGTCTCCCTAACATTCTGTAGACATCAGGTACTACTTGAACAACATTTTATCTTTCAAATTTAATAGATACCACACTTGAAAACTCCTGGCTTCCTGTTTGATAACTGGAGTAATTTCAACAGCCAACATCTGTGATAAGGACATGGCTTGGGAAGTGGAAAACATGAAGTGTTGTACCATAATGACTTAATGACTGAAACCTTTCTCTTAGAATTCTAATTAATTTTTGATTATTTTTTTTTTTCCTTCCTAATCCTTAAACAAGATCTCATTAATGTCCCTTTAGATTTGAATGAATGCAACATGTATGGAAGCTGTAGCCAGATGTGTATAAATACAGATGGATCGTACACTTGCAGCTGTGTGGAGGGTTTTGTCCTTCAGCCTGATAACAAGTCCTGCAAGGCCAAAAATGGTAAGCTTTACATTCTTTCTTAATGAAAAGATTTTGTGTTTTGGTCCTGTCTAGAGGATGGATATGAAGATATAGACAGGGATGAACACAGGAGAGATGGTCTTTCCTTCACTGTGCTACAAAGAAGGAACAACTTTTCACATATTACAACAATACTCCGAGGAAAATATTAGAAGTTATTATACGGTTATTATTAATTAAAGTGAAATACTCAATTCAGCCAAGATGAGAACAGTTCCCAGTTTCCCTGTTCATAAATAAATCAAAGATTTTCCACACACTGGGAAGATGACGGAGGTAGAGGGAAGGCAGAGAAAATGATTGTGAGGTAATTGCAGCCATAGGATAAAAAAAAGACATGAGATTGCTTTGTCCTTGCATTATCCCAAGAGGTGAATTTTGTTAAGTACATATTCAAACTAGGCTTTTTGTTACTTAGTACATGTTTTCATTAGTAATAAATTGGATATTTGAGGAAATTAGTGAATTGTGTTTAATGAAGCGGTATTGTACACAGTATTTTCTTATGCAGGATATTGAATTAACAATGTTTTTATATTAAAAAACCAACCAAAACAAAAAGTTCTTTAGGCAATTATTCAACATCCACAATGATTCAACACCCAAGTATAAAAACGTGTTTGTTATATATTTTTTGAGTCTTCCTTTTTGTAGTTCTTTTCCTGTCAGAAAATAGGAAGGTCTACTAGTTTTTTTGAGGCTTCCTCATGTAAAGAACATTGCTAGGCCTGTTCTGACTTGAGCACCATAAGAGTTACAGAGTTTTTTACTGCTTGTACCAAGTTTTGTATCGATTCACACAACATAGCTGAGCATTTTTTTAAAAAATCCAGAGCAAAGCAATGTGAGATAAGAAAGTCCATACAGAGCGAAAATGTTTTGATATTCTTCTGCCTCCACTACATGAAAATTGCTAATGAAATTCTAGATCTGGAAATCCTCATGGTGCCAGCACTGGTCTTGAGTTGAGCCTTTGAATTTGCCTTCTTAGATCCAGCAGAATGTGGAACAACTGAATGTTGTTGTGGTCTGTCAGTATCTTGGTGGTGTTGATGAAATGAATCAGATTAACAGAGAATAACTACTCATCTGTCTTTTGTAATACTCCATCATGTCTATTTTATGGTAGTTTTCATCTTTTTGGTTACTTTCAGAAGGGAATCACTAGTCATTAATCAGAGAAGTCACTGCAGGACAGTAGAGAGATCAAGATCACAGTGCTGCAAAGAAATGAGTGTTGCTCATTGCATTTCTTTTTTTTATGTGTGTAAACACAATTGTTCCATGAATTAATGATGGATTAAATTAACAATATGAGAAATATTTTGGTCAAATCCTTCATTGAGCAGAGAGGTAAAAAAGGCACCTGGTGCACTAATGAAGGTGGTTTTTATCACAGAGCTTTAGAAGACCTGCAGCAATTTGTTGCTTCACTGGTCCCATCTTACAGTGTGGAAAATAGTGAAGTTTCCATGTACCAGCAGATCACTCTCCTCACCCTTCATAGCTTGACTGATCATACAAAATGCTCTTCATAAGTTTCAGCCTTGTTGGAAAAATTTTGAGTAGGGACAAAACCGAGGTGTGTCCCTGAACAAATGGACTGGTGACAAGTATCCAAAAGGTGTAGTGAACTACAAATCGAAAATGAGTCATTTTTGTCCCATTGTGCAGGGGAGGAGGAACTACCCCAGGATGACAGCATCAGCGCCAGAGGCTTCAAACTGGAAGAGCTTAGATTTTGTTTAGGTATCAGGAATAAATTTTTCACTCTGAAACTGGTGAGGCACTGGAACAGGTTGCCCAGAGAAGCTGTTGCTGACCCAACCCTGGGAGTGTTCAAGGCCAGGCTGGATGCAGCTTTGAGCAGCCTGGTCTAGTGGGAGGTGTCCCTGCCCACAGCAGGGGGGTTGGAACTGGATGAGCTTTAAGATTGCTTCCGACCGAACCATTCTATAATTCTATGACTTTTAGATATAAGTAGGATTATTATTTCCAAGACATGCAAAGAAATTCTGCTACTTACTCAACACTGGGTAGTTTTCACCTGGGATGTTACATCCAGTAAGTGGTATCACCTAAGGCAGATGTGGATCAGTAGAACAGAATCAAGAAAAAAAAGTGGCTTCAGGGGAAAAAAAAAAAAAAAAAGAGCACTTAGAAAAGTTATCAACTTTTTTCTTCCTTAGAAAAGCCTAAAGAAAATACGGATGGAAAGAGCAAGCTATCCGCTTTGTCTGCATTTGACAAAGTGGTTGTCAAATAGATAAGGAAAATGAGCTAAGGAATGTTTTGTTCTGTGTGTAAAAGCTGCAGAAGATAAGAAGCCACAGTAGAGGTTTAGGTCAGGTTAGGCATTATGTAAAACTGTCGATGTTAATAACAGCGGATTTGCAAAGAATATGAATTTCCATTCATGCTGAGATCCCAGATAGGTAACACCAAACCTTCAGCCCTTTGCCACATCTTAGTTTCTTCTCCATAAATTGAGTGGGAGGTTTCTGAATAGAGAAGTGGTGGACATGGTGGAGGCCCCAGTTGCAGAAGGTGCTGAACAGGTGACACCCGTTTGTGAGCACGGGTCTGGAGGAGCCATGGCCAAGTGCAGGGGACAGTCTTGCACAACCATCCTTCCGCACATGGGATGGAACAATTAGCAAAGAAGTTCACAGCAGCGACTTTTTTCCTCTCCTTCAGGCAGCCAACTGCTTGGTTGTGAAGGTGGTAAGGTTTATACCTCATTAAATTCTGCATTTTCTTCCGCAGCTCATTTAAATAACTTTGGAGACGGAAACTTTTAGCTGCACGGTACCTTTGGGAAGGATGTTAAAATAGGTATCAAAACAGCTGGGGGCACACCATGGGCTTTTTTCCAGACTTTTTAACCACACTTTCTTTTATGAATAAAGAAGCAGTTAATGACTTCTTCCGAGGTGAAAATGAAACAGAATATAGCTTGGCTGAACAGAGTTTTAGAACTTTTTTGTTTACCAGGTTTGTATGCCTGTATCACAAGACCTGCATTTGATGAAAAGAATATTTAAGGAAAGAAAACAAGAGAATTGGAAATCTTTATCTGAGGGGGAAAAAACCCTCAACTTTCCTCCAAAAGTTCCTTGCATGTTTTCTATCTGTGTAGCCTATCTAGAGAGAAATGCCACGCGATAAGGAACATTTGTCATGTAGATAAAGCAGGATGAAACTGGAAATGATTAAGGCAAAAAGCTTTTTCTGATATTTAGTAAACATTCATCATTCCTAAATTGATTTCACAACAACACGCTTTTCTCACTAGATCTCACAGAGCTAAGTTTTGAGGTCTTAGAAATAAAGCAGCCCATTTGTGGGGCGTATTCCAGGTAAACAATGAAAGTTAATTTCAAAGTAAAATTGGACTCAATTTTATTCTACACTACTCAATATTTTTCAGACTTTTGTACAATGCACATATTACTAAGAGCAAAGTACTTACAATGCATAGCTCAGGAGAAGGGTTTTTAAGTTGCTTGTAAACACTGAATTCTGGGTTTTATCCTTTTCATGTCATTGTAGTAGAAAAAAAAAAAAAAAATTGCCAGCATTTCTGAAGCTTTTCTTCCAGAGAAGTAGGACTGTTGGCAGAGCAAAACGCCTTAGTTTCTGATTTCTTGTGACATCACTTATTGATCTGTATTTTAGACAAGATCAGGGAGGGGGGAACTGCAAGTCTTTCATCTTTTCCACTACTCTATCTTAAACATAATTCAAAGGAAGAGGCTTTCATTTTAGTCAAGAGGGATGAATCATAAAAGTTTCCTGGATTAGAGAGCTATTCACTTCTTATCTTTCCTATAAAATGAAAAAAAAAAAAAAAAGGGAAAAAAGGGAAAAAAAGAAAAAAAAGAAGAAAACTCATGAAAAAATGACACACATGATGTCCAGTGATTTGAAAAGCTGCTGTCAGCCCACTGTAACTCATCCTAGATCTGTCCACTAAACTTTTAATCTTCCTAGATTCTCTTCTTGAAAAACAGACAAGCTGTTTTTGTGAGCAAGAAGGTGTGATTTTTTTTCATCTTCTTTTTTGTTTTAAATCTGCATTATATAATACAGTAAAATGCTTGGGTTTTTTTTTTAATTTTTATAGGAACTTTTAATATTTTTGGCATAGTTTTATCACTAAAATAGTTTTACTCTTTTTTAAATAAATGATTACGAAATCAGCCGTTATCTGAGCAACACTGAACTAAGCAGGTTACCTTCCCTACTGTGAAAACACATGATTAACCGATTCAATCCATTGAATTATTTCATGTAGGGGCTGCACAAAAAATATAATTTCAAGCTCAGTAATCTAATTTCTGGATAAGTTCTGCCAGAATGCAGATGTATTTTGACTGTTTAATAGTGCCTGCTGAGCAGAAGCTCTTAGCAGTGCCATGGGGCCTTACCATCCCTTTGTCAGCAGCCAGGTTCGATTACAACTGTTGCTCAGGAGATTTGACACTAATTCTTTTTCAAAATTCCCACCCATATGTCTTAGATATTAATACCGATATACAGCTTTTTTGGGTTTGTTTTGTTTTGTTTTTTCCTTTCCAATCCTTGTTACAGTTTTCAGTGGGTCAGTTCAAAACAGTGCGAGAAAGGACGTGGTTCTCAATGCCAGCCTTGGACAATTGGACGCCACTGGGTTTGTAACTGCAAACAGCTCCCGTGTAGCTGCCTCCTCTTGAAGGTTTTATAGGTTGCAGACGGTGGAAATATCTTCCTTAACACAAAGTGTAAGAGCAAAAATAACAATAGAGGATTTTTCACACTGCTGCTGGTTGGGAAAGGAGTATTTCAATCCAGAATTATGCGGTGGGATTTTTTTATGGGAAGGGAGAAGCTGAGCACAGAACTGTTAGATGGAAAAAGAATTCCAAAGCTTAGAATCGTAGAATTGTCTAGGTAGGAAAGGACCTTTAAGGTCATCTAGTCCAACCATCAACCTAACTCTGATAAAAAAAACATCACTAAACCATATCACTAAGCACTATCTTTTAAATACCTCCTGGGATGGTGCCTCAGCCACGTCCCTGGGCAACCCCAACCACTTCGCTGGGTAGCCCATTCCAAAGCTTGATAACCTTTTCAGTGTAAAACTTTTTCAAAATATCCAATCTGAACCTCCCCTGGTGCAACATGAGGCCATTTCCTCTTATCCCATCGCCTGTGACTTGGGAGAAGAAACTGACCCCCACCTCTCTACACCCTCCTTTCAGGAAGTAGTAGAGAGCAAGAGGGTCTCCCCTCGGCCTCCTTTTCTCCAGGGTGAACCCCCCCCAGCTCCCTCAGCCGCTCCTTGTAAGACTTATTCTCCAGATCCCTCACCTGCCTTCATTGCCCTGCCTTTAGCAGGATGCACATGGTAACACGCCTTTGTCTGGAAACTTTCAGGGGTGAGTGAGTGACAGAGACAGAAGCTCTTAAGTCTGGCTCTCTTCTTCTGATGGGTAGCAGAAGTTCATAAGAAAGGGGATAAGAAGCTCCTAAGAAAGGTTTCTGATGAAGCAGGCCTTCCCAGGAAAACAAACAAACCAACAAACAAACAAAACCCCCAAAAAACAACAAAAAAAAAAGGAGTAACTACCAGCATATAGTTTTGATACAGATGTGCCTCTGACAGTTCTGGATTAACTGGGACCTTATTTCCCTTTGAAGGACCAGTCTAGATCAAGAAAAAGAAGTCACTTATTTTCATCAGTATATGAAATAACAAATAACTGACTCCTCATCCTGTGGCGACTAATATTAATTTGCTGTTGACCGAGTCAGATGCACATTTCAAACCAGCCCTGGGTGTTGGAGACAGTAATGCATTTAAATATACACCCAAAGCAAGAGCAGCTGCTGTTGTGTGCCCAGTGACACTCATCACAATGCTAAAAATACTTCGTCTAAACGAGAATGGCTTGTTCCTCTGTGTGGATAACTTGACTTTTTAAAATTCTAAGTTGAACTGGAGTATTTTGCATTTTAAGATACATAATCTTCACTATCGGGGTATTAGTGTTTCCTTCATTATTCACGTATTGCTCAAGTATTCATTTAAATTGCTAACAGGATTTCTAGGCAAAGTGATTCAGGTGTATGTGGCAACACTTTCACAGAATCATGGAATCACAGAACCCTTCAGGTTGGAAGAGATTCTTGGGATCATCGAGTCCAACCATCAGCCCCACTATAAAAATTCCTCCCCTACACCAGATCCCTCAACACCACATGTAAACGACTCTTAAATACATTCAGGGATGGGGACTCAACCACCTCCCTGAGCAGCCTATTCCAGTGGCTGACCACTTCTTCTGGGAAAAATTCTTTCCTCATGTTCAGCCTAAACTTACCCTGTTGCAGCTTGAAGCCATTCCCTCTTGTTCTGTCTCTAATTACCTGTGAGAAGAGACCAGCACCAGCCTCTCTACAATGTCCTTTTAAGTAGTTGTAGAGAGGGATGAGGTCTCCCCTCAGCCTCCTCTTTCTCAGACTAAACAGTCCTCAGTTGTGTGTAATGTTTTCATAGGAAATGCGCCTCCGGATGTTTTTTGTTTGTGTGTTATATTCGTTGTTTGCTTGTTTATTGCGATGTTGATGGAAACTCCGCATTCTCTGGTTCTCGTTTTGCTGGCAGGACACTCCACTGCATGATGCCATCACGTATGGTATTAGGCCCATCAGCTGTAGGATGTAGCCAGGTTTTGCTGCATTGGGGCTTTTGTTAGGTTGGGGTTTATTTATTTATTTATTTGAGCAGCATTCTCTCCTCAGGTTTTGTCTTATTTTACAGATTCTACCTTACTATATCATGTGCACTCACAAGTTCTGCAGGTTCTCTTGGCCTTCACTCTTTCAAAAATGCCAGCAATCTGGATAGAAATAATTTGCATATCTTGTGTTTCAATTTATGACTTGGGCATGAAAAATGTTGCAATAATGATACTTGGAATTAAACAGAAGCTGTGGGGCTAGGGTAATTAATTTTCTTTAACGACATGAACCATTAGAACAGCAGGATAAAATAGACTAGTAATTTGGAATATATGATAGTTATGAAAATAAAAACAAAACCAATTTATTATATCTCTTAAAATATGCAGGTAAGAACATTAAAAGCTACATTAAAAGAGAACAGATAAATATGGTATACACAGTCTGTTAACCCTGTAAATTCTCTTTACTTTGTTTTCAGAGCCTGCTGACAGACCTCCCCTTCTTCTGATTGCAAGCTCGGAAACGATTGAGGTGTTGTACCTTAATGGAAGCCAAATATCTGCCCGAGCTCCTGTAAAAGGCTCTGCAGTTTTGACCTTAGACTATAACTACAGAGAGGACACGGTTTGTTGGATTGAATCGCGAGAGCTTTCAAGCCAGCTGAAGTGCACCAAGCTCAACAAAGCTGGGATGTTAAGGGATGAGTGGATAATAAACATTGCTCAGTATCTTCACAGTGAGTATTTGACAGTGTTTTAGCAAAACAGTGGCATCTGTCTTGGCAAACTGTTGCAGGAGCCTCCAGAGGTATTTTGGGGCTTGCGGCTGAAAACAGTCTTAAAGGATTAAATATTGCAGCTCACACTGAAGCACTTTTATGCTTCTCGCTCCCATATACATCTATATGCAGTGTGAATTCCAATATTTATATCTATGCAAAGTTTTTAAAGATATGCATTTTGATAGACTAAATATAACGCATAGAAGTGACAAAAGTGACAAAAACAGCACAACGGAAGAAGAAATGTAAAATGTTTCCTTTTCTCTGCCAAAGTAGTGCCAGATAAAGCTTGAAAATGGTTCTTTGATATTGGGACAATATTAACAATGAATTAAGAACAAATATGCTTATCACATTTGCTGTCAACTGTCATAGATAGAGTAGTGCTTGAAGATAACAAAATATTTAATGACGTACTAGAAATAAATTTCTGGCCTTTTTTGCAATTAAGAAACAAATTTTAAAAAGACCTAAACTCATCAGACTGAATTATTCTTTGGCATTACAGCATTATTTCTCAAAATACTGTTTACCTTCTGAAGGAGGTGTTCAACCACTTCCACCTTCTTATGCGAACAGACTGCAACATAGCATGCAGTCAAAGGAAAATGCAAATTTTTTTTCATCTTTCACAGAAGAGGTGCCCACGGATCAACTTATAAATGACAGCACTGAGGAGTGCAATGGTGGGGTTGATAACTGGCTTCGAAAAACTCAAGAGAGGAACCTAAGATAGGACCTATGATTTTCAAAAGTCCTTTTACGGAGAGATGGGCATCAAAGAATAGCTCTGAACGGATCTCAGACTCTCTGACCATTTGGTTCAGGAATATTCTAAGCACAAATTTGATTATAACTCTTAAAGGTGTATGTTAAAGTGATAAATTCTTCACAGGGATAGTGCTTTAGATTATCAAGACAGCTGTTTTAAGATATGGTCGTTTCTTCAGAGTAAGGTTTGTTGGGGGTTTTTTAACCTATTTTCCTAATTATATATTTACTATAATAGAAAAATTTAAACACACCCCACCACACACACACAAAACAACCCACCAAAAAAAACCCCACCAAACACCCAAACAAACAAAAAAACTGAACCAAAACCCAAAAAAGTGTTCGGGTTTTGACTTATTTGTTCACCACTCACTATTCTATTCTACTATTCTACTTTTAGAGGACTCTGTTATCCTAGATGTATAGTTGTTTAGGGCTTTATTATTTTTTTTTTTGCCTTCTTTCTATTTTATTCAGGGTTTTTCTAATGTTGTATTCTAGAGGGCTTTTCATACTTTAGATATCTAAGAGCCCTAAAAATCTTGGTGGTAGTATTTGATTGTGCTTTTTTAATTCACTCTGTTATTGATATTTTCTTTTCTTTACATAAGTATGATCAAATTAACTGCAGTCTTTAGCAAAATTTGTTTTGTATCTGTGTGTCTGTTCTGTCACTTACCTTCATTATCAAAGTGGACCTTAGCACTAGGTTTTGTAGCTCTCCACCGGTTCTCTCCTGTGTTCCTCTCCCTCTGTTCTCTGCGTGTGAAGAGAATTGCTAATCTCTGTGGCGTTCCGATCTGCGTTAGTGCATCTGTTTGCAAAATTAAGGCAGTGTGATGGGTTTGAAATGAATACAGTGCCTGGAATTAATGAGCTAATCATTTTTCATACCGCTAGTACACATCAGCCTGTGGTCTCTAACATTTTCCTGAAACTTGACTGTAATGGTTCAGTCTTGTTTAAATGAAGAATAGAAATTCCCCTGGACATGAATCGACTGCAGAGACTTGTTCCAGCTTCTTCTTTAATTTTGATTTGGGAAACAGTACTTGGAAGCTTAGAGAAAGATTGCTGGGAGTCAGATTTGGAGCTCTGACTGACAAAACCGAGCAGATTCAGCTGTGATAGTGGGTTGTTTTTTCCAGACACAGGTATCCGCAGATTGTGTTCCTGGATTGTGGCAGTCCCCAGGGTGTGAACATGCCTTCTCAGGGGGACAATGTGTGAAAGCTGCTTTTGTCCCATGCCTGCTCACAACAATGCAGTGAAAGGTCTCACCAGACCCGTTCACTGGGTCATCTGAGGTGTGAGAGAGCTCAGACAACAGGCTGCTCCTTATAGGAGGAGTAACTTCCAAAGGTTCAATCAGAACTTATCTGTTGCAGATATATCGGTTGTTTGGTTTTTTTTACCCCCAGTACTCAATGCAGAAATTATCTACCTGTGCTTATTAAGACTGTTTCAGGCTCCTAAGTTTTTATTATGTCATGGCTAGGTTTTCTTTGATACGTTGATCCTTTTAAATAAGGCTAGGTTTCTGTAGGCATGGTAATACAGTGCAGACATTGTTGTCTTAGCCAAGGCCATGCATTGGCAGGTTGTTCCATCGTTGTCTGTTCAAGACCAAGAAGTTATTGGAAGAAAAGATGGAAAATTTCCTCTTGGAAAGATTTATGCAGACAGTGCTGGAGCCAAACAGGCTTTCGGGGAAGATTCTGATATGAGGCAGGCTCGTGCGACCACTGCCTGTGGTCCTTGCCAGTTTATACTTGCTCACAGTCCGATTCCAGTTTGTACAGCAAGGTGTTCAGGAGCAATCATTTACATAAAGTGCTACCTCTAAGACCAAACAAGCAAAAATTCTATTTAAGGGCATGAAGGTGGAAAATCTCTCACAATTTTCTGCCCTTCCAAAGCCATGATGTGCAACCTTATAATAATACTTCTGTGTGCTGGAGTGTTGGGATGGTGGCAAGAGCAGGATCTTCTGGATAACAGAATCTTCTTCTTCCCCATTTTAATAGGCTTCTTTATTTTTATTGATTTTTGTCATCATCATTACAAGTATGAAGCACCTTACATGCTCTCCAAGCAAGCACTGGCCAGCACAGCCTGGGTTTTAGCCACTATTCTTCTGCAGAATATAACAAAATCTCTTCTGGGATGATGCTTCAGAGCATGATATTTTCTGCTTGGCTGGTATTTGATTCCGGTTTCCTTGGCACTCGGTTATCACAGTACACCAGTATAAATCCTGTAATGCTTGTCTTTAGCTTTGCCACCTCGTGGTGTTTTATACCTCCAGTCAATCCTACCTCAACTTGGAAGGCTCACAGGCTTTTCTGTTGGCAGATGTGCTTGTATAGGAATGAACTAGATGAAAAGAAACCCCTTGCTTTTTCTGTACTGATTCAGTTTTAATCTAGGTGCCTTCCCTCGCCTGCCCTACCACATGGTGGAAGGGATGCTCTGAGGTTGGAAACAGGGAATGGGCAAGGAGGGTCATCATCTCCAGAGGGCAGAAGATGCTTGTAGAACCCAGCACTTTCTACTTGCCCTCATGAGCACAAGCCAAAGCTGTCTTCTTGGACCTCCCAGATTTTGGATATGATTCCTGTGAAGACCATCAGACAGGCATCCCAGAGAATTAGACCAAGATCCAACAGCTTCTGGTTACATTCCTGTTTTCTTTGATGGTTTTGATCCCCCTAGTTGTTGTCCTCCCCCACCACTCACAGCCTAAAACGCTTTCTAGTAGCAATTAACCACAGCTACTAGTGCTCTGTTCAGAATAGCTGCAGTCATTTCGCTTGGCATTGATGAGCCTCAATCATTGAAGAAAACACTAAGCTCTAGATATGATGCTTCTGTCAGCAACCTTCCTGTGAAGAACCTGTGAATATTCATGAGAAATCAAAGCAGAGTTTGGCTTACTCAGGAAGAGAACAACTGTGAAGATCTTGGGGGAGGTGTTTATTCCTACGTAAAGTCTGCCCATAGCTTGTCTCCAGACAGGCGTTATAAACTGTCATATAGTTGTAGAATGTGATTTTTCTTTTTCTTCCGTGACAGACAGCCCATGCTACACACCTCCTAGAAGATGAACAGAAATGAGAAGGATTCATGACAAAGGTCATTTACACCTCAAATGGCACTTCTCTTGTGTTTAGAGCATCTGATACAGTAAGGGGAGCAAGAATGGGATGTGAGAAGAGGTACCTAAAGAATTTCACAGCATACTTGTCCTGTACATGGCATCCACTTGGCACTCTCTGATCCTGCATTGCTGTTCTTGCATTTCTAGGAAGACTGGACAAATGATATTTCTGGGATAGTGACCTCTTATTTTTTCCAAAGTTTGGGGGGGTTTGTTTTTGTTTTTTTTTTTTATAGTGTCAGTATCTCATTCTTAAGTGCTCTAGACAGGGCCACCATTAAATGTACAAAAGTAGGATGCTTTTCACATTATTTTCATGTTTATTCATGTTACATTTCCCATTTCCTTTTACTGTCCATTCACTTAGTCTCCTGGGGACCTTCAGGCCTTCAAAACTGACCCTCCTCTTAACTATTCTGGAAGCCGTGTTTTTATTGTTGGCTTTTGTTACCTGGTTATTCATGTTGTCTTCCAGATAACTTGCAATTGTTATCTCACACAGATTCCAGCTCAGACCACTGCTTGGTGGTGCTTAATGGGGAACCAATTTTGGACCTCATCTTAAAAAACATGTGTATGTCATTATCATAAGTATAAAACTACATCTCTCCTGAGTCTTCTCTCATGCCTTCCTGAATGTTTCTTGGGATTTTCTTATGTTTCTGTGTTTCTATTTTATTTTAGTTTGCATGAGGTTTTAACTATTCCCATTCAGAGCAGCCACAAGTCCAAATCTTTAGTTGGATGTCCTTCATAATCCAGGGACTGATATGGGAAATTCTTTCTTTGTATCATCTTTGCATCATCCTTGCATCTCTCCATACTTTCATTCTTCGTGCTGGTGCACCTGGACTCACAGAACTTTTGATGTAGTATTTGATAAGCCTTGATGAGGTGTTTTCCTGGTACAGTATGGACTTGTATTTAGTGGAGGAAACAAAACTATCTGATAATTGTCCTTTCCTGTAGAGTTTTTCTGCCCCCCTGTAATGACAAGACTCCTTTGAGACTCAGGCCTGTACAGAAATTTCCCTTTATCACTATCTTCAGCTCCTGGTTGGTCTTTTCTGATTATTGGTTATACGTAGCCTTTTTTACGATCATGAGGTTTACTAGAAGAAAAAGGGTAGTTCACATCGTTTGGTTAAAAACATTCATTCAACCTTTCAGTTCCAACAAACACGATCAGTTGGATCGTATTGTTTCACTGTGGTGGATACTGCAAACCTACTATCTTATATTATGAATAGTATTAAGGCATTTGGTGTATATCTCAATGCTCCGTGGTGTTTGCACAAAATCTAAGATACAATCTGTGAGAACTGAGATCCAAAGAGGGCCTTGCAGATATTAGGAGCTTCTAAATGTTAGCTGTGAAAGATCTGTCTGCTTTTACTGCATCTTCTGGATTCAGTCCATTCCATTTGACTCAAGGATTGTGCTATCAGCTTGAATAGTGTCCCTGTCACTTTATGTTGTTTTGAGGTAGAAGCTTCTATAGCAGATTCTCTGAACTGGTGGAGTTTCCCTCCAAAGTTAGGTTACCTGCACTTAACCCCTTTTGAAATAAGAACTGTTTATTAACTGCTTGTTAATTGCCAAAAATGGAATTTTTCAGTCATTCAAAGATATAATAATACTGTTCTTCAAGCTTTGTTACTTATCCAGCTTCCACAACTGATCTTTCATTGACATCAGCCAACTCTGTTCCTAGCAAAGTTGTTGTGCTGCCTGTTTTCTTTTTATATGTTTTTCTATAATCGTGTCCTGGACAGTTAATTCTCAGACTGAGTACAGAAAATAAAACGTCTTATCTCAAAGGTGCTGCTCAGTACAGATTTGTGATTCCTTCTTTTCCCCCCTCCCCTTCCTCTAAACTCCTCAGCTCTGCCTGGGCCAGTCTCCTGAACACTGTCTCTGCAAAGCCTATGTCTCTGCATGTCCTTATTCTCAGTTCTGCATTGCTGGATTCCCTTTTCCCTGATTTTACAGCTTCCTAGCTGAACGTTTTCAGACTTCCATCTTAATTAGCTTCAGTATTGTCCTAACAGTGGGACATGACTGTCTTCTTTACATCCCAACCCCTCCTTGATAGCAAAGGTCTTGTACCAGAGAGGAAATCCAGAAGCAAGCTGGCTATCACCTCCCACAGCAGCAGATGGAGTTTGTAAATAAAAAATGAACACTTTGTCATAGTATCGGTAACCACATACGTTTATCTTCATCAGGCATAATGCAGAGGGACTCTTCCTCTCTGTTAAATTGAATTATTGTACTAAACAGTAACATTTGTATTTGGTTAATGAGGTTTTGCAGATAGAATGAAATAATTGTGGGGGCTGTACAGATCTAACGTGTAGATAAATAGGTTGCTGCAAATATAAAATGCACAATTTTGTAGTGTATATTTTACAAANTTTTTTTTTTTTTCCTGAAATGTAGAATTAAATAATGCATGTTTCATGGGATGAGACAAACATTTTCTCATAACCCTTTGACATCCATATGCACCATGTTGGCTTCATTTTGGTTTTTACTGGAGCTGTTCTTTGTGATGTGATTTTCGCAAAAAACTGAACTGGTTCTGCTTCTCTAAATCCACTGTGGACTTCCACAATTGGCAAGTGGCCAGGGAGACACAGAGATGTGCACTGTGCAGCTATCTCGGAGATCAGGAAAGATGTTCCCTCCTTCCTCTGATTCCAGCTCTGGCTGATCAGTTTCTTTGCTATCTCCTGAGATCAGATCATCTCTTTCTTTTTTTTTTTTTTTTTGCCTTTCTTCCTCACCCCCCATTTGTAACACGCTGCAAATGAAACAAGAAGAGGATGGTTTTGCCTTTTACAACCAGAACTTGTACCCCTTCCTGATCCTGCACAGGATCTAAGCAACTGTGCAGCTACAGCAACTTTTAAAGGTTCTCCACTCTTCATGCTACAGCTTTCAGGCTCTTGAGGTGTCCTCAGTATTGACAGAAGCTTGTCTTCTGCCTTTCTTCTAGGGAAGGAGATGTATATAAGATATCTCTATAGGAGGCTTATGGTTCTAACCTGCCCATTTCAGTAAAGTTGGTTATGAATTTGAGGCTTCAGCAGCACACTCTTAGGAACTATCTTCAATGGAAATAAAATGACTGATTAATATTTTAGTATTAGATACCATCAATTAATTATATATATCTGAACCTTTTTGTTTTAATTTTTTACTGGTTCTTTTTTATTTTATTTATAAGTTTCACATTTTGTTAAGATACAGCTACTGGGTTTCTTCCCAAACAGAGATGTTTCTTTGGACTTCCATGTCACACAGAATGCTAATCAAGTTTTCTTCAATTAGTCTAAATGACAGCAAATTTGCCCCTTACTTCCAGATATTAATTTATTAATGCCAGTAATTCATTCAGACTTTATCAAAAAACCTCAATAAAGTCAACGGAGGAAGTCAAGAAACCTTTCTTTTTGCATAATGTACCTTGGATTATGTAATTAACATTAATTCTTCTCCCTCCCAGAGACTTTCCTCTGAGACACAAGTCATAGAACACAAGTTGCCACCAACATTGCAATAAGATTAAAAAAGAAAGGTCTGTCACTTCTTCAAAAGCACTTTTATCTTTAGAGGAAAGAAGGGGACATAAGAAAAACTATAAATGCAAAATACTGTTTGCTTACATCCAACATCAGGCCCCTCACTACAAGAAGGACACTGAAGTGCTGGAGCATGTCCAGAGGAGAGCCACCAAGCTGGTGAGGGGTCTGGAGAACAAGTCTTACGAGGAGAGGCTGAGGGAACTGAGCATGTTTAGTTTGGAGAAGAGGAGGCTGAGGGGAGACCTCCTTGCCCTCAACAGCTACCTGAAAGGAGGTTGTAGAGAGGTGGTGTTGGCCACTTCTCCCAAGGGAATAATGACAGGACCAGGGGAAATGGTCTGAAGTTGCAGCAGAGGAGGTTCAGATAAGATATTAGGAAGAATGACTTTACTGAAAGAGTGGTCAGACACTGGACCAGCCTGCCCAGGGAGGTGGTGGATTCACCATTCCTGGAGGTGTTTAAGAAACGTGGATGTGGCATTTGAGGGCGTGCTCTAGTGCCTGTGATTGTTGGGTGTGATGGTTGTTATGGTGGGGGTAGTGGTGTCAGTGTGTGGTGGTGGTGTGTGTTGTGGGGTTTTTTGTTTTGTTTGTTTTGGTTTTTGTTGTTTGAGTTTGTTTTTTTTTTGTGTGTGGTTGGACTCGATGGTCTCAAAGCTCCCTTCCAACCATGAAGATTCTGTGATTCTGTGATAACTGATACCTTACTTTGATACCAAAATACAGAATCACTTATGAAACTCTTGAGTGGTTACAGACCAAAGTCCACGACTTTACCCTTCTATATTAGGTGCTCATTCATACAGAAACTTTCAGCCTTACAATATTTGAAGGGACCCTGCAGGAGAGCTGAAGAGGGACTCTTTGTCTGGAAGTGTAGTGATAGGGAAATGGTTAATGGCTTTAAATTAGAAGGGGGGAGATTTAGATTAAATACCAGAAAGAAATTCTTTCCTGTGAGAGTGGTGAGGCACTGGAACAGGTTGTCCAGGGAAGCTGTGGATGCTGCATCCCTGGAAGCGTTTAAGGCCAGGTTGGATGGGTCTTGGAGTAACCTGGTCTGGTGGGAGGTGTCCTTGGCCAGGGCAGGGGGGTTGGAACTGGATGATCTTTATGATCCCTTCCAACTTGAACCATTATATGATTCCATGATCCTATGAAACCTCTGCCTGCTGTATTATTCTAGGGAAGCAGCAGGAATAAAAAAAAAAAAATCTGCTTACATAGCTTATTCAATGCCAAGAATATTAGGATAGAAATACAAGTATTAGGAGTTGAGATCTAGCTGGTGGCTTCCACTAATTGTTGAGCTTTGCAACTCATAGTTTGATCTAATGCTTTGTATTGGTATAGGGGAAAGGGTAAATAAAGGTCACTCTTCTCATAAATGAGTAAGAAATTGCATTAATCCAAGTAAAGCTGAAACCAGAAGCTACTTATTTAATAAAATAAAAACCAGTTGCTGCACCTTTGTCACCACTTTTTAAGAAGTGCTATCAGCTGTATGGCTTTGGGCCCTGGGCCACTCTGCTGTCGGTCCTCACTGCAGCCGGAGTATTTCTGGGCTCTGGGTTGTGATGGAGCCACACCGAAGAATTCCTACAGGTCATAATAAAATCCAGGGCTTGTTCATTTCATAGTATTTTCTCAGGAGCTTTTAGGGAAAGAGGAGTTGCATGTTTGCAAATGCTGATAAAACTCTGATTATTATTTACACTGTGGTGGACATGACAAATTAAAACCACCAGCTAATTTGGGGGTTTACTTTATGATTGCTTTTCTTTAATTTCCCCTTCTTTGGATGGCAGAAGCAATGACTAGCTCCAAAAATATCATCTCCACTTCATAGAAATACTTTTGACTTCTCAATCTGCAAAATTTACGTTGTGGGTTTCTGCTTAGAATGAAGCAAATTTGATTTAAACCTTTCTTTTCACTTCAGCTTTGGAGTAGAACTTGAAATGCTGAAAACCTTATGGATCATGTCAGCATTATGAAATAAATAAAATGGAAGAACAAATCCCATCCTTCTTGCTATTTGTCAGTGAGGATGAATGAACTGAAATCTTGGGTTTGCTTTAAAATTTGAAGTGGTGGTTTTAGTGAAGCACTTATTCTGAAATTCTGTAATTGAAAAATTGCATGTAACAAATGTTTTAAGTGGAGTAAATTGGTTTTGCTAAAGCCAGGCTTAGGCTATAGAAATTCCTTAGTTCTGGCAAAAAGCATTGTGATCATTGCAAGTAATTAAATGAGAAGAGAAGGAAGAAATATGCAAAGGGGTTGGTCTGTTTGCACTACGCTGATGCCCCACATTTTATCATTATGTCAGAGAACAGCTGCAGTTTGATGGGCTGGGTTAGGCATTAACCAGCGACACTTCTCGAGCTGATGATAAAGTTTGGATAGTCTTTGCATGTCTAATTGCCTAAGATCTCTGTTACACTATATAAGCAAAAAATAATGAGCTGATTGAGGAGTGTGTGGGGATACCTGACAGGATTTGCATCTCCAGACACTCCTGCTCTTTTGGGCATTTTTGTACTTACTTGCATGTCATCTGTTGATATTTTACCTAAGTATATGATTCCATTTTTAAATATGAGTGATTTTTTTATGTTTATATTTAAGGAGACAAATGTAATGTGTTTGAAAAGATCAATGCCATGTCTCTTCTAGTTAGGAATATACTGAAAATACATATTTTGATTTTAAGAACCGTTGAAGGTTCGTTAATGAGTCTGTTCAACTGGTTGCAAAATCCAGATTTGTTTTAAATAGCCATAACCACTGCATTCACTTCAGAAAGGGGCCCATGGGGAACAGGAGACTCAAGCAGGCTGAAGTAGTGGGAAAACATATTCTATAACCATCTGTGAATGCACTGTAATCCATGTTCTGTGTCTTCTGAAATAATCGGTCACAGTTTGAGTTTTTGGGGTTTTTCCTTTTGCAAACGTATACTCAGACTCAGACAAGTATTCTTTGATACACTGAGCAAAAAAAATCTATTTGAAGATAGCTGCTCTAAAAAGACCTCAAATAGTCTTAAATACAGATTGGAGAGCTGTGTGCCAGGCAAACGGCACTGCTGGCTGGAAGGATGCTGGGGAAGGGGAAGGCAAAGCCTGGGTGGCTCCTGGTGCCCTGCTCCTGCTCCTGCTCCTGCTCTTGCTCTTGCTCTTGCTCCTGCTCCTGTTCCTGCTCTTGCTCTTGTTCCTGCTCCTGCTCTCGCTTCTGCTCCTGTTCCTGCTCTTGTTCTTGCTCCTGTTTCTGCTCTTACTCCTGTTCCTGCTCTTGCTCTTGTTCCTGCTCTTGCTCTTGTTCCTGCTCCTGCTCTTGTTCTTGCTCCTGTTCCTGCTCTTACTCCTGTTCCTGCTCTTGCTCTTTTTCCTGCTCTTCTTTGTTCCTGCTCCTGCTCTTGCTCCTTCTCCTGCTCCTGTTCCTGCTCTTGCTCTTGCTCCTGCTCTTCCTCCTGCTCCTACTCCACTCTGGAACACAGGGTTCATCAACCCTCAGTAACTGGCTGCCATGGAGAACACATACCATCCCAATAACGTAAAATTTAGGGAAAGCAAAAAATATTACTACAAGGAAGATCGTTGCAGAGGGGACCTAGAGGAGAAATGCAATGCATATGCATGTCTCTCCTCTGTATTTCTTTGCAAATATTGGGACAAATTCTTTTTACTGTTTATGTGAAAGGAGGAGTGATTTAGGAGGCAAGGCATAATGCTGGTAGTCAGGAGACCACTGTTTTTCCCGAGACTTACGGGATGACATTTAGCAAGTAATCTCGTCTTTTCCCCTCTAAATGCAAAATGAGGATAACAGCATTTCCATATGGCATAGGGATGCTGCGAGGGTTTAAAAACTGAAATGCTAAAATGATGGGGGATACACACGGTAGAAGTAGTTAGTGCAAAGTACATAAGACTTCTGTTGTTGAGAAGAAGTGGGATTAGAGCCTCATATCACTCTAAAGTGGTGAGTTTTGGAAAGGGCTGGAAGCTTTCTGAAAGCAAAGTTCAAGTTCTGCAAATATAAGAGCATTGAGCTTGAGCTGTATTACTGGAAGCAACAGCTCTTTGAGTGGTTTCTGAGACTTTTTAATGGAATCTGTGGTAGTATTCCATTTTAAGATAATGCTCCAGGGAGACCAGTACTTAAATCTCAACGCTCTAGTGATAAAGATAGAAATAAAAAAAACCCAAAAAACAAAGTGGAAAAAAAAAAAAAAGCAGTGTCCTGATCTCTGGATGAAAATGGATAGAAAAATAATTAATCTATAACTCTAACCCCATGTTTTATTTTTTATTTCTTGCATTACTGGAAATAAGTTAGCAAGAAAAAATATCTTTTAAAAAATATTAGGTGCATCACCAATGCCTGCATTTTAACTGTGGGCAGTTTTCTGTGTTGTTGGTCGGGTCAAATATAATAAATAACAGTCTTCTCAGAAGTTACTATTTTGATATTGAAAAGATGTAATAAATGGATGAAAAGAAAAGATAGGAAGAAAGGGAGGATGAGGTAATGATTACATGAGCGTGCATTTGTTCCAGTCAGGTGGCAGTCAGCATTCAGAGACATGAAGAGTGTTGTTTGTTTAGTTATAGTACATGACAGGTGACATTTCTGGGTGCTGTCAAGTGGATTCAGGTGTTTCTCAGAACTACAAGCACGCTGAAGGCATCGGGTGGTGACAGCAATTCCTCTGTGTTGTAGCAATAGCTACCCATGGATATAATAATCCTTAGTGAAGTATTTCACTTTTGGAGGGAAAAAAGTGCAGAAAACAGCTTAATGTCCTTTAATGTAAAAAGCAATTTATTTTTCTTTCCTTAGCAACCCTACAGAAAGAGGTTATCTCAGCTAGTAAGGTAAATGGTGTAGTTTTATTTCAGAGATATTATGTGGAACAATAAGGTATATATTTGCTAACTGTGCAAGTTATATTTTTTATAACTGAAGATATTTTAAAATTTTCTAATATTCTCTAAGTCGTAATTCTCAAGATGGATTTCAATTGGACTCCATATGCAGATTTTCATTACATGATAAACAAGTTCTGTAATAAAAAATCATTTTAGCAAAAGATTTTTTTTGAAGTGTAACGTCGTCTCCTTTTCCCTTAATATGTTTAAGATGAAGATAGAGAGTTTTGTGCCCCATACATATATATCTACATACCAGAAGGAAATACTCTATGGTCAGTATTACCTTTCTGATTAAAATTGAATGTAATAATGCCCTCTGGGAAACAGAGTGATTTATAGCACTAGGTCATACCATATGCTGCATATTCATATTGTCTAGGCCATATATTGCTAAGAGCAATGTATAGAGGGCTTGAAATGAAATTACTGTACAAAATGATGATACGTATTTTACCTGCAAGGAACTCCAGCGTATTCCAGATCCCATGAACCAGTGTTGTCTGATGAATGTTACCTTTTACAGCAAATGTGCAATATGAATCTCCTTTGTTCCCTAACCCTTTCTTTAAGAGCTGACGAAGATAATTTACTTCTACATTTCCCCCCCCTCAAAAGCGTTCCTTAAAGCACCGTCTCCTACCCCTGGTATTAAACTGTTCAGACTTTCTCTGGAGGTACTTTTCATTAAATACTTCTGTGTTGCAAAAGTAACTCCATATTTTATTGACTTACCCTTCAAAATTGTAATCATCTACTGCTTAGCGTCTTTATGGGCAAATATTTAAGTGACCTTATTTTTGTGTGACGATGGTTTATGAAGTTCCTGGTACATGTGGTGAGTGGCCCTAGGGAGGTGGAAGCCTGTGGACTCTTGCCTTGACACAAGGTGGACAAACGAGGCAAGTGTGGCTGCCCATTGCAGCTGAATTATGCTTTAATTTTAAGAGTGGATGACTTAACGGCTTTGAAGTAAATAACGGGGTTTGATTTACAGCCACAGCAGATTTATAAGAAGCTTTTGAATGTGCAGTTAAAAAAAAAAAAAAAAAAGAGAGACCATTATAGCTGTGTACCCCTATAAATCTGTGTTTGCTGTTCAGCATGTACCCGGGCTACTGGGACCCCATTACAAGTTTATAATCGTGTTTGAAAGTCGGTAATGCAGAATTAGAAACGTTATGGGTTTTGACTATTCTTAATGTTTCTGACCCGAGCTTGACGTCAGAAAATTCCCTCCTTATACAAAACCTAATGCGCTGGGATTAAAAGATGGGGCCATTCATAAGGCCCTTGTTTTGTTGTTTCACTCTTGCTCGTTTCAGCTGTGGGCATCACAGCCAAAACTCTGTCACTCAAGACCCAATAAAAGAAAATTTCACTTTTTTTTACTTGTTCCAGAAACTTGATGCATTGTATGGTAGAATCATTCTATAACATGAGTGAAAGAAGAAATATCCTAAAAAAATTACGATGGGATTTTGCAACCCTGCTTTAAAATTCCTGGCAAACTGCTATTGTCTGTGCTCACATTGATAGGTTTTTAAAGTAGTATCTTATAATATTCTGTAAGGTAGGAAGAATACCAACTGTATTTTCAACAATAACCTAATTTATTGAAATTTAAATTATGTTTTTCAGCAAACAATAGGAAAAATATTATTTTTATTCGAGGAACTTGAAGTCTGGATGCTTTAAAGTGTTTACTTAAATTTAGTATGTTTTAGGTTTTGCATTTTGCTCTTTACCAGTAGTATCTAAGAAGGCTGATGTAATTCAAAGCAATTAGATATTTGAGGGTGAGCCATTTGAAAAACATAGATGGATATTTTTCATTTGATTTTTTCATTTTTAAACATATACAATAACCACTCAAGACATGGCTGTTAAAATTTTAGATACCAGTGTGTCTAACTTATTGAATGGTGACCTTTTTTAATAAAAATCGTATTTTGTAAATGGCATTGCAGACATAATTACAGCAAATTGCTGTCAGTAGAAGGGGCACAGGAAAATCTATGCCAGCTTAACTTTCCCCAGCCCCAGTGTCAGCGTAAGGTTGTCTGGGCTGCTAATTAGGAACATTACTCTCAGAAGAGAGGCACAGCAAAGGTTCTGCTTCTGTGGGATTTCACAGCCTGTCATTTTTTAACTACTGTTTACCTGGTCTCACCATTACTGGTTATTTTAGAAAAAGAAAGGATTGCTATTGCTTTTCTTGTTATGCAAAACTTGTCTTTTTTACTCAAGTTGGGGCAAAAAGCCTATCCCCAACTTGCTTGCTATTGTTCTTTGGAATAAAATTAATTTGTCCCTTAATAAGTAGATATTTTTGTCGCTTTTTCTTTTTTTTCTTAAACAGATAGTAAATTAAACGAAGCAACTCTGGCCATGCCTGACACTTTATTATTTGCCTTCCTTATAGAGTTCACAAAGACTCCCCTGCTAAAATATCAGCTTTCAGTCAAAAAAATTCAAGCATCTTTCCAGTTGTGGAGAAGTAAAATGCATATATGTGGAAAAAAATGTTCTCTGAAGATCAGGAAAACATAGGCAAAGGCAAAATGTCTCAGATTCGTTGTCTCATTTTCCCTTGGTTTTGATGTTACCTCATTTTTCACGGTTTTGGCTTCCAGCAGGAAGCAGGAGATGCTTCCTTAGCCAAAATACGGTGAAGCAAACTCTTACTTACTGGAGGCTGGTCTAGGAAAGTGAGCTCCAGAGGCAAACACTGCCACAACAGGTTGTAGCGTGAGCGGGTGTGAACACATCTGGGAGATCTCCAGCTCTGTTGTCCCAGCCTTTGAGGGAAGGGGGACCAGAAGGTGATGATTCCTGGAATGAGGCACTTTAGCGCTGCCACCCTTGCGCTCCTGTATTGCACTGCCTCTGGGGACTATAGTGACATCTTCTGCGGGTTACGATGCTTGTTACAGAAATGTTAAGCTCCTGAAAGTTTTATTACAATGATCCTCTCGTGCTTCTCGGAAGCATTTATTCCCTCAGCATATGGCCAACCATCCAAACAACTGTTGCACAAGCTTCAAAACCACCGTGCTTTATTACGGAATAAATTACATGAGTGACTCCGAGCAGACCTGACTCCCTGTGACAAAGTGAGTGGAATGATCTCAAAAAAATAGACCCCAACCAAACTATTCTATGTTCCTGCGTTCTGGGGCAGCAAGAGTAGCAAACACTTCCCTTCTGGCAGCTGTGATTTGGAGGATGGAGTCATGGGGAAACAGGGTACGTGCTCACCCATGCTTTTTTATTGGCAATACAGTCACAACTTTTTAAACCACTTCCCCTTCTCTCATCTCCCCCAAACAAGCCCAGAGTACCTTCTGTGTGGAAGTCAGGAAGTTACAGTCATTCAGAACGGATCTATATGGATTAGGGGAGAAAAATTAGTACCTTTTCTTTTTAGCCTTTTGGGTAAATTAAGATCCACTTTTGCAAAATAATAAAATAATAATTAAAAAAAAAAAAACAACCCAAACACAAAAACTTGACAAAAAATTATTTGAAGCATTTTAAAATAAATACATAAATTTCAGGAAAATGCAAGGAAGAAATCAGTACTGAATCATCATATATATATATATATGCACATATATATATACACACGCATATATATATATATACACACACATATATATGTGCATATATATACATATATATGTATCTGAGGTCCAAAACCATGCCTAAAGAGGAAGAACGAATCATGGTTCTACTTTCCCATACTAACTGTCAATGAAATTGTTGTACCTTGAATCTTGAGTAGATCACCAAATTCCATTAGGCAGCCCTCACTGCAGTCACGGTCAGAGCAAAGAAATTTTAAGTATATAAGGTAGTAGAAGCTAATTTCTTTCCATTAAAATAGAGAGAGGTTGTCTATCTCTTTCTCTATTAACCAGAAACATATGGATGGTGCACTGAAAATTTTTAATTTTAATTCTGTTTCATCTAAAACCATTCCCCAGTTATCTCAGAAGTTTCTAAAAAAGGGCTGCAACTACTATGTATCGCACCAAGTAGTTTGCTTAGATAATTTCTCACATTAAAAACAAGGGTTGTTTTTACTGAAGTGTGTAAATGGAGAAAGCTTAGTAATTTCTCTGTTTCTAGTCTTTTTTCAGCATCTGGAAGAAATGAAATCTGTTAACATAATATTGATTTTTACAGGAAGTGCATGTGCCGAATCCTCGATTACAACAGTAGTATAAATACAAGAATATGGTGCTGTTTTTCCCTCTCTCCTGTTAACTGAAGTCTCGTGCAAGTCTTGGTTTGAAAGGGAAATAAATGTAGTCATTCATACACTACAGGATACGTGTTTGAAAATTAAAAGTGAAAGAAGACAGTCATTCAATACGGCTCTGATTTTCATAAACTAGATTTTGGCCATAAGACATTTCTTTCCAGTATTCTTTGAAGATTTAGCCACCCTCACATAAAATTGCTATTTTCTCTAAAGGTATAATAATATTTGTGTGTTTAACAAAATAGGAAAAGTATACTTCTAGCCACGCTTTTCCTAGTGCCCATGGTCTACATAATGTCATTAACTAGAGTAGAATTCAAACTATATGATGTCTTAACTATTCTTTATGAAGTCCTTAAGAGGAAATCCTAGTTTTTAGAAAGTAATAAAGGAAGGATGATCACATTTGGCAGAAATGCTGCAAGGAAAGTGTTATTAAAATAGGAAAAAACCCTCAAAACTATATACAAGATTGCTCAGAATAAATATGTGAATTTTCAGGGGGAAGCGTTTCTTCTTAGAGGCTTCAGAAACTGTGAATGAAAAAAAAAAAGATTAATCACTTTAAAGATGTGAGTGGACTAGACATCTATACATATCGAGATTTAATACATGAATCCAGAAGTAGGCATGAAATGAGTTCAGTAACTTGTTGAGTACAAGAATATATATATTTTAAATGTCCCCCAGCACAACCCAAACCTTATCTCTATGGTATAGAGAGACAACTTGTGTGATGGGTGAAGAGCCATTCGAAGCAGCTTAATGCATAGCTGCTGCTGAGAGCAGAGATTAAAAGTTTGATTCATAAAAGCTGCTATCTGCCAGCTAAGGGAATTTCACATGTAGAATATAGTTTTATGGGGGAGTGGACTTGGACCATTCTTTACAAACTTCTCTTGTGAGAAATCAGATGTGAACAATTCTGTGCAAAGCACTCGGTACAAAGAAGACAAACCCCAAACTGGATCAGGGGCATTTGCACTGCACAACGTGTTTGTAGCTGTTAAATGGTAATTTTTTTGCTCTGCATTGAATGCTCAGCTTGATTACTAGGTTACAGTGAGGTACCACCCCAGAAGGTCTTTGCATAGTGGGAGATCTCTTCTCCGTTTCATGCAGTAGGCTTCTGAAGAACAATGTGAATTAATGTGCCTCTTTCTCTGGATAATGTGATCAAGTCTTTAAGTATAGCAGGCTTTGTAAGGCACAGCTTCCCAAGGAATGCGGGTGTAATGAGCCTCCTTCTTCCAAACAGCTTTTGCTGCTGGTTCCTCCATGCCCTTCCCAAAGAACTGGGGGAGGGGAATCGGGAAAACAGATGTTAAGAGCTACCCGTGCTCTACTCAGTAGAGTAGCCTTTTTGAAGGCTTTGACACAAAGGTTATGGTGTGAAATCGCTTCTGGATGTCGGACTTTTCCCTTTCTCTGAGGAAAAAGACTTAGGGGTCCTGGTAGACAACAGGATGACCATGAGCCAGCAGTGTGCCTTGCTGGCCAAGAAGGAAAATGGCATCCTGGGGTGAATCAGGAAGGGTGTGACCAGCAGGTTGAGGGAGGTCATCCTGCCCCTCTGCTCTGCTGTGGTGAGGTCCCATCCAGAGTGTCCAGTTCTGGGCTCCCCAGTACAGGAATGGAACTGCTGGGGAAAGTACAGTAGAGGACCACAAAGGTGATTAGAGGCCTAGAGCATCTCTCTTATGAGGAACAGCTAATGGACTTGGGTCTTTGTAGTCTGGAGAAGAGAAGGCTGAGGGGGGACTGATCAACACCCATACATACTTAAAGGGAGGGTGTCAACAGAAAGGGGCCAGTCTTTTTTCAGTGGTGGCCAGTGAGAGGACAAGAGGAAATTGGCACAAACTTCTACATGAGAAATTCCATCTAGACACGAGGAGAATCTTCTTCACTTGGAGGGTAGCAGAGCCCTGGAAGAGGCTGCCCAGAGAGGTGGTGGAGCCTCTTGTCTCTGGAATCATTCAAACCCCACCTGGACAAGTTCCTGTGCAACCTGCTCTAGGAGGACCTGCTTTAGCAGGGGGGGTTGCACTAAATGATCTGCAGAGGTTCCTTCCAACCCCATATCATTCTGTGATACTCTGATTGCTCACCAACCTCATTTTTAACTATCTGATGCAAATGAATATCCCCAATGTGACCTTCAATTAATTTTCCTTGTTTTCCATACATAAATAGCTGTTCAGGGCCATTTCTCCTGACTTGTTACTGAATAACTAAAAAAAAAAAACATAGCCAAGATTTTTTAAATTTTCATTTTGCTGTGTTAACAGATACTAATAATCTCTGCATGTCACGCCTTGTGGGTACATGTCACATTTCTGTAAAAAAAAGTACTTTTCCCACAGGTTAAGAAGAGAAGAGTACCGAGTACCAGCAGGCTGCTGCTTCAGCTTGTTCCTTTTCCCTCACTTCCCAATGTATAGCAATCTTCCAGAGTGCTCACTGCAGGAATTTAATTACGAGTTTCATTTCTACAAATACTTAAAATTGAATCCCTTTCCTAACTTTGATTCTTTATAAATAATATTTTCAGAAATGCTTCTCTTACATGGAAGCCTAAGTTCCGTTTTCAAACGTCTCCTGGAATCAGTGAGCCATAAACCTTTAATTCCATGAATCCAACTTCTGCAAATGGAAAGCATACACATTGAAAATGCTTCAACTGTCTGATATTTTTAAAGCATGTCCTATATTTGGTTTGGGCAAGGGAAAAAATCCACTTTTCCTCCCTGTTGTCTAGAATATGCCTCATGGTGACATTGGCCTCCTCGGGAGGTGGGATTCTGGACTAAATGGAGCATTTCTTTATTCTGGCTCAGCATTTCTTTGTAATAGGATCTATCAGGAGGGAAGAAGCATAATATTCACTTTGAATTAAAAGAAAACTGATTAGCAAAAGCGGAGAGATCGGAGCTAGAAGAGACAGCAGTGAACTGTGTAATGGGGTGGCTGAGATGGAACGGAGCTGGTAGCTATTCCCGAGATTTTATTGAGTAAATCTGGTTTACTTTACCTCCATTTTGAAGGACAACATAGGAGTCTCCAGGTCTGTTTTAAGTTTTTAGCAAGTGCAGCATCTGTGTGATGGAAGAAACAGGCTTTTGTTGGTACAAGGAAAAAAAAACCTAAAAATTTTACTTCTGAAGGGTGATAGAAATACAGAAAACTAAGAGAAAACAACAAAAAAAAAACCTACTACGTGAAATGATTTTTTATCACATCTGGCTTTTCTCATCATGAAGGAAATGCAAGTCACATTAGCACTAGTTTGAAACCATTGTAATATAATGAATATATATATTTAAATAAAAAGAAATCACTAATATTTAATATGGAAAACATTTAACAGGAAATGGAGTACTTGAGTTATTCTTAATTTAAGAGTCACTAATTCTCTTACAGGGTGGTATCACTACAGTACTGTCAACAAGAATAGGAAGTTAAAGAAATCTTAGTTAAATTGATTATTATGTTCTTTGCGCTTCTGTATACCTTTGCTGACTGTAACAGTAAGGCTATATATGGACAGGTAGGTTGACTTATAAGAAAAATACAGGGTTAAGAGTGGTTCCAGGATCCCATGAAATAAAAGAACTGGCTGCTTGAAAACACTTTTGTTAGGGAGCTGTGAAGCTGCTTTAGTGTCCCAAGAAGGAAAAGTTCCAGCGGCAGTGTTAAGAAACATCTCTATATAGGTATCATGCAGACAGCTACGTTAATGCTACTTATTGAGATTATTGTGGCAGTTGAATCAGAAATCTGGCTGCATCCAGATTTCTCAAAACTGCCAAAAAAAAAGTAATTTAAATGAAAGTGAATGCATGCACACCCATGTCTGCTGTTACATACAGTGGTTTTAGACGTGCCTATCTACACCTGTGGTTTTCTTTTAATTTCTGTGAAGTATTTATTACCTGGTTTTAGTCCCCTTTTAATGTAACAAATAAGTTCTTGTAAGCTTTATCAGTGCAGCACCCCCACGGCGACCTGCGACCACCAGTGTTTTGCAGCCCTGCTTCCCAGATACACCATGGTGCAGCGCTGGTGCTCCTGAATATGCCATAAAAAAGTCACAATGATGAACTTTAAAATAATTAAGAGAAGGATAAACAAGTGTCTGTCCTTCATACCCTTGGATTTGCAATCAGACTTTTGGGCTTAAAAAAGAAAAAAAAAACTCTCTCCAACCAGTATTTGTGTGTTGAGATGTGGATTTCTTGTTATAGACCATATAATACGTGGAAAACCAGCTTGAAGTCTTTAACTGAGTAGAGCATCGGTGCGGTGAAGCAACTAGCTGTTCAGTTTTTTTGTATTACAATTGCACTTCTGAGCTACTTTTCCCTTTCTTTCTTTGGCAGATGTACAGCAAATGGCAATCGACTGGATCACCGGAAATTTTTACTTTGTAGATCACGTCAGTGACAGGATCTTTGTTTGCAACCAGAACGGCTCAGTCTGCATCACCCTCATCGAGCTGGACCTTAACAACCCTAAGGCCATAGCAGTTGATCCAACATCAGGGTAAGGACATTTCTCTGCATTAGGGTTTATTTTCTGTGATGCGTGCTTGTCTCTGACTGCGTAGAACATGGATGTTTCACTTGGGTGTTTGAAAACCTATTTTTTCATTGCTGAGTTATTTGCATAATTGTTATAACTAAACAATAATGTGTGATGAGCTGGTAGCAAGCAGATAACTAGATTAATGGTAACATGCCTTCTTTTTGAAAATGGAATTGGAAATGAAGAGACAACATTGTGCCTACTTGTTATGAGATTTTCTTTTGCCTCTGTGTTTCTGCAAGTTGTATTTCTAACTAGAGTATGCAGAAAAGGAGCCTCTGAGGAATTTTCATACTGTATCCCCTCATTTGCAAGAATACTGGAAATGGCTTTAACAAGTGTAATTGCATAAAAAAGTAGAAGGTTTTTTACTCTGCTTTAGAGGGTCAGCTATAATGGTAAATTTACATTGTATTTGCTTTTTCTCTTCTATAGATACGTTCAGTGTCACTTGGGAACAAAGCCCAGCTTAAAATACAGGGTATCAGAAGTCTTACATTCTATGACAGTCACCAGCTGGGAAAAGTTTTCAAGTGAATGATGAAGTAAAAGCATAACTAAATAGGAATAGGAACAAAATCAAGTTATTTCAAAAACTAAATTTTGGTGGGGATTTCAGAACAGGCATATTATCTTAATTTTCTTAGTGTGTAAGCAGTTTATACTGCAATGCCTGGTGGAATATGTCCTAAACTGCCATAAGCCCCTTCTCAATAAATACAAAAATATTTACTGTAGAACAGCTTGTCATCCATATGTGGACTTTTGTCACTCTATTTAAAGTCTGATTGAATATTAAGATGTGTTATCACAATGACTTCAATTCTGACAAGAACAGCTTGCATGTAAAGTTTACAAAGAAGTTTTATAATGTAATTCTTGAATATAGCTGTATTTCTGTCTGCAGCAGATGGTAAGCCTGAGTTGATCTGACTGCAGAGTTGTTTTAAAAGAAAAATAAAATTTCATATATAAATTGATTTTCCTGCAAGTTCTGATCTGAAAGAACTTTAAGCTTTCAAATTTGCCAACAGCAGCTGTTTCTTCATCCAGCTGCTTGTATGTTTCCTGGATTTCCTAGAGGATTCCAAAGTGTGCCATTATCTGATCTTGTTTGGCAGGGATGTAAGAGCTGTGTCCAGCCCTTTGATTCTGTGAGGAGGGGCAGAATGGAAAGAGAGAGATTTTTCCCTTCATTTGTTATTTGCTACAAACCATTCTTACTCAGAGAGCTGCCTTTTCCAGTGCCATGTTTGAGAGTGTGGGTGTCTATTTTAGTGTAGGTAGAAGTGCTGGCCTGCAGGAAAGACCTGAAGTGTTTGTGGTATTTCAGAGTGCGAATCTTCAGAGCAATGCCAAATTATTTCAGAATGAAAACACTTGGTGGAAATTTTTCTCAGAATGTATGTTTTGCACTTAATCAATTAATTTTTTTAATTATTTGTTTTGTTTTGTTTTTACTGAGCTTGTTGGCAATTTTATTAATTCTCTGACATACATACCTTATTCTTTTAAAGGATATCTCACATACATTCTGATAAGCCCCATCTTATATATTCATGCTGCTTCTTTGTGACTGGGTTTTGGCACAAAGTGCAGCAGATAATTTAAAAAAAAATGTCTGGCTACTTTAAAAGGTTTTATTCATTTTTCTTCTTCTTTTTGCTTTTTTATACTCTTCTTTCATGCTAATACTAATTGAGACGTATTTCTAAGACAAAGTATGAGCATGGTATTGCTCTCTAAGTAACATTCTTGATTTTATGTTATTTAAAGAATCACAAAAACATCCATATAAAAAAAATGTTGCACATAGAGCACTGAATGAGTGAATTATACAAAAGTGTGTGTGCAATAGCTTCTTGAGGCAGCTATGTTTATACACCGTAAGCATATGATCATAAATCGTGTTTTTGTGGGGTTTTGAAATTTAAATATGAGGCCCAAGCTGTTCTGGGAAGTTTTATCTCCTGCAAGAATTACATACTCAAGTATTAACTGTAATCAGATGGTAACTTATTTGCTTCTGTAACATACATTGCTGTCATAGCTTCTTCATTGGCCCCAACGTCCTTCTACAAGCTGAAGGTCCACTCACACAGAGGAGACCATTTCCATTGCTAAGGAATACAGAGCTTGATTGCAAACATTTATATCTGTGATAAACGTCCTGCAGTAGCACATGGTGAAGCCCTGCTATTCCTCCATGTTCGTGTCTGTGCTGTTATGCAGTTAGTTGTTTTGTGAACCAGAAATCCTGCATTTATCACTGGAACAAAGCACCAGTGGAAAACTTCTTAATTCCGAATAGTTCTCCTCATTGCAATAATTTTGAGCATGATTAATTTTACATCTCTGTACCTTTTGTTAGATGTTTAGTGATGAGGGTTTTATGTATTCTTCTATGACCTTACAAAGGAACTTGAGCTGCTGATCTTATTTTTTATCATACAATGAATGAAAGAACCTTTGTTATTATTTTAAATAACTTTAAATTGAGAAAAGAAAGATTTTGCTGCTCAAAAACCCCTTGAACAAGCACATTTATTGTGTTTCTCATCTAAGCATGTTGCTTTGGTTTAGGATTTTAGCACTTCTATCAATCGGAACTGTGTTTCATGTTTCAGTTATTCCACACTATCATAGAATCATTGAATGGTTTGGGTTGGAAGGGTCCTAAAAGATCATCAAGTCCACTCCCCCTGCCATGGGCAGGGACACCTCCTACCAGACCAGGTTGCTCATCCATCGTGGTCTTGAACACCTCCAGGGATGCCCATCTGAAAAATTCCCCTTCCAAGCAATGAACTAATAATTTGCCCAGGTAGAAGCTTTGCAGTACTCATACTCATCTGTTACGTCAACTAATTTTCAATAACGAGCAGCATAGTGTAAGTATCAGAGGCATGTTAGGGCCATTACCAAAGGGAAGGGCTGTGTCTCTACAAAGTCCAGACTGGGCAGTGAAATATGCATTGAAGAAAAACAGCTAGTACTATGCTAGCAGGAAATAAAGTGACAATCAGAAACAGAGAGGGAGAATAAATCTTTTTGCAATAATATATTATATATCAAATGCCTTTGAACATGTTTGGCTCCATATGGCTGCAGTTCATAGTTCTGATGGGTTTTAATATGGGATTTAATATGGTTTCTATTCTTCAGTGGCCAAGAAACAAGCTATTTCTTTTACTCGTCCTTGAAATTGGTGTAAAATTGATGATGATGCTGTTGACTGTCACATGAAACAAATACGAGCTCAGTTGGAATGTTTTTGTGGCTAGCTAATGTCTTCCTTTGGTGTAGGGCTGCTGGACTTGTGAGGAATGAATTTTTAAGGGATTCCAGCTAGTTTGGCAATCAGCGTGCACATTCTTGAGACTTTGATCACCATACATATATGATAGGGAAGGTACTACATTTAAAGCTCACAAGAGGATAGATCAGATTTAGGTTCTCTCCCAACTCTGCCACTGACTGGCTAAGTGCCTGCAGACAAGGCTTTTTTTATTTTTTTTTTTCATGTCTCGGTATCCACTTGTATTTAATTTGGAGCATAAAATGCATGTTGCTTAAGTTGCCTGATACTTGGATGCATTCAGAAACATTAGGAATAAATATTGTAGAACACACTGCTAACTGTGTACATCTACGTAGTTATACTGTAAATATGTATACTTAATTACCTCCAGCGTTCAAAGTAAATCGTTGCCTTCCATTGAACCACGATGGCAACAGAGAGTGTGTAAAGACATTTTACAAAACAAAACGACAAAAAAAAAGCATTGGAGTAGAGAGAAACTGCAGTTCCCACCCAACAGGAGCACTTGGAATATTCAGTCCTGACCTTACCGCTTAGACATCTACAACACAGGAAATAATATATATATGTCAGAGTTATTTAATTTCTCCTCAGATGCATTTTCCAATTTCTTTGGGAATGCCAGGAACCAGGGAAAGCCAGGAATAGCAGATAGGGCTGTTGGCTCAGGGCTACTCCTGCTTCCAGAAATGTGCAACCGGTAACGATGGCTGTGATGCTCTTTGAGATGCTGATCATCACTTACTACTATATTTCATAGGCTTATGGAAGAAGATGAATTTTAAGGAGAGCCTTTGAAATGCAGAGGGTATTGATCTAGCACTCACTTAGAAAACTGTTCCAAACATAAGGAGCCACGTGGTGAAAGGGCAGGGAGTGTGAGATTACAAAGAGGATGCAAAGCCAGCACGTGAGAGGATGCTCTGGGAAGGAGGAGGTGGGTCCAACATCAATCACTGTAAAGGCAAGGAGTACTGGAGAGGGAGAAGAGGAGGAGGGAGAGGACGGGAGAGGATGCCCAATTAGAAGCTGAAGTCATTGATATGGGAGATTGTAACTACATTTTAAAAGTTGCGTTAGCAACAATGGGGAGACAAGATTTACCACTAAAGAGATTTGTAAAAGGAGCAAGCTCACACTTTAATGCTGCAACAGTGTGTGTCATGTAAATATTTGAATAAATCTTTTAATCGGCTTTTCCTTCTGCTGTGTTGTAGAAATAAATAAAAAAAAAAAGAACCCAAACACACACAAGCTCTGCTTATTTCTTTCATACAGCATTTGTAAATGTATACAGGAAGAGATTGTGGTACAATGATGTTAAAATAACAACATCTATTAGCGTGTTATGGTGTTACATACCATTCATTTCTTGGTAATGTTAATAAGTCAGGGAAAAGAACCCAAACAAGAAAGAACCCAAACTCACAACAGAAAAAAAATATATTTTATTGCATTTTAAGTCTGTAAAGGTGATCAGGTCATAGAATCATAGAATTGTTTAGGCTGGAAGGGACCTTTAAGATCATCAAATCCAACTGTAAACCTAATGGTGCCAAAACCACCACTAAATCACATCCCCAAGCACCACATCGGTATCTTTCTAATCCACAAAGGGAAACAGGGAAACAAGGGAAGAATTAATAGCTTTAGTTGTCACCTTCCTCATCCCAGAAAACTGTTCTAAGATAAAAAAAAAAAAAAATGATACAATATTCCATTTACTTCCTCTTTGTTTCTAATGGTTCTAAGCGAAGATTTTTCTGTGGCTAAAACTAAAGCTGCAATATGAAAATAAAAATAATAATAATTTAAAATACATCATGATGCTTTTGAAACACAGTAGGGAATTTTGCCTGAGTCTAAAATTTCAGAAAATGGGACAAAGCAAGGGGTAAGATGACATTTTGAAATGCAGCCTTCTGTATAACGACAGAGTGGAGCAGCACCTTTCAAATACCATGTTTGAGAGAACATCTAGAAAAAATTATAAACCCACTTGTTTCTGACTTTTAAAGTTTTTCTTTTTACTTGTACATTTTTTCTACTTCTGAAATAGTTCTGATAGGTGTAAGAGGAGGAAGTTGGAGGTTGGTGATGTGACCCCCTTGTCTCTGAGAGCAATTAGCTGTGGCTGCCTGTCTCCTTACTCAAGCCAGGCATGATTATCCTCCTGGGATGTTTGCGTTTATTGAGCAGATCGAAATGTAATGTCAGGTCCACTGAGCAGTTCAGACTAAAAAGCCAAGGGAATGGGAAAGGTTTTACACATCAGTGAATCAAAAGGAGACAGTCCCTGGGGTATGGAAAAGTCATTCCAGAGGATGGAAAACCAGCCTTAACAAGTCAAAGAAATTTTCTTTTCTTTTCTTTCCCCCCCACTCACCCGCCCCGTGAAGATATAAATAGAAGTTGTGTGGGGCTGACAATTCAACCTATTTGGCGGCATGGGAATACTTGCAAGCCAGTAAGAGATGCTCTTCTAGGTGGGAAGTTAGAAAAAAGCTAAGAGAAACTTTTGCATGGATAAAGTCTTTGATGAAGTGTCTGACTAGACAGAGCCTGAGGCCAGCCATGAAATCCTGTATTATGAAACCAAACAGCTAGAAAAGAGCAAATCAGCTGAATATGAGGTGGAGAGACACTTTTCTGAATTAGCTTTATTGAAAGTATTTATTTTTTCTTCTTTTCTGTACCTATATATTGCAAAAAGAAAATATGTAAGACACGATTAAGAGAGTTTGCATTTACCTTTTAATTGCCTTGAGTTAAGCATGATGTAATGTAAACGGATGGGTAACAAAACACACTTGCAGAGTAAAGCAGGGTTCTGGGTGTCACCGGGAGGCATTTCAGCTTTCCCACAGATCCCTCTCTGCATTCAGAGGGCAAGAAAAGGCAGGTGCCACTCCAGGACACAGCAAGGAGCAGAGCTGGGTGGCAGTGGCTGCACACTGGGCTGCAGACCTCAAGAGTTGGGACCTTAGCGAAAGTACTAAAAATATCTTTATTTTAAGATACTAAAATATGGAGAGGCACGGGCTGTTGTTAGACAGGGGCCGGAGACAGGGTGAAGCCCAAGGGATTGCTTGGGTAGGCAGAGAGGAAGAAAAAGCCTTCAGCCTGACCTGGCACAAGGCCCTGGCAGCAGGAGAAATGTCAATTGGGATGCTGAGTGATTTCTCAAACAAGGAATCAGGGAATTGTCAGAGTTGGAAGGGACCTCTAGAGCTCATCCAGTCCAACTCCCCTGCTAAAGCAGGATTGCCCGGAGCACATCACTCAGGACTGCATCCAGGAAGGGCTTGAAGGTCTCCAGAGAAGGGGACTCCACACCTTCCCTGGGCAGCCTCTGCCAGGGCTCTGTCACCCTCACCATAAAGAAGTTTTTTTCTCATATTTGATTGGAACTTCCTCTGTTCCATCTTGTGCCTGTTCGTCCCTCATCCTGTCCCTGGGAATTGCTGAAAGGAGTCCAGCTCCATCGTCCTTCAAGCCACCTTTCAGATAGTTACAGGCATTAATAAGGTCTCCCCTCAGCCCTCTCTTCTCCAGGCTAAAGAGCCCCAGCTCTCTCAGCCTTTCCTCGTCAGGGAGATGCTCCAATCCTTCAGTCATCTTTGTTGCCCTTTGTTGTTATCAAGGAGATTGCTTTTCTTACAGGGGAGGAAGAGAGCAGGAATGGAAAATGCAGGGAAGGTCAAACCAGTATATATTTGTCTTTATTTGCTTCATTGTTATTTACAGAGGGGAGTCTTTCAGGATAAGAATAAAACCTCTACACTTACTGTCTGCTGCCTTTTTTATTCTCTTTTTACTCTCTTCTCTCTGAGCTTTTATAGCAGCCACAAGGCTTGGGAGACATCTCTGAGTCTTAAAACTTTTTTTCTTTTTCCTCTCAGATTAGTCACCATTTTCTCCTGATCAAAAAGGAGTGTTATAATCGTTAAAGCTCTCTTTTAAACAGCAAAAATCATTAGTATTTTAATAATATGCCATTATTAAAAGATCTCAGTTCCTTTTCTTGTCATAAAGCAGTTTCAAAGAGCTGTAAGATACATATAAGACACACTAACTTCTAGAAAGTTTTAAAGGTGACCTGAAAAAGAATCTTCTTCATAGAAAACACAAAAACACCCAAAAAAACTTTGTAATAACTAATCATAATATGAAAGTTTTCATTAGGAATTCAGATATTTTGTTGCTCATCCTTCTCCTTCACAACCTCTTTCAGGCTGTGAACAGTTGGGAATGGTATAATAGCAGAGCCAAAAGAAATGAGAGGAGAAAAGATACTCCATCAGACCGGGGAAAGGGGAAAATAAGTTTAAAATCGTACTTTCCTTTGTTGTCATCTATTTAGCTCAAATGTTTGCTAAACATTTGGAAAAAATAAAAATTGTCTGATGTCATGTTTTCAGGAAACTGCTGAATTTCTGTGCTATTCCATCTTTTAATTTTAATTGCTGCAAACTAAACCCAGGCATAAAACTCTGTCACCTTTACATTTCCCCCTGGACCTCATCTCCTTTGAAACTCTGCTTCTGGTGCAGCCGGACAGATCCCCTCACCGGGGAACCTCGTTGCTGCTGCTGCTGCTCTTCATAACACAAAGGAACTTCCTCTGCTCTCTTTCCCACAGTAACATGACAGGAATTTGCATGCAAATTTGCAAGTGAAAAATAGAAGAAGTAATGTTTTGGGTTTTTTTCTTTAACAAACTTACAAAAAAATAATATTGTGACTATAGAAAAATAAAAGCATTTTGCTAAACAGTCAGTTAATACAGCTGAGAAGCATTCACTGTCACTGACAAAATTGCAGGAATGAAAATATCAAGCCCGTTACAGAACTGCGTTAAAAGAGAACTCATTAACAACATCGGGTTATAGAGTTGGATCAAAGGAGCTACTGCAATCAACAGAATAAAATTAGAAAAAGCTTGAACAGGTTTGGCACATGCATATTTTCAAGCAATTATGGGAATGCATTTGCTATTGTGCATTTTTTTTTTTCTTAAACAAATATTACTGAAATCGTTAATTGATGATGAAATTAATATCCAGTCCTTTGTCTGTGTTTGAAGATGTATGGCGAGGGGTCCCCAAAACAAGTTGCATTCAAAACAAAAACAGGTACTAACAGCAACGACGATCTGGAGGTGATAAAGAATATATTTTTCCAGTGATCGCAAAGCTTTGCGAAAGAGTTGGCAAAGCGACTTCTGGCAGCGGTATTAGAATCGCTTTGTGCTGTTCTGAGCGATGATATTATCTAAAAATCACCGCTACTGGCTGGAGAATAAAAAGCTAACAGGTGTAATACCGAGGAAACAGCTCTTGCAAAATGTATCTAAGTAATTTTTCTAATGCAGCATGTGCCCAGAAGTAGATTTCAGCTCTATGTTGCTACTTAGGAGGAACAATATTTGGTAGTGTCAATAATTATGGAAAAATATCAGCGGGAATAAAAAAAAAAACATTGATGAAATCACGGAATAGCTATAGTTTGTAAGCAAAAAATAAAACAGCTTATAAGTCAGAAAAGCTTTTTTTCTCACTTATGAAAAGTTGCCTTTCAGCTGGTTGGTCTGGAGGACCTTGAATTCAGCATCACTCCTGTCTCTTGGCTCAGGTTCTCCTCACCCCACCTGAAGAACTCAGCTGCCATCTGAACGCAGCATCTTCGTTACCCAAACTGCTGTATTTATGGGGTGTCCCTGGTGCTTTTGGTTACTAAGCATTAGAACTGCCTCAGCAAACGAGGCTGAGCACACCAACAGCAACAACACTCATAAACCTCCATGAGTTTGCCTGGGGCAATTCACAGCTGATGTAACACATGTCCTCTCGGTCTTGTTTTAAGCTGTCTCTGTGTAATTAGTGTAGTTACTCTTCTGCCCATCCTCAGAACCCTGTTTTACAGTCCTTAATTAAGCTTCTGATCAAAACAGTCAACTTTCCCTGAAATTACTGCGAATCTATGAATTAGAATGTGTTATTTGTGAAGGAGATGGAAAACGGGTATGTTATTCTCCCCAGTCTGGAAGTCTTCAAATACTTTTTTTTTTATTTCTGTAATAACTGAAACGTCCAGGCAAAAGCTACATGATTTAAATCACCCTATCAATGATTTTCTTCAAGATGAAAGCAATTAAGCTAGAGAGAATTGAGGCCACTCTGTTTCTGAATAAGAATATAAATGGGAGTTTAAGGCACTATAATGCATGTACATTATGTTCATGTCCATTTGAATTCTTCTTTTATTTTTTTTTATTTTTTTTTTATTACTTGATTGTCTTATTATCTCCCCAGCTTCTGTAAGGTCATTTATGTTGAAGACAGGTTCTGATATGAATTAGAATACTGCCTGAGTGGAAGCAGGGAAAAATAACTTTGAAAATAGCTGATTAAGACCCATCTTTTCCTAAGATGTACTTGTGCTATCGTGGACTTAGACAAAGCGTCTGTGTGTGTATGTATAGACTGAGAGAGACTTCTAAGTTTTTTTCTATAAAATGAACAAAATTAGTAAAGTAACAGAAAATTCATGCTTAACCCAGATGCTGTATTATCATGTTCTAAAGTTTCCCAGATCTTTTTTTCTAGTGATGACCACATGTTTCTCATGTTGTTTTTACATCAGTCTTTGTACTCTAGCTGTACAGAATTGGGTAAACCAAAGGTTTTCTAATAATCTTTTGTTGTGCTATTCATTTCCTTCTTCGATGATGATAAATCACTGCCTGTGTATATGTAGTGTTTGCAGGATAAAAACATTGGCGTTACTCTTGTTCTGGATTAACCAGAGCTACTCACACTCACAAAAAAACGATGAAACCCATTTAGTTAATTCATCAGCAATATGATGATATCATCTGGATAGAATCATAGAATCACAGAATGGTTAGAGTTGAAAGGGACCTTAAAGATCATGCAGTTCCAACCCCCCTGCCTTGAGCAGGGACACTTCCCATCAGACCAGGTTACTCCAAGACCCATCCAGCCTGGCCTTAAACACTTCCACAATTTCCCTGGACAACCTGTTCCAGTGTCTCACCATCCTCACAGGAAAGAATTTTTTCCTGAGATCTAATCTAAATCTCCCCTCTTTCAATTTAAAACCAGTACCCCTTTTCCTGTCACTACACTTCCTGACAAAGAGACCCTCTCCAGTTCTTCTGTATCGCCAGTATCCATTCAGATTCTGGAAGGCTGCTATAATGTCTCACCAGAGTCTTCTCCAGGCTGAGCAACCCCAGCTCGCTCAGCCTGTCTTCACAGGAGAGGTGCTCCAGCCTTCTGATAATTTAGTGGGCCACGTGCTGGACCTGTTCCAACAGGTCCATGTTCTGCTTGTGCTGAAGACTCCAAAGCTGGACCCCAGCTGGACCCCAGGTGGGGTCTCACAAGAGCAGAGTAGAGGGGTAGAATCACCCCACACTCCTTGTGATGCACCCAGGATGTGGTTGGCTTTCTGGGCTCACGCTCAGATTGCCGGCTCATGTTGAGCTTCACACCCACCATCACTCCCAAGTCCTTCTCCCAGGGCTGCTCTCCAGCCATTCTTCGCCCAGCCTGTATTTGTCCTTGGGATTGCCATGTCCCAGGTGCAGGAAAACTGATGTTCTCTTAGGGCTGTTTAATGGATACTTTTTTCAAATTGTTTTTCGAAATTTTCTTTTCCTGAGGTTTCCTGTCTTTCAGTGCCCTCCCTGCTGTGCTCGGCAGCGTGAACATGCCTTGCTAAATCTCAGCTGAAACGTGAGCCCCTTTGGTGGAAGATACAGAAAAGCTGAAGGCGAATCTGGAGATAATAAGAAGAAATAAAAGACTTAAAAAACCCCATGGTTTGTGTAAAACTTGAAGGAACCACAGTAATCTAATCTTGAAAAGAGAAGGTTGAGAAAATCCATAGCTATCTTCTATAAAAGACTGGTTAAATAGAAAGGTGGTTTATTATTTTCCTTGTTAAAGAAAGGACAGGAAGAAAAAAAATTTAATTAGCAGAGGCTTTTATAGATACGGGTAAAATTTAAAAGGCTGAGGAGATGTTAGCATATGACTCATGTAAAAGTTGTAATCTCTGTCATTAGGGGTATTTAGATGTATGTCTGTCTGGCAGGGATATCTAGCCTTGTGTTACACTTCCTTAGTGCTGGGCCTGTCTGTGAGCTTAGAATGGCAAAGAATGGGATAGTAGAAGAATAAATGTATTTACTAACATTTCGGTATGGCTGCTTTAAAAGCACAGCTGAAACATTGCCAAAGTAACATTTTTTTTTTT
>VXBJ01000484.1:412079-446866 GCA_013400055.1 Nycticryphes semicollaris | reverse complement strand
CAGACCTCTAACCAAAATATTGAAATTGGAACAGAAGTCGGTTGGCTACACCAAGCGAAGCTCTTGTTTGTATTCCTGAGCGTTTCACGTGGTTTACTGATGTGAAAGTGTTACTTCTTTTGAGAGTTCAAGGATTTATTATTTTTTGTTTGCTTGGGTTTTTTGTGTACTAGGCTCCCTGTTAAATGAAGGCTTTGTTATTTGTCATGTAGACAGTTTTCTGAAGTTAGTAATATTTTAGTGTGTCATGATACTTTAGTGTATGCAGCTCACATTTCAAAAATTGATGCATATTCTAACATTTTCAGAAATGAGATCTTAATATTGGCACTTAAATGCATGTTTAAACATCCAATATACTGGCAGCTTTGTTTTGAAAGATTTGGGTGCCTGTGGGTCATACCCCACGCAGTTTTCAGCTGAGACTGGTTGGAGTTGTTTAAGTTAAGGTGCCTTTATAGTACGTGTGTGTGTGTCTGTGTGGGATGCAGGCATCAAATGCACATGCCCAGACCTTCTTGTCTGTCTGAGCACGGCTGGCTGGCACATAGTAGACCACAGTGACTCTCAGCCTTAATGAAGCTTTCCTCATTTATCATCTCCATTTAATAGGAAGGACGCGAATGAGGTAGGGACAGTGTGAAGAGTAAATTATTATTTAATTAGTTTTTTTTTCCTTGGGAAATAAAACTGAATTCCCCATGGAATTTTAGGAGAGGATTCCTGTCTGTTGCTGCTGAATTGTTTTAATCAAATATTCTACAAAACACTACTGCTTATGTGCTTTATTTTATTTGAATAGCCAGCATGAGCCACCTGTGTCCTAGGAATGCAGAAGTTTTGACTGTGTCCAATGGTGTGTGATTTGGAATAAGGTTTTGCAAATGTAATGTCTAAGTGTCAAAGGCAAAATCAGGCTGTGCAATATCAGGCTTAACATATTTTAAGTTGAGCAGTCATGATTAGCAGGTAGGTTTGAAACCCTGGATTTAAGTTCTGTGGAAGATTACTCCATTTAATCCCAGGGGGATTTTGTGCAGAGGAATTCATTAATATGTGGGAAGCAGCAGGAGACAGCGATGCGAACGCTGGAAAAGTGCCTATTTGGAAATGACCAGCTTTGTATTCTGAGCAGGAAGGCGAAGGGCATGAGGCTGCCCATAATGTAAGAAAGCACTGGGCGCTCCTCAGGGCAGGAGGCAGGGCATTTGGAAATCACCATATTTTAAAACAACACAGCAATTGCAACCGCCTGCTAACGTTTGAGCGCTGGAATTTGGGCTTGTAACATTTCTGATGCAAGTTTTTGTTTTTGTTCTTATTAATCTCACAGTGTGGAGATAAGTTACAGAAATTCGCACCTGCTCTCCCTTTTCATGTCTATGCGGAAAAAAAGAATAGAGATTAGAGTGAAAGGTTGAGGGGTCACCTATTTTATCTCCTTGTTTGAAAGCAGAACAAACTGCCCTGCAACATTCCTCAAGGAGGTTTTGCCTAACAGATTTGTAATATTCAGAGAAGCGATTCCAGGAACATGCTCCTTGCCTCTTACAACTTGGCTTTAATATAGCTGCCAGCTGACATGAAGAATAGTTTATTTCCCTCCTCTTGTAGTGACTTTTTAGATACCCAGCACAACCCACAGACCTAATCCAGGCTGAGAAAAGTTGCTTCTTGCGAATGGAGTACATTTTTGCACATATTCCCCACCACCAGCACCTCCTTCATCCAAAATTCCATGTAGTGGCCGCACTTGGTACACTTTGTGTTTCATCTCCGTTTTCCTAGGAAGCTAAAGGAAGAAGGAAAGTTTGTTTGTTTGTTTCCTGTTGGATAACACTTGCTATTTTTCTGGAGTCTTTCCTTAGCCACCGGGATACAACTGACTTGGGGCTACCCTCTGGATTAGGTGTTACCTTGGTAAAAGAGATTTACTCGTTCTGATTTCCTTCTTCCATTTGCATTTTTCAGCTCGCTGTTGTTCTTTCCGCACCCTACCAGCTGTCACTCCCTCCACCGAGGGAAGCCGACAGAGAGCAGCTGGTGTTGCCACGCTCTAAACCAGGCCTGTAAAAGAATCCAAGGCAAACAAAACCCAGTTTTAAAACCATGCTGGGACATGGGCCCAGCAGGAAGCGACTTAGCAAAACAGAGTGTGCAAGCAGCTGCCAGAGAAGATGCAACATCTTACTCTCAGCGTGAGAGTAAGACCAACTCAAGCTACATCTGCTGCTGTTGAGAAAAGACTAACAGGATGGGGACCTTTATGTTTGCTTTGAGATCTTCCCACCCTCTAGATCCTTTCCTGAAGATCTCTTGCTGAGCCAGGTGCTCCCGATCTTGGAGCTGTGTAGATGATTCACTAATCGTTGAAAAGAGGGTCAGGGGGATTTTCCACAGGGGTGAGCCATTGGGTTGGTTCAGCTTTTGGTGAAACCGAAGTGGACATATAGTTTGTCCCATGCATCCTTACTCAACTACATCCTATTGCAGTTGGAACAGTAGGACGTCTAATTCTCTTCTCCATATGGCTTGTCATCCTTTACTTTTTGGTGCTGTTTTTCAAAGCCAGATTTGTTCTGTATTCTGTTATCCACTATTCATTATTCTGAAAGACAGTTTTCTTCTGCCCATCAGAACTTCAGAGAATTATTTCTACAGTCTTTCTCCTTCCTTTTTTTTTTCTTTTTTAAGTGACATTGGAAGGTATGGAGAGGCACAGCTGCCGGAGTGTGGGGAGTGTGAGCTCCTGCTTGTCATCACCTTAATGTTACATTGCTCACAGGAGAGCAAGGTTGGCAGTGGCTGCCATTCAGCATGACAGTGTCTGAGCTGGCTTTTGACCCTCAGGGGAAAAGGAAAAAAAAAAACCCAAAACCAGATAATTCTGTTTTCAGTAGGAGCACAAATGCTGAGAGATACGATGTAAAAGCTTTTTCGACAAGAGATTTATTACTGTGAATATCCACACACAAACCACAAGACTGGATCAGGGTATTCACATCTCTTTCATCTAATCTACTCCTTAGAGATACAGCTGTATGATCTGTTTCCCTGTTGCCAGTTAGTAACAGGAAATATTACTTGCTTAAGTTCTGGTAACAGTTTTCAGAAACATTAGCCTCGGCAATATTTCTATTGAGTCCATAGGTAGTCAGTCAAGTTGGTGTTCATCTGTTCACGCAAGGTATAAAGTTCTGCAATGAGCATCTAATTGTAATTAACATTATTGACGGCGTGAGCAGCAAGGTAGCCAGGAGCGAGCACTCTGGGCTTGCTGACAGGATGAGTTTACATCCAGATGGGTGCCCTGCGCCCAACGGTGCTTCTTCTGCTCTGCCTGTCAGATGGTGCTTTTGCTTTCTGGGAAATCATTATTACAATATCATTATTACTCCCTTTCCCTTTCCCTTTCCCTTTCCCTTTCCCTTTCTTGTCTTTTCCTTTCTTGTCTTTTCCTTCCTTCCTTCTTTTCTTTCTTTCTTTCTTTCTTTCTTTCTTTCTTTCTTTCTTTCTTTCTTTCTTTCTTTCTTTCTTTCCCTTTTCCTTCCTTTCTTCCTTTNTTTCCCTTTCCCTTTCCCTTTCTTGTCTTTTCCTTTCTTGTCTTTTCCTTCCTTCCTTCTTTTCTTTCTTTCTTTCTTTCTTTCTTTCTTTCTTTCTTTCTTTCTTTCTTTCTTTCTTTCTTTCTTTCCCTTTTCCTTCCTTTCTTCCTTTTCCTTTTTCTTCCTTTCTTTCCCCTTAGAGAAATGCAGTACTGATGCACATATTGACACTTCTCTTCCGTTCGCCTCAGCTGGCTCCAACATCAGCGAGTTAAAAAATTGCACACAAACAAGTTTGGGCATTTGCATTCAAGTAAACGTATGGATGAAGGGGCTGTAGGACTGACTGTAATGCATAATAAGCTACAGAAGGGGAAAACAGGGAAACAGCTGCAGTCAAAATCTCCAGAAAATTCCACTATCAGCTTCTGCAACCAACTGAGAACATTGCAGAATAAACGTTTGTGGATTCCAATGTGCCGAGTAGCACAACTAAACAAATACAACAAGGATTATCCTCTAATATATCAAATGGCAAATGTTGTCTCGCAGAAAGATAAGTAAGTTTGGGTATCCTACAGAGAAGGATTGCAATCCCAGGCAGAAATACAAACTTACTTGCTTACACATACAAAAGACATTACACCTCTGCAGCTGTTCAACATCTGTCCCCTGAAGATAATGATATAAACACATGACAAACGACATGTAAATGTCTGGAAATTAATATACTTAGAATCTTAGCCGGGGGAGGGGAGGGGGAATGATGGACAAATCTGAAATGAAGTAACTGCAGCTGGACCACAGATAGATCCACATCACATCACGTGTAGATCTGGCACTTCAGGGCGTGCTCAAGTGGCTGAGATTGTAGGTGGGTTTTGTGTGTGTGTATGGTTGGACTCCGTGATCTCAGAGGTCCTTTCCAACCGTGAAGATTGATTCTGTGATTCTGTGATACGACAGTATAACACTCCGAGAATGACTCCAAAAATAGAAATGTGCTACAGTCACAAGTTCATTCTGAGTCAGTGCCCGATCTGTGGGGTTTGTGTCTGTTGCACTGACTTTTAACCAGCGGTCAGCAGAAATGTTTGGATTGTGTCAGAGGGTTTGTAAATGGTGAATTAGAAAAGCAAGCTCGTGTATAGACTATTGTACCACACGCAGGTGGGGTTTTGTAAGACAGCTGCCTTCCAGGGACAGTTTTCCACTGAGGGAGAAAAGCATTGTACCCAGAAACAAAACCCTAGAAGTATTACTATTAGCAGCCATCATAATACCACCCCCCTCCCATGCCCCCCCAGTTCTCTTTGTATTAGATCTCATTTTAATAACACCTAGGCCTCGAATAGCACAGGGCTTGATTGCAGTTTGTATAACTCCTTTCTATTTATCCTTCGCATATTTAAATGCACTACTAAATAAATACAATGCAGATTACCACATAATATATTAAATGCCAAATACTACATTGCCGAAAGCCAAATAAGCTATCTATTTCTGATTTGGCTTACCTCCATAAGCACACATTCTGGGGCTTAATGATGGGTACTGTATTGTATCATTTTATTTCTTTGCTGAGCTGTTTTGGGGGAAAGAGACTGTAAAAAAAGACACAAACTTCAGAAGTACAGAGTCTTCTCTATGATCAAGTTTAAATGTATGGTGTTTAGTGTCTCTAGGCCGTTGCTTCTTCAGTTTTGAAACATCACTTTGGATAGCTTCAATTCCTTTCTGTTATCATGCCTTGTAGAAAAGAAAGTACAATTTAGTGCTTAAAATGAGTATGGACAGATAGAAACAACGATGTAGAAAGTCAGGTTGTGGACGGCACAGTAAAAATAATCTGAGATCAGACAAACAGAAGGGAAAATGCAAAAGGAGCAAAATGGGTGAGGTGGGACAAAAGCATGTGGAGAATGTTTTTTGGAGAAGAAAATCAGGGGGACGGTCAAGGGAAAGAAAAATGAAACAGAAGAAAGCTTCAGGCTGAAGACTAATAGCCGGGTGCTGCAGATGGAGCTGACATGTTTGGAAAAAGGCAAGACGTGATCCCACACATTCATAAAAAATCATGCGATTTGTGGACTGTTCGCAGGGCACAGGTTTTATTTTGATTTACAGCTTGCAGGATGAGTTGGCTGCGGTTCGAACCCAGCCTGTCTGCTGCGGAGAGCCCTGCTCTCGGGATGGTCAGCCGGCCACCTCCCGGGGCGTGCAATTTCATTTCTCTGTGCTTTCTCCGCTTGGATTTTACTCGTTAATGGTAAAGTACCACTGTAAAATCAGATAATGAAGTCCTACAGGCCTCTTAGAATAAAAAAAATATGACAGCTAGTAATAGCCAAGGGCACCTGGGCTGTATTTTCTCCTCAGCATGAGGTGGGTTTGAGAGCTCGTATTAACGGTTTGCCATGGATGAGAAAGGTAATTCGACCATTTCCTACCTGCTGGAAGAGACTATGGCACATAGAACAGCTCTGACAGTAGTTGTAAGGTCTGTCTTACTGGCATGTAAGTAATTACATGCAGTTATAAACTGTTTTTGTGTTAAATAAGCCTTGGTAACACCTTCAGTCTTCCAAACAGCCAGAAGGCAACTATCGTCCTGTGTCCGTGACAGGTTTACCCTGTGCCTCCCTGGATACGGTCACACAGTTTATACCTTCCTAAACGTGTGTCTGTGGGAATACCCAAAAGAAAAAATGAAGGAAATACATTCCTGTTGTAGGAAAATGCCTTCTCCAGTGCTGTGACATAAATCTCCATTTGTTAATCAACTTCGGTTGAACTACATACTCATTTAAGTAACCTACTTTTGTTGAGGTAAAGAGAAAATAAGAGCATTGAATGGGCCACTTCATGTAAAACAGAATTAGAAACTATGTAGAAGCTTCAATTTTCCCTCACCCTTGGATGGGACCCAAATCTTCCTTGACGAGCCAAATCCTAGCTTTTGCACATCTGGTCTCCTGCTGGTATTTTATTTTGCTGCTGTGATACCACAGAGAAACGGAGCTCCTCATTTGCAATTTGAAATCCACAGGTGCCGGTGGGAAGCTTTTGCCACCACAATGTCGTATAGATTTCTACAAATGGGAAGAAAAACCTCAAGATGGAGATTGCAGAGACTTCCTTTTCTAAGTAGAGAGCTTCTGGGTTTTGGAGATGGTACTGTATTTCAGTATTAAGAGCAATGAGTGGCAGTGCCAAACATCTGGGGGAGGATGTTTCTATTTGGGATAGGAAAGACTGGGGAGAAAAGAAAGTGCATAGAACACTTCTCAGTCACTGCTTGTTTGCAACCAAAATGAGTGAAATGAGAGCTGCTGGGGCACTTTTTCTAACAATAAAACGATTCACCTGTCTCCTGGAACCGGGACCATCATGGAATAGATTTTTTCCTGGGGAGCTGCCAGCAGGATGATGCCAGTTGTTGTGAATTATGGAAGAGGAGGAAAGGTACATTAGCTCTTATGGTGCTCAGCAACCCCTTTAGCCCAGGTAGTACCAGCACTTAGTCTAGCTCTAATGGCATTATATATACGTCACTGAATTCAGTCTGATAGTTTCCCTATTTTGTCTACCTCTCTGGGAAAGTAAATAGTATCATTTCAAACCCCAGTACCATCAAGTCCAATCTATTGAAGTGCTAAACAGCCCGTCGCTGTGGATGGTAGAGCTACCCCTCCAGCTGCAAGGGATATTGATGGGCCGTATTTTCTGCCTTCTGCATTTCCCTAATCTAATTGTTAGACAAACTGTACTTCAAATTTCAGATTCTCTGTAGGGTTAGGTGTTATTGGAAACTGCTTTGGCAGGAGTTATGCTCTAAAACCAGGGGAAAAAAAAGGTACGATGCTACAGTTTTATCTGGGAGGTGGCTTTCACCAACTGTTGTGATTTGCTGTATGTACTTATTTTCTCTTGTCTGTGGCTACAACTATCCTTCCCTTACTAGAAACCCGCATGGAACTTCAGACATCTCTGTGCGTAGCCCTGTTACTTCCTTCATTTATAGCAAAGACTTACAGAAACCTGGAAAATTCACTGTGGAGAACCCTTCCTGTGTTGCTGCTGGGTCTCGACATGGCTTAGGAGGTTGTTCTGGTTTTGCATTACGTGCTTATTATATTCCTTTTTATACTCCTGTTTTCTGTTTCTAACAGTCTGCTCCAAAATAAAATCCAGAAAGCAAAGGACAGACCTCAGTTGTGTTTCACCAGGGATGTTTTGCAGAGGGCATTGGCTGACCATGCCCTGGCCTCTATAGGTGAAATTCTCCATGTAGCATGCACATTTGCATATATAATACAGTTTGAAGAAAAGATTCATACACAGAATTTGTTATAAGACTGAAGTCTTCTCTAATTGTATTTTAAATCATAAGATTGGTGACATTTACTTTTCATCGTGTCATTCAATTTATCATTTTGTGCTTCATGCCGGTGTTCCCCAAACTTGCTGCTGCTTAAAAATGCTTAATCAAATAAAAATGCTTATTTTCCATCATTGGATTTATAGCTACAGACATGATAGATTGAAAAAAAATAATTAAATAGCTTTGTGACAGAAATGAAGAAATATTCCTAATTGTTATAAGCATTTTATGATTCATTGTGTGTTTAAAATACAGTGTAGTTATCTGTGTGCAACATGAGTTCTTTTCATGAATATGCGATAATTCAGTATTGAATACCAAACTTAAGAGCTCAAAAACAAGCTGAAAGAATTGAACCTTTTCTCTCCCAACTGGAAACAGCTGGGACTGTTTGACCTTCATGGCTTTCCATCAAGGGGCAGGACTTTAAAAGCATGAGGTGATACCTTGGGGTCAGGATAGATGTTTAGTTGGGGGATTGGGTGAGTAAGTGTTGGTGTGAATGATGGGATGGCTAAGAAGGCTTGAAGAGAGTTGGGAATTTAGGCCAAAGACCAAATAGAGGGGGTCTCATTTTATGCTGGAAGTAGGCATAAAGAAAGAATATGAAGACATGGTGATTTTGAAGTGAAGCTTCAGGTGGGTGGTGCAATCTTAGTCTTTAACTTCATCCTACCAGTGTTCAGTGTTCCTGGGGCAGCTCTGGTCCACCTGAGTGCTTATTGGAGCTGGTGAGGTATGAATTGATTGAGGGGAGAATCCATGGAGAGTATGTGCATCATCTTCTTTTGTCAAGTGTGTGTCCTTGAAAGCTATGTGTGAATCCAGTGTGCAAAAAGCAACTGAATCTCAGCAAAAATGACTCTAAGGAGCCTGTGAGTATGAGGCAGTTCAGCTGCAAAATCTCAGTCCTGTGAAGTGAATCCTCTGCACAGAAATATATCAGAGAAACAAGGGAAGCTGAAGAACACATGTGCCTTATGTTGGTACAACTAAGAATTGTGGCCATGCTATATTGTCTCTGGTAGAGGCCTCAAACCTTTACCCAAAAGGTAGAGAAACTCTTAATGGAGCTTTATAAAAAATCATTTGTTATCAAGTTTTGTAGCTGTGTGTTCAGGAGAAGGCAGAATTGAGTACTTAATTTGTACTTATAAATTTTGGGTTTGTGTTGTGGTCATGTAGAGTCTTCCCCTTCTGTAGCACATCAGATTAAATTTGCAGGAGCCATATCATACAGTTTTGAGGTTTTCTGCTAAATAGATCAATAAAATTTTACATCAATGAAGAGCTTGGGAAATGAAAGTAAACATTTGCCATATCTAGCAAATGAGGTAATGCAGATACGTCTCTGTCAGTTGATGAAGTATTTAAGCTCTAAGCATTTAAGCTACCGGATTGACATTTAGTAGAGACCCAGATATAAGCAGATGGGTAAAGCACAGATATAAGAGCTAAAAAAACCTTAAGTTTTTTCCTCTTTCAATACTTGTCAATTGTGTGAGGTCACTGCTCTCTACCTCTACCCTCACCCCCTCTAAAAATACCTTACTCTTCCCGAGTGCTTTGAGAAGGATGAAAATTAATCGTTAATGACTGATTAGTGACAGTACATTTATTAGAAGAACTTGAAAAGAGGCTTAATAAACATCATCCTTTTCAGTCCATTCACCCTGTGATTTTTTTTTTTTTGCTTTCTTGGATCACTGAGGTCATTATGTGATGTTAGAGAGTGCATTCTAAAAACAACTGCTAAGAAAACACATGTGCATTCTGCTCTTATACTTCCATTTCTGTAGTTTAGACGGAATGCTTTCCTATGAAAATTAAAACAGATTAATGAATATTTTGCTGATGTCCGATGATCTGTTATGAGCCTTAAACAGGCTTTACGTCCAATTATTATTTTCTTTTCTATAAACAGCTAGTGTTTTCATAAATATGGGGTGGGGATGTGCAGTTTAAAAAATACCGAGCATTGGTTTGAAACAGCTTTTGTGTTCCTGAATATGAGAACAGCTGGATACTGTTACCAGATAAGGGATCTGCGAAATATGTCAAAGAGCATATTCTGTCTGAGCTACTGCCCTTCTGAGCTGCCCTCTTCGGTTCAGGCTGTGAGTAAGTATGATGCAAGGAGAGCATTTCAGAATAATGCACTATCCAGGATTTGGAGCATCAAGAACCGTGAAGGTTTGGTTTGTGGGTTTTTTTTTGGTTTTGTTTTTTTTTTGGTGTGGGGTTTTTGTTTCATTTTTTAGTTTTATGAACTGCTTCCAGGGCACTTTCTGTGAAATGGATGAGAAAATACAAAATAGAAATCTGTACCTTCTTCAGCCAAGTGATCAGAGAGCCTCTGTACTTTGACACATCTGGGTTTTCAGCAGGACATAACCTTCAGCAGTGTAAGCATATGTGAAGGAAGCCCAAGGAGTTCTATGTTTTAGTGTTTCAAAAGTAGAGCTGCTGGGGAATTTTTTTTTTTTCTGTCCTGCAAAAGATCTTGTGTTCTACATTGGGATATACCTGGGAACTTTCAAAGCTACTATGGAAGACAAAACTTCTTGAGAAATTACACAAATAGCTCCTGTGTCCGTGGCTGTCTGGAACTTCCAGGTTCAGGTATCTCCACTTCTCCAGTAAACCAGGGAAGTGTTTAGCCATATATTCTCTCACTGAAGTTTTTTATCAACTTAGTTATAAATAGTCTTCATCAGAGAGATGAGAATTTTTTTCTTGTGCATACTCTTATTTTGTTTTGTATGTTTAATTAGTGATAGGAAGCGCAAAACCTTCAGAAGGAAATATCGGGACAAGTTCGCTGGTACAGAAATCGGTGCGTATGGATTTGAAATCCATCTAGTCAGCAGCAGGTTTAACCCAGAAAGTGGGAATCTGGTACAGAACGGTGGCTCTTTAACAGGAAATTTCATGTGATGCCAGAATAACTGCTTGATAAAATATCCAACCAAAATTCCTACCAATAAACAGAAGTACCTTGCCTTCCATAATTGGTTTCATTTTTCCTCACCTTTGGACTTGGCCCTAGATTTTCACCTGTCACGTAGACTGTGAGATGGGTGCTGTCTTTTCCAAGACTTATTTAATAGCTTGATGCTCAGATAGTAATTTATTTCCTGTGTGCAACTGTCTGACACTTGCAGATTAGATGTTCCGGCCAGGACTTTGAGTGGCAGAGTTTTGAGAGTGTATTTGGAACGTACCCTGACATATTTAATTGAGTTCAGCACATAGTACAGCCTCCATTACTAGTTTAATTAAATTTAAAAAAAAAAAAAAATTCAAAAAATAAAGATGCCAACAATAACAGAAAGGATGTAGTTTTGCATTGTAATTGATTTGCTTTGTGCTGTGAATCCCAGTTCAAAGTGCTTCCCTCTCCTCGAGTTGCTTCGCGGGGACGTGGGGTTCATAATTTGTGCTGTGAATTCCTGTTTGACTCTGACTTCCCAGGGATGAAAACTAGATTTCAGAGATGTTTAGAGGTGGGAAGAAAGCAATCAGGCTATGCAAAGGTGTCGGCACAACTAATTCCCGAGGGTTTATCCTTTATATTTAGTTGGGCTATGGGCACCATATGATCTGCTGTGCTGATTGTCACTGCTGCATGCTCTCAGTTAGACTCTGACAAGTAAGCACATCCCTTGCCAGGTGCCATCAAGAAGCAGGTTATATCAAACAATTACTCCTTGCTGAACACAGGAACATCTTCAAAGAATATAAAGCAGTATCTTTATGGCCCCTTTCCCTCTTCTGGAATAAAAAGTGAAAATCCCAGGAACACATCTTTCAATGAGAAAGGCAATAACTGTTCTGCAGCAGGTGGTGGCTTATACGTCCCAACCTGGGCCATCACCCACCTTGTCATAGTGAGCAGAGAGGAATTTGAGTGATTAAAATGGTGCTGGAGATTGTCTCCACATAATTGTCCTGCTCTAACACAACCCCAGTGAATAATCTTACAAAGTCAGGGTAGGGGGGGGTGGAGGGGAAGCCTCAAGTTAATCTGTGCTCCCTTCACCTCAGGCTGATTAGAATAAACTAACTGCTTCTGCAATTAATATGCAAAGTAGATATTAATTATTTTTTTTCTGATGGCAAATAAAATAATGTATAAATATAACAAAACCAGTATTGAAATACATTTTGTTAATTATGCCTGTAGGCTATTGCTTTTGTTTTGCAAAGCCTCCCTCCCCGAAATGCACAAGGGTGTTTCCCGATTTACTCCCCACTCATGTCAGTGTGCATCAGTTTTGCTTTAAAATACAGGTGTGAACCTTTCCTGACCCACAGGCACACCACTGAGATGCTTTCAGGTTCCAAGCCTTGCCTACTGGAGAAAGGGAATCTTCTCCCCAGCCTGCATCTCTTGCTTTAATAAATGATATCTCCATTGAGAAATCTTGTTCTGCTACATGTAGCTCCCTTCCCTACACAGCATGACATGTTCAGTGGGTTTTGTATTGTGTCTTCTTCTCCTAAAATTAAGTAATTAGTTAATAGAAATAACTAGTTAATTAGCTCTAAAACACAGCTGGAGGCATCACGGTGCCCAGTGGCCTGGAGACTGAGGGGAGTGATGCTACTTGGAGCAGGAGAAGAGGGGGGTTGGTGACCACTGACACAGGGTGGGTGTAGAACATCCTGTGAGACTGGGTGCTGTGCATCAGAAATACGTTGGAATACTGGTTTTCATAATTTTTTTAATTACGTGAGCTGTAACTGTCACTTCGAGTGTGAAAACTGTCTTAGAATTGGTACTAAATTTTTTTGGGGTAGCTTGGTGCCCTCAGCTACAGATGCATTGGTTCATAATGTTGTAATCCAATTACTTTGCAGGAGTATAAACGTGTACTGGACCAGAAAAGTATTTTTATTTTCTTTTGCTGCAGTTCTTTATTCACTTTTTTTTTTTTTTTGTAGTCCAGTCATTTTCAGAAATTGCCTTCCTCTTTGATTCTGTGCAAGGCAGGTTGGTGTTTGGTGGAACTATTAGAGAAATGGTGTGTGCAGGTGTCACCAGTGTGTACTGGTCTCCCTCCCCAGTCTGCTCAGGAGTCAGTACTGCTAATGCCTCTCTAGGCTTTCGGTGTTTCAGAAGAGTAAGTTGGGGGGAGTAAATGTGTGCACTTGCTTTAAAAACTGCTTGTGAAACTTCTTATTTAAGTGTAAAAGATGCTCTGCAGATGGAGGTTTTCTTCCTTTGAGCAAGCTGTCTTCTGCCCGCCCAGGAGGCTTCCTGGGTGCGGGCAGGCTCCTGGCTGGGATGTGGAATGGGGTGGGAAGGGAAGTAGCAAAGTGGTCATTAGCTTTCTGGTTTATTAACTCTGTGATGGTTTAGGATTTCCCAGAGTTCTTTCTGTGCTGAACAGGCTGTCATGCTATACTTTTTTTTCCTCTGAGAACAAGCAGGTTTGGAAGCAGGAATCACATTCTTGTAGCTAAAGTTGTCTGCCAACTATAGATAGCCTTCTGTATAGACAGATATATAAACTCGTCCTGTATTTCCCTGAAATAGTTCTGTTTTATTTTTGTTACTTGGGGAAATTTTCCCATGGCTGGTTGTTTTGTGGGCCCTTTGGAGAAGAGGGAAGGTTGGGTCAAGATTTAATTTTAATTTCAGCTAATCCCTTCAATATTATCTGTAAACAAAGGTAATGCATAATTTTGTGCTAATACATCGTACTAATATCTTTTTAAAAGAAAGAAGTAACTGGGGTGTATGGCACAGAATTGGATGCTGTGCCTCTGGATCAGCTGACAGCCTCTCTAATCCCCCGATTCCCAGGTTGCTTTCTGCAAGTCTCTTGTTTAATTCATTACTGAAATTCAAAATTCTGTAACAAGTGCAGCAAGTGTGTTATGGATACGGCTTTTCTATAGAGTACTCGGTCATGCCAGCACAGGTTTTCACTGTTCTTGAAATGAGACGAGCTTCACCTGGAAAATCGTGGCAGATGATGCAGTAAATAAGGATTAGAACGATCCACTGAAATGAAATGGGACTTTTCCAGCCACTAACTCAAGTCATCAAAATAGCAGACGTTTTAAAAATCCGTCTAATTTGAGATATGCCATGCACGCACGGCAATTAGCAGCTTCCAAAAAATCCCAAACCATATTTGTTAATTCTGAGTGCTGTTTCTGCAGCAAAATTCAGGAGAACAGAAGCAGCATTTTTTTTAATGCTTAGGAAAGGTGAGAGAAAACAGGATTAGAAGTTGCCTAAGGATGCGATATGAGTAAGAGCCACCAATTTGCTGTCATTTTAAAGTCACGATATTTATTTATCAGCAACATCTTATATTAGGTTATATGGTTGTGGTTGAGAATATTTCTGCAAAATTTATATTGGAGTAACTACTAACACTGGGTATTTCCAGACTATTTAAGCTGTAAGTACTTCTACAGCCATTTGGAAAACATTCATCTTTGGAACAGTTACAAATATTTTTGAATAAATGGGAGATAGCAAAGGCCTATTTACCTACTCTAAAGTAGGTTAATACCTGTTTATCATGAACAGTGACAATTCTTTATCAGATTTCCAACTATTCTAAGAATAAGTTTGATTGTCCAAGTGCCACTCATTGAACAGCTATGAAGAGCAACAAAAGTCTTAAAAAAAAAAAAAAATATAAAAAATTCAAGTTGACTGTCAGGTTGTGTGCCTGTGGCTTGCAGTTATTGGATCTTAATCAGCATTGTGCAAGAACAGATTTTGTTTTCTTCCAGAGGGAAAACTGCCTTATTAAGCTTTTCACATTTTTAGTTGATTATCTGAGTGAATGAAGTTTAACTCTGACTAGATGACACTAATACCAATCCTGTGATAAGGTGTAATTTTGGGTTAGGATTTAATACCCACTGACCATATTTGACTCATAAAGAAATGAAGTCTATATAAATGGAGCATAATAAAGTTTTGCCATTCTTCCTATGAAATAATAAGAATTCTGCAGGACTGGAAGCCATTATACATTTCCAGTACTGAAGTAAACACCGTAGCTTGAGATTTACAAATGCATGAGTGAAACGTGAATATTCTGATCGATGTCCCATTTGTGGAAGCGGTTATTAGGGAATGAGCCTTGCCCTGGAGTCAGTCAGTAATTCATATCTGTATATAGTTTATCGAATTGGTACCAATGTGCTAGTTTCCTGAATATGGGACTCAACACATATTAATCGGGAATCACTCTCCACTGAAAGCTGTCAATGAAGACCAGGCAGTCAGATGTTGAAAGCAAAGTATATGTGACTGTAAAATCATAGGAAAAAGTATGTTTATAGTCACTCTCACAGGCAATAAAGTTGTTATTAATGAGAAGGTAATGCAACTTTCAGTAGTTAAGCGTATTTAGCGGTTGCCATAAATTCAAAAGTATCAAAAAGCCTCAGGACTGAAAAAATAACTTCTTAAAAATAGCCTCTTATCACAGCTTGGCTGAGCGAAAGAAAAGTGACAATACTGCAGATTCCAAGCAGCTGCATGAGCTGCTGAGTTAGGACTTAAATTTATGATTATGTGATGGTGTTAGTGAAACAGAAGGATGTGGAAATGAACCTAAGTTCCCTCTTTGAAGTAGTGTAACTGCTGACCTGATCCCCTAGGCAGGGGAGTCCACCTGTGTTTCAGTGCTCAGCTGGGGGAAGTCCTCCTCAGTGTGGCAGGAGGCATGGAAGGGTTTTGGAAGGGCCTCCAAGAAATGAGGGGTGATTTGGTTGGACCATAGTGGGCGGCTGCAAAAAGCATTTATTGCCTCTTGTTTTCCTGTTCTGGTGACTTCACTGGGAGCACTCTGACCCATTCCTGACTCATGCTTGTACAGTACAGTGGCCAACAGAATGACTCCAAGCCTGGATGGGATTGAGAGGTGGGCTCATGTAAATCGCATGAAGTTGAACCAAGCCAAATCTCAAGTGTTGTGTACCTGGGATGTGGCAATCCCAAGCACAAATACAGGTTGGGCAGAGAATGGCTGGAGAGCAGCCCTGAGGAGAAGGACTTGGGAGTGATGGTGGATGAGAAGCTTAACATGAGCCAGAAGTGCACACGAGCAGCCCAGAAAGCCAATCCCATCCTGGGCTGCATCAAAAGAAGTGTGGCCAGCAGGTCACAGGAGGTGATTCTACCCTTCTAGTCTGCTCTCGTGAGAGCCCACCTGGAGTAACTGTGTCCAGCTCTGGAGTCCTCAACATAGAAAGGACATGGACCTGTTGGAATGGTTCCAGCAGAGGGCTATTAAATTGATCAGAAGGCTAGAGAACCTCTCCTATGAAGACAGGCTGAGCAAGCTGGGGTTTTTCAGCTTAGAGAAGAGAAGACTCCGGGGAGACTTCAAGTATCTGAAGGGAGCCTACAGGAGAGCTGGAGAGGGTCTTTTTGTCAGGAAGTGTAGTGACAGGACAAAGGGAAATGGCTTTAAATTGAAAAGGGGGAGATTTAGATTAGATCTCAGGAAGAAATTCTCTCCTGTGAGGGTGGTGAGACACTGGAACAGGTTGCCCAGGGAAGTTGTGGCTGCCCCATCCCTGGAGGTGTTCAAGACCAGGCTGGATGGGGCTTTGAGCAACCTGGTCTGGTGGGAGGTGTCCCTGCCCATGGGGGGCGGGTGGGAACTGGATCATCTTTAAGGTCCCTTCCAACTCTAATGAGTAAGCAATATGCCTTAACACAATGGGGTTTTTTTTCATATCTTGCCACTTGCTTTAAAATATCAGAGTAGCATAACTGTTCCATCCTTTCACTAATGTAGAGGCGTGACTGTGCCATGTGTGACACCATATTTCCATGCCCCAGCTCAATTAAAGTAACTTTGAGAATCAATATATGCAGCCTCCATGAATTTACTGTTACACTCCTGTCTGTATCTGCTTATTATTAGGTACTGCCACATACAGAAAATTTTGTTTTGTCTTTGGGTTTCTTTATAGAATTAAATAAAACTTTGAGAAAAACTTTATGAAAACTACAGAAAACACTTTTGGACAATTATTATTTGTATAACTTCTTTGACAGTGGAAATAACCTGTGACATGACTTGTTTTATCTGTGGGCTCTCAGTTGTGGCAGTCTCTGGAAATCAAAATTCACATCATTCTGTTTGTATATTCGTTTCACAAATCAGCCTTTATTGGCTTTAAATCCAGCATGTATACACCAGTCAGTTTTGTGGCATTTTCTTATTACTGCTAGTGATTAGGCACTTATTATTAGTGATGTTATGAATAATTCTGCCTTTCCACAGGACTAGCTGCTGCAAATGAAAGGTGAAGAGACCACCAAGAGAGTAACAAAAGCAAAAATCCTAGAGCTTTCTCCGTGGTGGAAAGCAACCAATTTAGTTGTCACTTACCCAAAACTGAGTTCTGATTCATAATGCTTTAACAAAAAAATGTCATAGATCCATATCAAAATGCCATAGAGATGGAAGGGATCTTAATGATCATCCAGTTCCAACCCCCCTGCCCTGGGCAGGGACACCTCCCACCAGACCAGGTTGCTCAAAGCCACATCCGGCCTGGCCTTGAACATCTCCAGGGATGGGGCAGCCACAACCTCTCAAAGAAAAGATCTAAAGAGCCTTTGATCTCAGAACAAATAAAATAATGCAAATACAATTCTTTCCATCTAATTTCAAATGTTTTGATTTCAGATAAATCATGCTTTGCTCTTTTTTTCATACTAACTTGATAATTTATTGTCTATGATCTTTGTTTCACTCCTGCCTTTGTTGGTTTGGGGTGGGTTTTTTGTTGTTTTGGTGTGTTGGGTTATTTTAATTAATTTGCAAGTACAGTTCTGGGGAGAAAATGGCTTGTTTAGCTGATAGTTAATGGTGAAGCAGAACTGCTGATTTCTCTTTCCTTGCTGTCAAATGCCAAGCTGAGGCATGGCAACAAATAACTTGGTTCTTGCTGACATTAACTGGTGCTGCAGCTGGGGATCTGCAGTGGGGAGATTAGGGGCTCCGCAGACCTGCATAAAGATGTGCCATTAACAAGCCTTGTGTAGACCAGCAGCGTCCCAAACAATCTCTCCATCAGGAGATATTTGATCAGGAACTCAGGATGTAGGGCAAGTTCTAATATTCACTTCAGAATTTCTTAACTTACAAAAAAAAATAAAAATTAAAGATTTCTTTGGGGATTTCTAAGCAGGAACATGGGGGTGTTGGGTGAGAATCTTGGTTTCAATTAATTTTGCACAGTTATTATTTTGGGGAAGACACATATTTTTGTGGGGAGCCCTGAGTACCTCCTTGACGGTGCTCACAAACTGCAGACATCAATTAGAAATCAGTAATTCCCAAACCTGCAAAATTTACAGCATCATCCCAAAGGAAAGCCGCATGTCGAGATAAAAAAAATCAGCTGTTTCCTTTGCTGTCAAATGCAGGCTCTCTCTTTTCTATTCCAGACGTATGCTATTTAAACTAGTTTAAGGATTCATTGTGTTTGCTTGTGTAGCTCAGGATGAAATGTATTTGCTCCCCTTTGGACTAAGGCGAATTGGTTAGCATGTGTAAAGCTTTCTTTAGAGTTTATTCTTAATATAAATTAAAATTATATATATGTATATTTAAAATAACAAAACGAAGCATAGTTTTTGTCAAATTAGTTCTTCTACAACAGAGCCTATGTCCACATCCAAGTTCATCTTTGGGTTTGATGTCACTGATGATATTTAATTACTTAAATCTAAGCCAGGAGCTGTGATGGTGGTAGTATTGAAGAAAGTACCAGCACAGATGTGACTTTTCATAACTGTAGCAAAAGAAATTATTAGATGAGAAAGTAAGAATAAAACAAGGGTACAAGGAGTAGCACCTGCAGCAAACCCGCCGGCTCCCAGCCCTGCACAATATTGTGGTTTGCAGAGTTAGAAACATGATTGCATTTAACAGCCTCTGACATATTCTTCATCCATGAATTTGCTGGAAAGAAATCCCCAGCCTTGCTGTGGACTGGTGATTCATCATGACTTTAAATTCTCAGTTTTCAAAACGGTGGTCTGAAGCTTTAGGGATCTAAAAACTACACCTCTAATTATAATTGTGGCTTTCCTTTGGGTCTGCCTGAGATTCCTAAAGCTTGCAAACTGTGGATTTTTAATTCATTTAATATAATCTTATATAACGATGATTATTGTAGCATTTTCTGTATAAGATGGATGAGACAGGTTCTCAAATGCCAGCTATTACTGACATTTAATCTGGTATAGATCATAAAATACCAAGACAGAAGAACTGTTATAATTTATTTTTCATGTTAATAATAAATTTTAAATAAATGAATATTGCAAAAATGCTGCCTCTTGCATTCTCTAAGTAGACAAAGTTGGTTGACAAATGACAAATGGGAAGACAAATCATTCTTAATTTAAAGTACAGATCTGTATGGTGATAGATGTAGGTGATGCAGAAAATGTAATTTTTATTTTATTTTTTTTTTAAATCTGACAAACTGAACACCTTTTGCATTTCATGGTGCCAAGTAGTCCATTATAGCTAACGCTTCTCAAGCTGGTTTGAAAGTGCCATGTCTCAAATTCTGGGATGGAAAAGCCACTGGAGAAGTAGGTTTGTGACTGGGGAAATAATAGTTTTCTGAGTCTAGAAAGTCGTTTTTGAAGAAGCGCGATACTGCTGGTGCTGTCCCCATTTGCTCTGTAGCTCTAGGACAACAGTTAAATCTACCAAACTCCAGTGTGCCTTGCCGTGTGTCTGAGTTTCCCCAGGCTGTATTCAGACACACTTTTGGTGGTTTTCTTTTATTCTATTTTTTTTGCCCTAAAATTACGGAACAATTAATGAAAAATTCCCCCACCTGGTCCCCACAATCCTATTCTGAAAAAGCAATTTTTTAACATTGTACCTCTTCAACTAAAGGAAAAAGTTGTTTATTAAGTAGAAGGAAAAAATTGTCTGTCTGTAGATAATAATGGATTGTGAAAATTAAATAGCTTCAGGAAAAGTACTGTGTTTATTTTTTCCTGTGAAAGAGCTTCAGTACAATCCTAATTAAATCTTTGAAAATAAGTCTTTGAATACGTGTGTTCTGCTATGTACTTTGGTTCTTGTAAATATTACAAATGGTCAAGTGGCACCATTTTCTTGTTCCAGAAATCATTCAAAGCAGAATAATAGAAAATATTACACTAAAAATACATATCTTTAGTTGAGTTAGAAGGATAGCGTATGTCAGACTCTGAGTTTGCAATGAAGAAACAGAACTTCAATTTCCAATGGCCAAACTGCTTCCTTGTGTGTTGTATATTTGATGAAGCATACAGCAGTTAAAATTAACCATCTAATCCTCAGAAATAATTACTCGGAATAATCCCAGAACTGAATTCATCATCATGTTTCATCCAGGCTCAGAGCTACAGATTTTAGTATCTCTTAGAGAAGCGTGTGCATGATTTGAATGTAAACACCCATTTTACAAATATAAGAAGTCCGTGAAATAAAGACTTTTTGTACTATCTGTCTGTCACATTAAAAGTCTGCTTAAGTGATGATATAAAACTATGTTACGTGATGGTTTGAGTGTCTTTAAAACGTGAATTTTCTCAGTGGATCAGCACAGCAATTTGGCACAGCTGGTTTGTGATAAAGTGGGGATAATCAATGCTTCTTCATTCTTATTCTAATTGATGAGCTTGTAGTAACCCAGGGGGAAGTACACTTATAGCCTGGAAGGACCATACTTCCACATTTCTGCATCTGCTTTATATCCAAATCCATACGTTTTCAGATATAATAACTTGACAAATTACATGCTAGTGTGCAGGGCCCTTAAGGAATCCGTGAATGTATCTGCAGTGTGTCTTTCAATTAAAAATAAGTTATTAAAACTTTGCATATATTTATGAAAAAAGTGATCTAAAAGGTAAGACTTTATTCCCAATGAACAATTTTAGCAAGTCAATAAACTTTTGAAACTCAGACAACATCCTTTAGTTCAGAAGGAAGAGGAATACAATGAAAATGTGCCATTGCTGCACAAAATTACTCAAGGTAATTATACGGCTTTAATGAAAGAATATTGAATTGTATTTAGCTAGAAAGCAGATTAGGGGAGTATAAATTTGATGTATGCTAAGGGATGCAGTTTTTCAAGAGCATGTCTCACAGCTGTAATCTTATTGTTGATGGGGAGGAAAAAAAAAACCACCAGACTTTGTTATGATGAGTGTAAGACAACCTTTTATTTTTATCCTCTAGCAAAACTTATGAGTTGAGTTCTCATTTCTGTGGCTGGTTTTCTTTGCTTTCTTGGTGTTATGTTCTGGCCATGCCATTTTTAGTGTGTACAGAGACTCGCACCTATTCCTAAGTGGAGTAGGAAAGAGAAGGTGGCGGGGCAGGGTTGATATTGGTTTGCTCCGTCTTTCCTCTGAGTGTGAGGAAGCATAGCTTGTGAGAGGAAGTTGCAACTGTGGAAAAAAAAATAAATCATAAGACAGAAATTTAGCCATACACCTTACTATCATCTATTATTCCTGCTGTACCCAGGGGTGGCAGAGAGGTGCACTGGAGCGCCTTTTGCAGTTACCTCCCAGCAGAGAAGCTTTATTTGTGTGGAAAACGGGGGAGAAAAGATTTCTTAAGGCCCATTTTGACCTTGAAAAAGCTTTTTTTTTTTTTTTTTTTAATGTATATTTGGTTGCCATTGCTAAGACAAAGGCAATTGAAGGCTTTTAACCCAATGGAAGTGGAAAGGNTAACCAAATGGAAGTGGAAAGGTTTTTAGCTTTATACTGGGTGCACAGTTCTGGTGGGGGGGGGAGGGGGGAAAGAAGGAAACAAAGTAGCTGCAGGATTTTTCTCTTTTCCCCATGCTGTGCTGCTTTGTTCAGGAAGAACTCCACAAATTATGGCAGTTAGTAGCTACTTTAGCAGTGAACCCAAATTGCTCTTTTCTTAATCCATCCCCCAAATTCACAGCTGTTCACCCAGGTCACTGCTCAGACTGCTGCTTGTGTTGCAAGCAAACCTCTGTTTGAACTGGTGATTTCCACATAAAGAGAAAGCTATTTTGTTAGAAATGTCTCCCCTAAGGCATTTGGGTTGAGTGTTGGCTGATTTTATTTTTTTTTTTAATTTTTTTTTTGCCCGTGTTCTGTTGTGTGACAAGCAGTGATTCAAGCTTGGCTGCGTGCAGAGAGAGTGAGTTGTCTGACAGGGTTTTACTTCTATCTGCCACTCAGCTCAGTGCTGCTTCCTGCGTGGTGCTAAATCTGCAGCTCTCTCTGAGAAGAAACCATCAATGTTTTACTCTTATGCTTTCGTCATTAGGAGTCCAAAATACCAGGAACCTTTGGAATGCGTGCCTTCCTTAGGGTTGTGGAAATCATGGAGGAGATATAATAGCATTTCACTCCTGTGGAGCAGAAAACCCATTCACCTGATCTTTTCTTCCAAAATCAGTTAGAAAAATGAAAGGCACCTTGCTGGAGAGCCTATGTTGTGGTTTCGGTTAAATTTACCAAAACCAAACTGACAGATGGCCTCTTCTCCCACCAAAAAGAAAGGAGAGGAAGAGGATAAGGACATTAATTGGTTTAGAATGAACTGAACTACTTCTACTTCGCTAAAATTCTAAAATTAAAGTAAGGAGAAAATAGTGGAGTAGATACAATATACAAAACTGTATCAAGCTTCCCGGATGACCACCACGTCGCCAGCAGGCATCGGGAAAAGTCCCAGACTGGGCTCTGTTATGGACAGGAGCTGGATTCCAGATCTGGAGTCAGGAACGCAAAGGCAGGCGAGCAGACAGGGTCCTCCTCAGATGCTGGACATCGAAGAAGGAGAGTTGACCCTTTGATCCCTCAGCTTTTATACTGAGCATGATGCGGATGGGATAGAATACCCCAGTTGGTCAGTTTGGGGTCACCTGTCCTGTCTGCTCCTCCCCACAGGGGTGACCCCTCTGCACTTTTCTGCTTCTGACCCTCCAACGGGGCAAATAACACAATTCCCTGCCCCTTGGTTGTTCTAGCAATAAGTATAAGCAAGGGCCTCTCTGCACACCATTCCTTGGGATAAATCAGGTCTGATCGCTGTGAGAGGGGACAGTTTCTGACCAATCTGATGTTAATTTCAGAGGTTAGTTAGTTAGAAGAGGCACAGCTAAAAAAGTAAAATTGTAAAACAGGAAATTGGTTTGTTTTACCTCAAACCAGGACAGTTCGTGATGCTTGAAAAAGCTAAAAAAGAAAAATTACAAAATGGGAAATTGGTTTGGTTTTACATTAAACCAGGACAGCCTGGTAGTTCTTAACCCCCTAAAATAGCATGGATTTGCAAGGGGAAATTATTCTCAAGATGGGTTCTGCATTATGCTAGAAAGAAGGCAAGAGGTGGAACACAAATGTCCAAATCAAATGGCTTTTACGTTCCTGCCCTGGGGAAAAATTTGCCTTTGCCCCAGACCTCACAATGTGGGTGTTTTAGCAAATAGTACTCTTCAGGTACCGAAGATTTGTCTGGTACACTAAAGTCCATGGCTCATTTACTACCAAAAATGGGCTAAACCTAAGAGGCTGATTCTTTTGCTTTAGATGCGGGTGAAAAAGGAAACCACTGAACCTAGAAATCAACTTAATCACCAACAAAGGGGAAAATGTTCCTGGACCATGCCACAAAGCATGCTAGTAATTAAAAGCAATGTACATTAAATCATATCACGTTTCTTGTGATTAAATGCAGTAGAAATCAGGTACAGGACTGCGTGGCAGTTCCCTTCTGCCAGAACCCAGTAAATACATCCACAAGCAGTAAGTAGATCCTGATGCCATAAGATTTAATTTACAAGCAGAGTGTCCCATGCATTTTCATGCAGTCTTTTTAATTAAGTGTTTTGATTTCCTCCTCTGAAGAAGGTTCCTTGTTCACCACAATTGCTGTAACTTTAGTTGTCCTACAGTGTATGTTTCTGTTCACAGTTTGTCCTATCTGGTGCCTCTCAGTGCTAATGGTCTTCTTGTTAGGTTTTCAGCTAATTATATTGCACCCCATTTCTGTTACTCTGATTCAGAGTGTTTTCCCACACCACAATCCCTCTTCTAAATTAGAGGAAAAACCCCCAACTTCTTGTCACTCGTTCATTTCTCCCCAAAATCACCAGGGTATCTTTAGGAGCTTTCTGTCTTGATAAAGATCCTTTCAGGGTCATTTCTGGAAATTAATCACGGAATCACAGAATTTCAGAGTTGGAAAGGACCCCTAGAGATCATCTAGTCCAACTCCCCTGCTAATGCAGGATTGCCCAGGGCACATCACTCAGGACTTCTTCCCCTCAAAATCTTCCCCAGCAATTCCTACTTTCTTGAGATTGAACTAGTGGACCTGTAATTCCTTCAGAATAACATCCTTTCTGGTTCTTTAGCTTAAGTAGAAGGTGCTACCCTCTAAATCTGTGTGTGTGTGTGTTTGTAATCTTTATCCTCTTCCTATCAAATCGTGCTTGCACTAACATGCCTTTATCTCTTGTAAGAGAAGACCAGAGGAAGAGAGAAACAGATGGAGAGGCAGAAGGTGGTATTTTCCCAGATGTTGCCCTTTGACTGCTACGTGGCAGCTGGCACAGGTTCTTGTTGACAGTAGTCTTAGTGTGTGAGCTTTAGGAACATCTATAGGATACCACATCTTCCCTCTGCAGAAAAGATAGGGTGTGTAATTTGGATGCAACTCTTGATTAAAGTGTTGTGGTACTTGAGTCCACTCTTGCATTTGCTCTTAAGCCCCACCATACTATCAGATGGTTGATTTTCTGTTCTTCTCTCAGGTTTGGTCATGCCTGAAACTGTGCTTTGTTTCTCCTCATAACGGACTGAGGTTACTGTGCAGTAACACATTGCTCTTCTGTAGGTCCTCTGAAGGAGCACTTGAGGTTTAAAAGCCAACCTGAGAATTAAAGGAGCAGTAAGAGGTGGGAATAGGTTGGCTTAAGAGTTATACAGGGAACGGTTTAGAGTCTGAGGCTGGCAGCTGAACAGATGAGCTTCTGGACAGGGTGACAAGTGTCCCTCTTCCCTAGTATGGAGAGTGATGAGAGACTGAGGAAGGAAATAAAAAATAAAAAGTAATAAGTGTGACACACGAATACATTGAACTGTGAGGCAGAATTGTATGTGTCAAGAAAAAATTGAAAACTTTTATGATACCTTATAATATTGTTCAATATATGGAGGGGTGTGTGTGTGTGGGTTTTTTTGCCAAGTATAAATTTTGCCCTGCAGAAGCCTGATACTGTTATATGGTACTTGGCTGCTGAGGTGTATCAGAAACTGAGAATTTTCAGTCATCCAAACGTAGCTCTACAAAGAAAATGCACTTCTTTCTCGGCTAATTAAATGGGTAGATTTTGAACGTGGTGGCTGAAATCTTGGAAAACTAAAGGGAGTGACAAGAGAGAAGTTGCTGGGGAGGGGGTGGGAAATGGTGATAAGGGGGGTGTATAATGTTGGCAGCTGAACCAGGACAGTAACTGTCTGTGTCTACAAGAAATTTCTATGGAGGACAGATGTTTTCTGTTCAGGAAAGAACAGCATCCTTTTGAGTCCCTCCTTACATGGTTTTGGGGCTTGATACTGAAGGAAAGCTGACTCTTTGTCCATGGGTATGAGAACGGGGACTGAGAAGTTCACCGTCACCTTTGTCTCGCAATGGCATTCTGCTGCCATTCTGGAATTAGTTTTCTTTGGTAAAATGGCTTTATTGCTATTTGTAGTCAGTGGGTTTGTCAGTTGAAGATATCTTAAGATGTTCTAGAGATTTTGTTACTCAGATGTGGAGGGAATATTCCTTGTGTTTTCCTACTTGAAATCGAACTCTTGTTGGAAAAAACTCCAACCATAACTTTTTAAGAGTTAAGTTGTTAAGTTATGAAACGGGTTGTATTTCATAAACTGGAGAAAGCCAGCTAAGCCCTGGGAAATCAGCAGAGGGAGGAGAATGGCAGTAAATCAGCAGTGTAATAGAGCTGTGAAAATAGAAAATGTCATGCAGTGATGGCTGAATCTCCAGCTGAGCCGGGGAAGTTACAGCAGAGACACTGGTGAACTCCTCTCTGGAACAGTGCTTCCAGTGCTGACCACGCTTGTTCAGTAGCGTGACCTAAAGCTGGAATATCTGTGTAGAAGGGTGAAATAAAAAGCCCGTTGTACGAGAGGAGAAAGATTGACTGTTTGGTTGTCTCTAGCTGCTCAGTAGAGAGTGGAGGAATTTGATTGCCATCTAGAAATACCTTTGGAGGGGAAGACACGTGGAAAGCACTGTTTAAGCCGAATAAGTGTGCTGCAGAAATCAGTAGGTATAATTTAGCCTTGAAGATATCATCATTAGATATAAGATGTAGGTTCCTAACTGTTGGAAAAACAGTGAAGCCATACTGGAAGACCTTCTAGATGGAACACTGGGTCAAAACTAAGTACCTGTATGAATTTAAGATGTCTGAAAAGAAGACTACCATAGGACGCCTACAAAGCACCTGGACTTGATGAAGAAGATGGCTCTTTCTGTTCTTCATTAATGACAGGCAGAACGTGGGGTTTGCACAGTTTCAAAGAGCCTGGAGAATATTCAGAATTTCTATGCATGAAGAAGTCTGTAGCTTTTAAAAGATAACATATCTTAATGAAATTCAACTTAGTGCCAAAATTTTTACTATTTTATGGCAGCCTAAATTAGCATCCTCATTGGTAGTCTTGGGAAATAAAGGCTGTAATGAACACCACTCTCCTTGTCCCTGTCTGAGCTGGTCCCTCTAGGCCAGGACTAATGTGTTGTTCTTGGGCAGTGCAGGGTCAGTGTTCCTGCTGGAATTGCTCTCAGAATTAATAAAAGATTTCAGCACCCTCTGCTTAAAATGGATAGGCAAATGCAGCACCGTTTGTGAGCAGAAAAAATTAGTCTTGACCTGAATAAGTACTACTACAACGTATCTGTGAAAACTCCCAAGGCAAAGGAAATACAGTGCAATTGTGGGACAGCTTCCTGTGTTACGAATACAATTGTGAAATAAACCTCATTCTAAAAATCTGCATTCGTCTTTAAATGTAGAATTGCATTTCAAGATTAAACCATAAAACATTTAATTTTCTTTATTTAATTTTCAGTACACTTTGATCATACAACAGCATTTAGGCAACTGCTTCCTTGCCCTGCCTTTTGCTTCTACAGTAAAAGATAAAGTTTTATTATTGTCGCTCTCCAAGAAAAGAGTAATTATTTTTAAAATGGAAAATGTCATCAACACATGAAGTTGTGCAAGCTTCCACAGCACAAATGAAGTTAATGTAAAGCAGAAATTCATAAAATGCTTCCTACCAGATCAGGTTGCTCAAAGCCCCATCCAGCCTGGTCTTGAACACCTCCAGGGATGGGGCAGTCACAACTTCATTGGGCAACCAAATGTTGGACAGCATTTTATTCCTTGTCTGATCTGAAAAGAGGATGTAGTTGTAAAAGGCAAATCACTATTATTTCTAACTTGGTTATTAGTCTGTTTTGTGATATCATGTAGAAATGTTACGTCTTGTATAAGAGTCCTGCACAATCAGGCAAGGAGTCAGAGAGAAGTCAAGCTGTGTATGGCTGTGCATTTACATATGCACACAGCAGGGGGTATCGGGGGGAGATGTGTATGTGCCTGATCCCAGCACAACCCATTTGGTTCTGCAATTGCAAAATAAGCTCTATTTGAATTATTGAATTTTGAGATACAAAGTTCCCTTAAACAACCTAAATCAAATCCCCAGAAGTACAAACTTTAGACTACATGTAAAGTTTTAACAACTTGCTTAAAAGGTATTAGGTGTTGGCCTAGTTATTGCTGATGAAATACATACCTATATTAGAGCATATACATCTACATACATGCAATTCTTTGGCTGTTTTGGCTCCAAATTAAACATTTGCTTTGCAGATGTATTTTTTTTTTTTTTTTACTTTGCACATCATCTGTAGTGTGCACATTTTTATTTATATGGACCTGAATGTTAAGTATGTGTTTCTTAATGTTCTTGAAGTACAGCTGGGACACAGAATTACAATGAAGGACAAGACAGGAATGTAAAAGGATTTTGATAAATAGAAATCCCTGTCGGGAATGGAGTTATCCCTCAGGAATTTTATAGGTAAAGTTTATTCTGCCTTGTAGCCTGGTGATGGACTACATGACCTTTCAAATTCTCCTCAAGCCCTATTTTATGATTCTGTGATCAATTCATTTTGACACTTGACAGCTGCTGTACATATACTGTAGATAATTCTACTGCCTTGCACAAGAAACACTTTAGCTGTATTGAAAAAATATTCTTATTTATTTGAAGATGGCAATAATGCAGATATAGGTCTCATATGGCTGTTTAGCAAACATGGGTTCTTTGCGGCCCAAAACATACTAGAAGGCTGAATTTTGGTGAGAGGTTGCAAGGCTGTCGATTACTGCCCTTTAACTTAAAGCTACCTCAAGGTTTACATGCTGTTGATCCAATGTTATTCCCATTAGCGGTAATAACTAGGAGATAATAGACTTCATTTGGAAAAAGAAATCCTGATTTTCAAAGTAGTTCTAGTAGCATTCAGCCTGGAATCAGATTATTCTTTATCACATGTTAAAGTCATGGCAACGTGGGCTTCAGATCTCGAGTGTAATTCAGTCTCACAAATAAGTAATCTTGTTAAAAAATTGTCGGGTTAATCAAAATTGATTAGTGCATACTAAATCCAGTGAATGCTAATCAGGTATCAGGTTAGGAAGCTTTAGTAGCCATCTGAAGGCCTTGAGAGTCTCCTGTTATTCCTGGATGGAATGGCTCACTGGATTCAGGGAAACATTTTAAGGCCTAAACATCCTTCCCAGACTGGACACAAATGCACTGCAGACTAAAACATCCTCTTTAGAAATATATTTTTAAAGCCATGCCAATGTGGATTGCTGGATTTGTTATACCTCACATGCAATGAGTTGTTCTGCAAGCCATGTGAGTGCTTTGTGGCTTTGCCACTCTTTGGTATTTGTAACTTTTTAGAAATAATGATTCAAGGAGATATTTAAGATTGTAGTAGTCTCTGTACGTATGAATGCCATCCATTTAAAAGATAAGTGTGTTCCATTTGAAAAAAGAAAATCTGTGCAACTGTGAATTTGTTACAAGGTGATTTTGGGGTTTTGGTAATTATATGGTGATCAATATGGGTTATTGGTAGATGAACACCCTGAAACATGAAAAACAAAAACTTGTTTTGCAGAGCCACCAGGAGCTTTGCACTCTGCTCACACCCCTCGGAACTTACAACATCTTATTTTCTTCCAACAGAAAGCTTTTCTTTACAGACTACGGGAACGCTGCCAAGGTTGAGAGATGTGACATGGATGGAATGAACAGGACATGGATAGTAGACTCAGAAATTGAACAGCCAACTGCTCTTGCACTCGACCTCATCAATAAATATGTGTACTGGATTGACATATACCTGGATAGTGTGGAAGTTGTTGACTATCAAGGGAGAAAGAGGCATACAATAATTAAAGGCAGACAAGTAAGTATTCTTTGCAAATAAGTGAAAAATAATTATATTGATAAATAAATGTATATAATTCTAAAATTTACAGCAATTTCAGTTTTTTTTTTTTCCTCTTTTTAGTTTGAATGCATTAGGCATTAAAAGATCCATCTGCATATTTTATTTCGATTTGCTGTTTAGCCTGTTTTGCAACCTATGGACAGGCTTCCATGTAGTGTCTCATTAACAATGCACTGTGTAAGTCACACTCCCCGTCGTAAAAGACTTCAGGAGGGAAAATATGAGTCGATGGAAAGGAACTTGGGGATAAATTATTAATGACAAGAAGATGTCCTTGCCAATTGTGGAAGAGCCTAACAGGCACAAGGATGTGAAAGAAAGAGAATAGCAAGAGCTCTTCACTTGTTCAGACCAATCTGGGTGCCCTTAAATCATATTTTGTTGATGGCAACGATGCTTTTCCCAGTTGATCCAGATGTTTGGTGTCATAAATACAAACACTAAGACTCTAGGAGTGTCTGAGCAGGAGTAAATCAATGTGTTGCTGTTGCCTCAGCCCCGGGAGCAGGGCGGAGGCAGCAGGGAAAGGAAGGGTTCCCTGGTAGTCCTGAGCTGTAAATTGAGGGAAAATTGGCAATGGCCAAACTGGTCCTTGTTGGTACTTGGACTCCCAGAGCTGGTGTGCATACCCACACCAGTGTCTACATCTGCTTCTGCCTGAGGTTAAACAGAGCGTGTAAAAATGTGCAGCCAAAATAAACGTTTTGCCTGTTCTGCTGTCATTCGTTGCTTCCAAGTAATCACTGTTTACCAAGACACAAATGGCCAATGTAAGTACCCTTTAAAAATAAGCAGAAAACATGACAAAACCCAGTCTAAGTCACATGGCTACATAGCAAACACCTTCCTATTTTTTTTAGCAAATTACTCCCAGTCTTTAGCCAGTTGTTCTGGAATAACAGGTCTTGTAAACTCTTTTTTTTTTCAGGTAATACTTTGGAATAGATTCTTAAAAAAAGAAAGCTATTTTTCAGGAGCAACTAATAAATACTTTTACAGGCTTGTAACTTTGTCGAAGTGGTGTCATGAGATAGATGTTTTTTCTTTCTCTTCTTTCTGAGATTTAGATGCAGGGGAGATTCTTTGTCAAGTTCGGAGGGATCCTTTCTTCCCTGAACCAGCTAAGAAAGGAGAAGGATGTCGGTTTCTTTCCATATGGGTGAAGGGTATTAAAAAGTTTGGCCTCACTGATAGCACGAAAAGAGAAATACATTGGTTGTATTTCCACTCACGTGGAAAACAGTTAATTTCTCTAGCTTTTGGGCCTTCATTGGCCAGGTTTTAAAATGTTTGTTACTCCTCTTTTGTCCAAGGAAAGAGCTGACCAGAAAACCATTGTCAAGAAATTTTATGGACTGGTGTTTATTTCAAAAGTGAAGCATATCGAAAGACAACACGCTTTCCAAATGATACAAGTAGTTATGATTGATGGCCTGGGTGGATTTCAAAGGGCTATTCTTTGTAGCAGGCAACGTTTCCATTCATGCATAAGAGAGCTGGAAAACTTCATGAGACGTAAAAAAAATCCCAGCAAATGCGTAAATTAAATACAAAGAATTAAGTCATTATAAAATGCATTATAAAAAGAGTCACATAGTTTTAATAGTGTAAATATGGAAAAGCTCTTATGGGAATTAAAAAATAAGGCTTTAAACTGGGTGCAAATAGAAATAGGGAAGAAAGGATTATAATGCAGAGGAGAATTCAACACTTTGGTACAGATGCATCATTATTTTCAAGGCTGTTTTCCATCTTACTATAATTGGAATGAATTCCTATTTGGTCTAAATCAAATACTTCCATTGATCTCGATTGTTTATATTTTTAGGGGTGGGGTGGGGGGAAAAGGAGGGCAGAATGCAATGACAAGATTTGGCCAGCTGGGGGGTGATTGCCAGAAAGAACTGAAGTATTTGAAGCAGGGCAAGGCTTTTTTGTTTGAGTTTTTTTGGTGCTGTATATCTGAAATTGTGAGTAAGTGAGCTAAGTAAATACTTTGTGGTGAGCAGTGTATTGATTAGACTAAGACGTTATTCTTAGTCTAATAAAATGTTCAGTCTATATCTGAACATCTGCTAACGACGTCCCTTAAATTTGTTCAGCTTTCAAAATTGCCAATGAGTTATTTTCTGTTTTCTATATCTGTAAATCAATCACAAGTGGCAGGTTATTGAACAGTTCCTGTTTGAGCAGCGATTGGCTAACTAACTAATGGTAATTTTTAATCAATGTACCCGGACATATCACAGATAATTAATACAATTTTAGCATTCACTGTAACAGGCCCTACCGTATGACCGTAACCACCTTCAAAGATGCCAACACAAGAGAAACACGAGCATAGCTGAGGGAATTCATCTATTAATTTTTTTATTTCAGAAAATATTCAGGGGATAGATCTTGTGCTCCTTGCCTTGCTTTGATTATAATATAATAAAAAATACATCAATTCAACCCTTAAATTATAAATAATTATTTAAAATATTTATATTTGCTATATTGATTAGTTAATGCTAGTAAATATTAGCTAGTTTATAATGGTTATTATTAGCTAATTAATTGTATTTAATACTAAAATAAGCTGTTGCACTTAAAGCATGAAGGAGCTTTTAAGTTACAAGGCAGACACAAGGGAATTCAGAGGATAAATGAATTCGGATTGCTAAATATTTTGAATTTTCTTCCTTGTACAAAGATTTTCTAATTGTAAACTTCAGACTACAAGAATGTGAACTATCCATGTAGTGTAGTTTGTGTTTATTACTTGCAAATGTTTCTCAACACATTCAGAACTCCTTTTGTGGAGTTCCATGTGTACAATTCACAGTGATGTTTGGTGTTTACAAATCATAGATACACACTAACATTTTCAGGTAAAATAATTTTATTATGTTTTTTCTTTTCCAGATTAGGCATCTTTGTGGACTGGCAGTATTTGAAAACTATTTATATACCGTTAATACAGATAACCTCAGCGTTTTACGAATAAACAGGTATAATGGCACCGATGTTCAGTCTCTTGCTAGACTTGACAATGCTAAAGAGATCCGTGTATACCAGAAAAGAATCCAAACGACAGGTAAGATCAAAATTCCTCTTTCTAGGGAACTTAAGCCCAGATATTTCCCTCTCAACACGAGGGAAAAACTTCTTTGCTTTGAAGGTGGCACAGCACTGGAACAGGCTGCCCAAAGAGGCGGTAGAGTCTCCTTCTCTGGAGATATTGAAAACCCATCTGGATGCATTCCTGTGCAACCTGCTTTGGCAGGGATTTGGACTGGAGGATCTCCAGAGGTTTTTTTCCAACCCTGACCATCCTGTGATTCTGTGATAGTAGGTGGATGTATGGTTGAAACGGTTCTTCCAGAAGAACATATCAGAAGATGCAGTGAAAATTTGTCACTGTGGCACAACGCTCTGTTGCTTTTTCATCTGCCCAATTTTCTGTGTGCTTACTGGCAGTTTACACGCATCTCGGGGCTCCTAACACAACTCCTCCCTGCGCATTCAGCTTGGAGAACTACCACAGAGCCCTGCTCTGCAAATTTTCTGGCTACACACACTTGACTCTTTTAGAATTTAACAGCTTCACAATTGTTAGATGTCCCAGACTGCCTGGGTCTCAGACCGCCAAGATTCCTGGTTCCTCTGGGCCAGCTTTTCAGACAAACTACAAACCTCAAGGGAGCCTCTGTCTTTAAGGCTGCCAGACAAGGATGGAGATGCGGGCACCGGCCTGCCTAACTGCCAGCACAGCACCTGGTGAGACAGGAAATTGCTGTTAAGTTTTCCTTGGTTTGCATAAATATCATCTCTGCCTTCTGTGAAAGAAATCTTCATTTTCCCCTAGAATGAAAAACTTTCTATAATCCCAGAATTTTTGGTAAAATAGCTTTTTCTGAGGTCCATCCTGCGATATGACTTGGCTGTGCTTGCATACCTTCTGCATTCAGAACAGCAGTGTGATTTGTGGCAGCTTTGTGCGAAGGTAGCAAGATCCAAAATGTTTACAGCGATACTTTATGAGAAATTTATTTATTTATTTATTTATTTTCCATATGACTGATAGCACTAAGTCGTTGCTGTGACTGCTTGGACAGAAAAGCTAACGCATCAATTCTGGTGATGAACGTCGACGTTATTAAACAGACTGACTGCTTTGAGAGAAGTTTCTGAAGCGGGAACAAACTCTAAACTGATGTAGACTGGGTGAACTAATTTTCGCCCTGTTGCTGAGGGCATTGATTTGCAGATGTCAGCCTCTGAAGGAGGCTGTGAAGATTCTTTCCAAACTCTAGGCCCCCCTCTCCCAACCCTGAGGAAGCCGAAGGGGCTGAGTAGAGGAGAGACACACGAGCACGGTGTAATCCTTTATTGCATCCTGTGATTACTCTCTTCCTCTTACCATTTGTTCACTCTGCTATGTCTTTTGTTTTGAATGGACATCTTTGTTGCTTGTCAAGATTCGCTGTAAAAGCTGTCTCAGCTTTGTAGAGTTTCAGTGTACCTTTAACAATATCAGCCTTAAACCATTTGATTACTTTTTTCTTTTTTCTTTTTTTTTAAAAAGGCTGGAGGGAAAGGAGAAAGAAGAGAAAAACATGCTTTTGAGCTAAAATACTCTTGGCTTGTTGTAAGCCATCTTAGTAAATATAGGATAGCAAGAGAAATTTTGTTTTCTTGTTGGCTATACCTTAAAGAGTTTAAAAAAAAAAAAAGGATTTGATATATATTTGATATATTAGTCTGCAAATTTAGAACCATGCAATTGAAAATATGAAGTAGAGGGAAAGGAATTCTTTGGCTCTTTCAGCTGGATTTATGTCCCAACTGTACAAATACAGAAAAAATGCTAGAAGGCTTGTTCTGTTCTTTAGCTTCTGCACAGGCGTCTGCCCCAGAAAGGTGCTTTCTCAGGGGGTTGAATGAACAGCAGACTGCCTTGGCATGGGATGTGCTCTGTTCTCCAAAAGCCAGCCAGCCAACCAACCAACCAAAATTAATCAAAGCAGCACATAAAAAAGGGGAAAAGTGTCAGCTACCCTGGGGGAGCACTGACTAGGAAACGCCATGCAGAAGCTTACTCAAAAAGGGTTGATGGCAATCGATGGGAGCGGCTGGTAGCCACAAGGTGGCCCTTTGGATTAGTTGGTCATTTCAGGTATCATCTTAAAAGAAACCACCTTCTTTTTGTAGTTATATTATGGTGAAAGATTTGAAATGACACAAATC
>VXBJ01000484.1:387759-412021 GCA_013400055.1 Nycticryphes semicollaris | reverse complement strand
CCTTTTTTTTTTCCCCTCCCGTCTACTCTTTCTACACACTGATGCTTATAATTGTCTGGCTTTAAACGGATTTCAATGGTGCTGTTTTTCACTCGCCGTAGTCAGAAGCCACGCGTGTGAAGTGGACCCATATGGAATGCCGGGGGGATGTTCTCACATCTGTCTGCTCAGCAGTAACTACAAAGCAAGGACTTGTCGCTGCCGGACTGGCTTCATCTTGGGGAGCGATGGCAGGTCATGCAAAAGTATGTTATTTAAAATCAAAGAGCTTGGCAGCCGCTATTATCTCAGGGTGTTACTTAACATCCTTATCAATAACTGTAGAAATCACATGGGATGCTTTTGGGTGAAATTTGTTTGCAACATGTACCTGACCCTTTGCGTATATATTCCTGTCATTCCCTTAAAATGATTTGATTTGGCTTAGTTCACAGAAGTGACAAATTAGACCCAGGATGCTGTTTACAGATTTCTAACAATTATCACAGCTTTTAGGTTTCTCAGTCATAGGCTTTCTTTATATATTACGCATTTGCACAGCACAGAGGTACTGAAATGCTGTTAAAAAATTTTATCACGCCTAATTTCTACCCATACGATCAACATGTTTTTTCATGTGGTTGGACTCGATGATCTCAAAGGTCCCTTCCAACCACTAAGATTCTGTGATTCTGTAACTTCTAGCTCAGAAGTGTCATGGTTTGGGCTGGACCAGCCACTGAATGAACAACAGAAGCAGACAATTCATGGGAATAACTCAAGCAAGTTTTTTTCTCATACTGCTCTGTGAGGAAAAGTTTGATTAGTAAAACTAATAGAATGATGCTGGAGCAGGCCCAGAGAAGGGCAACAAAGCTGGTGAGGAGTCTGGAGAGTATGTCATATCAGCAGAGGCTGAGGATGGGGTTGTTCAGCCTGGAGAAAAGGAAGCTGAGGGGAGACCTTCTCACTCTCTACCTGAAAGGAGGGTGTAGCCGGGGGAGTTGGGGGTTGGTCTATTCTCCCAAGTCACAGGTGATGAGATAAGAGGAAATGGCCTCAGGTTGCACCAGGGGAGGTTCAGATTGGATATCAAGAAAAATGTTTACACTGAGAGGGTTACTAAGCATTGGAATGGGCTACCTAGGGAAGTGGTTGAGGCACCATCCATGGACGTCTTCAAAAGAGAGGTTGACACAGTGCTTAGTAACATGGTTTAGTGATGTTGTTTTTAATAGAGTGAACTAGGTGATCTTAAAGGTCCCTTCCAACCCAGGCAATTCTATAATTCTAACTATGGTTGTACCTAACAGTAGGTACACGCAATCCAGTGATCACCTACAGCCAATGGGATAGTCCCAAAAGTTTCAGGGAACACCTATTTTTGTCAGGTTTCTTGATTGAATGGCATTGATTTGGTTCAGATGAAATTATAAAACGCGTATTGATAGTACTAAGGATCTAAAAATATTTATCTTCACAGAAAGATTACCTTACTAAGCCTCAGTTATTTGTAATTAACCTACTTGATTAAATTGCAAAAGCTCTCCTCAGAAATAGGAAGTATTGATATCCATGTTTAGTATCTCAGTATAAAAGAACAGTATGTGTTGGTTTGTGTTCCTTCCCATTTGAAAGAAATTTACTGTAATCTTTCGTCTTGTTTTGTTTTGTTGGGTTTTTTTTTCCTAACAAACTTCAGGTGAAAAAAAAAGTTGTTTTGTATTTGCTGGAGTCTATGGTCTTGTTAGATTTAATGATTACTTCAGTCATGGTCTACATTACCCTGATAGATCCTAATGAATTGTAAAATTAAATGTCTACAAAGCTATATGTGTCCATTTCAGAGTAGATGCAAAGTTGTTTTGTGATCCAGCATTGCTTTGCAATGTGAGCTTTTACAGAAAAAAATAATTAGATGGAAGCAGCTCACTGAAGTAATTTGTATTTTAATTAAGCTAATATAATTAGCTAGATTTCTTGAGTTTAGATACCTTCGGAATATATGAAAGTTTAATTTTTGGTATTGAATAATGTTCCTGCTCCCCCACTAATTGTGCCAGTTAATTAAACAGTGACATTATGCACTGTAAAGAAGATTAGGCAGCATCAGTTGTTTATGTTTGTAATCTTTCTTTTGCAGGACCAAAGAATGAATTGTTTCTTTTTTATGGGAAGGGACGCCCAGGAATAATACGGGGAATGGACCTGAATACCAAAGTATCTGATGAATACATGATCCCTATAGAAAACTTGGTCAATCCTCGTGCTCTGGACTTCCATGCCGAAACCAATTACATTTACTTCGCTGATACTACCAGCTTCCTAATTGGACGACAGAAAATTGATGGCACGGAGCGAGAAACAATCCTCAAAGATGGTAGGCAATGCTAACTGATAGTGACATTCAGAGAATCTCACTAAGGAGAAGCTCAACTGACATTTAGAGATAATTTGAAGCTTCATTTAAATCTCCCACGGAAAACAGACCCGAAGTAGGCCTTAACAAAGTTGGAGATTTCAGTGGGTTTGGGTTTTTTTTTTTACAACTTTTTATTTTTCCTGAGTGCAGGAATGTGAAGTTTGGTTAAGTTGCTCTGTTGTGAATTGTGACTTTGTCCATTTAAGCTTATCCCTGCGGGTGAGCAGCTCCTACATCTCCACTGTATTTTCTGTTGTTAGATACAATGGGTCCATAATCTAGTTCTTTGTAATTGTTCACTGAGCTGACCCCCCACCTCTCCCCCACCTCCTTGCAGACTTTACAGGACTTCTTCACTGTGACCTGTATCACAGTGTGGATTCCGGAGCTCATTCGAGTAGGTTGGCAGAGTGAGACTTTCTGAAGTGCTTGCAAGCTCCTTAGAAAAAAAGGAAATGCAGGTGCTTTAGCAGTGTCTTTCCTGATGCGTTTTCCATTGTATATGTGGAAGCAACATGAAGACCTAAATGCTGCTTCGGTGACTGTCAACTTATTTTTCTTTTTCTTTTACGGACCCTTTTCAGGAAAGACAGCTTCAGCAGCAGGTAACAACTGCTTTGTTTTCTAGCATTCAGGAAAATAAGCAGAATGAATATTCATCTCAGCCTTCAGAGAGTATAAGGTCTTTACTTGCAAATTGAATTTTGAGACAGTGCAAGTTTTAGCACAGGGATTTTCATTCCCTGTCATTCATAATCCATGTTTTAATCCCCACGTCCCGGAGAAGTTATCTCCAGTTTGCAGTGACTTGGTGCTGTTTCAGCGTAAGGTCTCTCTCTCTACAGACCTCAGAGTCTGCACAAAGATGCTTTAGTAGCAGTTGCAAGAAACAGGTGGCTCCTCATGCAATATTAGTGATTGCTTAATAAAAGGCAACCGGGTAAACAAAGCCCGACTGTCAATCTGGTAATCCTTCATTTCACTGCGAATACAGAGGTGGGTCATACACATCACGGAACTTCTGTTGCTGACCTTCTTTGACTAAGCAGCGACCATTCCATTATACAGAAGACATCCAAATGTGGGGTAGAGGAAAGAGTGGACAGTATGTAGATTTAAACATTATAAGGCAGCACGAAGGAGCATCCTTGCTGAAAGGTATCACAGAGTATCGGGGGTTGGAGGGACCTTGAAAGATCATCTAGTCCAATCCCCCTGCCAGAGCAGGAACACCTAGATCAGGTCACACAGGAACACATCCAGGCAGGTTTTGAATATCTCCAGAGAAGGAGACTCCACAACCTCTCTGGGCAGCCCGTTCCAGTGTTCTGTCACCCTCACTGTGAAGAAGCCTTTCCTCATATTTAAGTGGAACCTTCTCTGTTCCAGCTTGTACCCATTGCCCCTTGTCCTGTCATTGCCTGTCACTGAGAAGAGCCTGGCTCCATTCTCCCGGCACCATCCTCCTGACACTCACCCTTTGCGTATTTATAAACATTGATGAGGTCACCCCTCAGTCTCCTCTTCTCCAAACTCAAGAGACCCAGCTCCCTCAGCCTTTCCTTATATGGGAGATGCTCCGCTGCCTTCATCATCTTTGTAGCCCTGTCCTGGAGACTCTCTCAAGCAGTTCCCTGTCCTTCTTGAACTGAGAGGCCCAGAACTGGACACGCTATTCCAGATGGGGTCTCACCAGGGCAAAGTAGAGGGGGAGGAGAACCTCTCTTGACCTACTGACCACAGCCCTTCTAATAAACCCCAGGATGCCATTGGCCTTCCTGGCCACTAGGGCACAGTGCTGGCTCATGGTCATCCTGCTGTCTACCAGGACCCCCAGGTCACTTTCCACTACACTGCTCTCTAACAGGTCATTTCCCAACCTATACATATACCTATACATGGTATCAACCATGCAAACATAAATAAACTTTGTAAACCAAAGCAGCAAGTTAAAGAGGCTCTTTTAAATGATGTTTAACTGGAACTCTTTATAAGTACTACACAGCAAAAATACCAATGCAGTATTGAAAGGATTATCCTATGATTTATTATTGATGGTCCTAATACTTACAAAGGCCCCAGAAATGTCACTGTCATTCTCCCCTACTCCTTCCCCAGGAGCGAACATTTTTAGGTGGAACTTAATGCAGTTTCTTAACTTTAAAGTGTGTTTAAAGAACACTTGTTAATGTATTTTTCACAATTTAAAAAATTAATGCAGCCTCCAGCCATACCACCTCAGCTTTTACTCTTGTCAGCTCTCAAGAACTCAGCAGGGACAGATTAAATCGTTCCTTGGTGGAAGGCTACTAGAGGAAATCAGGTGTGTCAGGAGGTGGTTTAATATTCGCTCTGAACAGCAGGCTCCTAAGGAACTCTATCTGCGGTAGGTGTCACTTCTCAGATTAGAAGTTGTCATTTTTTTCTGACTCTCAGGTTTTGCAAGAGCAGATACACTAGCTCAAAAAACACTGTAACTCAGATAATTACAGTTTGCCTACACGAGAGCCTGATCCTACAAGCTGTTGACTGGGAACTGAGAACGCTGAGCACCTCGCGCTGCTGGAGCTTGATTTCTCATACAGTTTTAGCTGTGATTTCTTATTCTTCACTTTGGGGAAACAAACCGCTGGGTAGTATTGATAAATATTTGACAGCCCACAGCATGGCCTAGCCTAGAGTTGGCGGCACAGCTGCAATAGTAGTGTGCTTACACCAGGGACAGAAATTGCTATAATTAAGGTTTCAAACTTGCATGTCAAATCACGTTTTTTTAAATATTAAAAAAAATGGAACAAACCAGATATTTTTAAAGCAATTCAAATTATTGTTCAGTTGTAATAACATCGACACAAATTCTATGTGTTTTTTTCACTTGTCTTTGTCCCCCTTATTTGTTTGGGATGGCTGTGAGTCTTAAAGTGTTATACTATTCACTTGTAAATATTAGCAAAGATGGTGAAGGTCTAACTTTTTACCTAAACAAGGTCAAAGTAAGTCTGTAAGGATCTTTGGAAGCGGTTGAGCTGGTTCATACACAGAAGAATTATATTTTTCGCTGGTTTTCATGTTAATCTAGTATTTTAGGCACTATTAGTGTACATGACCTTGCTGACATTGAGCTAGGCGATTCCGTACTAAATTACACACTTATAATTTCTTGCCTATTTACAAACAATATGGCAAATTGTTGCCTCTCGAAATACCAGTTTTTAAATATCTTGTATCTATATTCAGCATATTTGGAGGCCACATGCTACCGTGGATTATAAACTTCTGGTAGTATATCCAGATTTACACATTTTTTCTTTAATTAGCAAAGGAGGAATGATCAAAATAGTACTTTAATCACGTCATCCCTTTCACATTGAAAGGGCTTCACTGCCAAAAGCCTGATTCGCTGTAGCCAAATCAGTTTTATTTAACCAGAATGGCAGAATGGTAACTATTTTGGTCCTGCTTGCTATTGGATGTGAAGACTGCCACAAAAGTAAGGAATCTTTTTAAAGTTTGTAGATACTTAAAAGTGAATGTTAAACTGTAACTTCACAAACAAATACAGACTGTCTCTATAGGATGGTGCAGCAGAGTTCTTTATTTTAAAACTTTCTGATATATTGAAGTATCTAATCACAGTGAGGTTTTTTGATTTAGATTGTCTTTGGTCTAGAAATATAGGTGTTCCAAACTTACCACAGAAGGCATTGTAATGCCTTTAATTCCTGTTACTGTTCAGGTCACTGGAGGTGGTAGGTTGTGCTTTGCAGTTCTAGGGTTAAAAAAAAGCCAAAACAAACCAACAACCAAAACCGAGCAAGTGTGAAATACATCAGTTTTATACGCATACATAGGTCTCCGTGAGAGTTTAATTGAACATAAGTTACTTGGAATTATAGATAGCATTAAAGTCAGAAAGAATCCTGAACTACTTTAGACTTTGTTGATTTCTTCAAGACAAGTAAATTTATTTCCCAGCTACTTTCTGTGTTATTGTCAATAATTTATTTCCTTGTATGATTAAAAAAAAAAAAATCTCATTTGCATATTTCTCTTTATTCATCTGTACTTCTTGTCTGTTGCTGTTGTGTCCACATAGAGGATACTGATAAGGGGAAAAGTAGTTTTAAAAATGTTACGTGGCTGTCATGCTAGGAGTTTCAGTAGGTACCAGCTTCTTTTTTTTTTTTTTTTTTTTGTGTATTCCATGACATCGAAAGCATGCTGACTGAAGTATCAAGGTATCTTTGTTATTTTTAATATACTTCATCATTATATTTAAGTGTGTTTTCCTCTTTTTTTTTTAAAAAAAAAGGTTCTAAAATTAACAAAGAAAGAAACTTCTTGCAATGACAAGGCATTAGAAAGCATAACTTGATAGGGAATATGGTGGTGTTGCAATCACTAAAAAACTTTGTTCAAGAAAAACGCTGTGAAGTAATTTATCATGTTCCAGTGCTATTAAGATTGTAACTGCACCTTTTCTAGATGCTGTTATTGCATCCAGGTGTATAAAAAGCTCGATATTTCATTTATTGGGTAAAACTGTCAGAATTTATTTTAGTGTATTGTTGATGACATACCATATGTTATCTATGGGTTATAGTAAGCAGAAAGTTTTCTGTACTGCACTAAGTTATCTAGACTGTGACTTGGTAAAATAGCTTTGCCTTCCCGTCCATCACAAAGAGTTTCCTGATTTTGTGTAGGGAATGAGATAGTTTGATAGAATGTAAGATAACCTGTAAAGGTGTTTGGGATCTAAAAAATATTGTTGGTGAAAAGTTTGTCCCAAGGAAAATATGTCTCTGACTTGTGACAACATAAAACGTGTAGGTCTGCTGAAGTTATGAATGTCAGTAAGACATTTCCATGAGTACTTATGGGTTGTATTATGCAGAGTCACCTGGGTGGAGAAATCTGAGGCAAGGTTTAGGTGATGACAACATAGCGCCACTGCACAATGCTGCTGCAGTAAAAATGACTCTGATAACAACTTAAAATGACCCAAACCAGCACTTCAGGAGTTCGCCGGAGTTGTTGTATGGACAGCTGACAATTAAATTGCACATCTGGCAGCACAGTGCACATAGCGAACAGTCATGTTAAGTTTAGTAGATTTGCATGTGTGTATCTGCTGTAAATGTGATTATCATTAGGATCATTGATTTTGCCACATTAACATTTCTTAAAAAATAGTAGTACGTTATTTTTTTTAATGTACATTGTGATAAAAATCTCTCTGCCTCACATCTGTTCTGAGATCTTTCAAAAAAACTCCAGCATTGATCAGAAAGTGACGTCAACTCTGGTGAGAAAGAATGAATCTGATGAAAGCTTGTATCTAGATGGTATTACCAGTGTAAATGTGAACAGAAAAAGCAATTTATATTCCTTTTTTTAAGCCTATCATTGAAATTGTACTGTAAGATTGGATAGCCGAGTGTGACAAACAAGTAATACATTCCATAGCATTGTAGAAAGGAGGGTTGTTTTTTTTTTTTAAGAGCAGGATTTTTTTTCATTTTTTGGAGGTTTAATTTTATCTTTTCAGCCCTATACCGACCTTCATTTGTATCACAAGAAAGGGAGGCAGCAGTTCTATGCTATGAATTCTCAGGCTTGGGTGGAAGCACTGGAGTCAGAGCTACTGCACTGTTACCCCATTATCTTTTTTTCACATAGGTGACAAGATACAGAAAGAGATTAACAGGTGAAATGAGCATTTCCACCTCAGAGTGAAAGTTTACCTCAGAAATTATACTAAAACAAGCAAACGTGGAGTTCTCAGCTTTTGGAAGGCGGTGGGAGGCAGGAGCTGGTAACCTGCCCCTCAGGCCTTCACAGGTGCCACCGCTGGTGGCCATGCTATGGCCACTAACCACCTTGAGCTGGGCAGAACCAGCCCCAGCCACCTCTGGGGGGATGGCCAGGCAAAGGGCTGGTGGCTGTGTCGGGGGGTTCTGTGGGCAGCACAGGGCCAGGGCTGGCTGGGGAGCAGTGGTAGAACACAATGGCTCAATCCTGCCCAGAGAAATACTGCCTAGAGGGACTGAGGAGAAGAGGGTGGGCAGGTGGCAGGGCTGCCAGAGCTCATTTAAAAAACAGGGATCAGAAGAGGTGGTGGTCACCAACACTATGGCCCAAACTCCATCACTCCCCTCAGTGTTAATGGCCCTCGGGTATCTCCTGACAAATGGTGGGCTCTTCATGTAGCTGAGGAGTGACCACACCAGGAGGACCATGGTGAAAGGCTGGTGTAAGATCAGCTGTGTCCAAACAGTGATACCTGAAGTAGCACCTCAGTCTTCATAACTACAAAGTCCAGGGGAGAATGACAAGAAATTCTCCATATCTCACTCCGCATGCTTGGGCATCAGGATCTTCCTGAAAGAAAAGGGGAAGGGTGTGATGAATAGAGATGGAAAACATTTTAGAGACCTTATGCTGTCAGTTAAGCAATTGGGCTCAAGCAGGAGAGGGCAGAGCTCAGTTAATGTTATGAGATGTTGGGTAAGCTTGAGGGAAAACTCATTGCTTGGGGAATTGTATTACTACTTTTCAAGTGGGGAAACCTCCATGCTGTATGGAATGAACGTTTGTGACTCCTTCTGGTTCTGGATGGAGCCCTACCACTGTCAAACTAATGAGCCCATAGGTACCTCTGATGGTAGCATTACTCTTTGCTCGCATACAGCTTCCTATGGTAGTACTGCGTTCACATAGTTACCTGGGGAGAATAACTGGGACTCTTGTGATATACGGTTTGCAAGGGGCAGGGACAATGGGATGGGTATAAACTGAATGCCCATTTTACTTTTTTTTTTTTTTTAATAGGAATGGAATTTGCCATTTGGGTAAAAGCCAGATAATTTGGAGCATTAGAGCTGATCCCGGAAGCTATTCTTGACTTGAGTTATATTGCTATTTAGAGTTAAAATTAAGTAGAGTTTTGTTGAATAACGGTTTGCCCAGGGCCTGCTATAGTTAACAAATAGAGGCTTATGGTTTAATACACAAGTTTTATGACCAGTTTTTGCCTTTTATTGTCTGTCAGACTAATTCTGACAGACACAAGTATAATTCAGATTCAAGGAAATAATCTAATTTAACTATTTGGACCATATATTGTCCATCGTCTATACTAATGGATTGTGTTAGAACATAAACATATAATATTAATCTCATTACTCTCTTCTCTCTCTCAACAGATCTTGATAATGTCGAAGGCATAGCAGTGGACTGGATTGGAAACAATCTTTATTGGACAAACGATGGCCACAGGAAAACAATTGCTGTTGCCAGACTGGAAAAAGCTGCTCAGAGTAGAAAAACTTTGTTGGAGGGAGACATGTCCCACCCTAGAGGAATTGTGGTTGATCCTGTCAACGGGTAGGAAGTACACTAATTAATGCTGCTTACTGCATGTTGTTATAGCATAAATACGGGATTGAATTTTGCTTGGGTTTGGGTTTCTAGAGTCATGCAGTAGCCTGTAATTCTACAGTAGTTTACAATATCTGTAATTCCTCTCCAGTATTGTCGCCTGAAACCTTCAGAAGAATGTGTATGACCTAACACTGTTGAACCAATGTCAAGTTAATTTGAATGTGATTCACCTTTTTCTCAAACAAATTGAGTGTATCAGACCTCTATGTATTTTTAATACCAAGTGAACATTATAATACTCTCCTTTATTTCTGTCTTTGTACATCTCGATTTCTGAAGACAATTATAACCATATCCTTGTACACATCGATTTACAAAACTGAGACAGATACTTTTCATTACTTATGAGCATAATTAATTGTGATAGGCTGCGTAATAAAAAGAACATTATATTACTGTGGTAAAGTTGTGTATTACCTAAAAATATACTGGCAGGTTTATTCAGGGAATTGTCACTGGAGAATGATGGAACCAGGTAATTCTAGTGTGGCTGGATTGATTGCTGTTTTCCTAGTACAAGAACATATTTACACTATCAGGTTTTCACTTTTGAGCTTGTCCTTTGAGGAAGGGAAGTGACTGTGGAAAGGCTACAATTAATTAAGGTCAGATAGTAAGGATGTAAAAGCAGACCACAAAGCATAACCATACCTACAATTACTTTGTTAAATTTTCCAGCTCAGTAAGTGCAGGGCACAGGAAATAGTGTATGAAGATGTATTGTCTGAAAAGGGCTATTATATAAAACACTTTTCTAATAAAATAGCTTGCCCTTCATGATTATACTTCTCATGGAAGCTTTTCCTGAGGGATAGCATTTATTATGGCATCTTAATTATGTTTAGAAAATATTAGTCTTGATTTAACCAACGTAGAAGCATTAACTGCATTTTGAGATACAATTAAAGCACGTTAATGTAGATGTCTGTTACTGTAAGCATGTTTTAGCTTATGACATGATAACTAGGATAAGCACAGAGAAAAAGGTGATGGAGACAAGCTCAGTAATTGCTGTTGAACAGTCGTGTAAATATTTGTAAAACATATTTTGTCTTCCAGAAAAATAAATACAATACTGACCTGCATCTCTATCTGAGCTTTCGGGTGTATCCAGGTGCTTAATTTTGTGCTTAAGCCTAGTCTTGTTTCAGTCAAACATTGAATGATGTTTATAAGCCTCATGGATCAAAAATTGATTTATGTTCTTAGTGTATATTTACAAAAATATTAACAGAACACCACGCTACCTGGTGGATGACTTGGAACAGATTTGAAAAAGAAACAAAAAAGATACATTTGTATATCTAAACCTGTGTAATGACAGTGCAATTTTTCTTTACCTTTTCCAATTTCTCAGATAAAAAAAACCACATTGATCAAATTAAGTCTATACATAAAAACAAGTCCAAATAAAATCTTTGACCAGTAGATTTGTCATCATTTACCCAGATCTGATAACAAAACTGTTTTTCACTTCAGTGTTTCACATCTTTGTAATTTCAAAACTTAAATTCCAGAATGTTATTCTTCTAAGTACAGACAGGTTACCTGGGTTAGGATCACACAAGTTATTTCAGAAATTTGTAGAATTTCAGAAACGTAAATCCGGTGAAATCAAAGGTGAGGAATACAAATACCAATTAAATCATGACAACTTTAACAAGTAGGATCACTTAAGATACATATGATGCCTTTCCTCCATTTAATGCTTAATAATTGAAATCGTAGGTTTGACTTTAAAAGTTAATGTCTACTTCTAATAAATGTTTTCAGCACACTGGTGTCACTGTGCTGGATATGATCTGAAATACTGTTTAGGCACTTCACAGATTACATACAGATTCTATGCGTTTCTTCCCATGAACCTGTTTTTCCTTTGGAGAAAAAAAAAAAAACTAAAAGGAAACAAACAAAAAAAAAAGTGTGTTTCTTAGTGTATTTTCTACTCTCTGCTTTTGTATAAATTCAAGCTGTGTGTTTTAAATTGTTGAATTCAGAGTTGTCACCAGTAAAGTCTGTACTAAAAAATGATAATCAGATTAATTCAAGAAAGAAAAAAAACCTGCAGAGGGTTTGTTCTGTACTGTCCAGCAGGGAATGGCTCAGAGAACTCACCTAAGCTAATACTTTTAGATGACTTACTCCAATGCTTGCTTAATTTCTCCAAAGTGGCATAGGTACCTATTTTTCAGAGTTGTTTTGGTTATCTGCATTGCTGCAGTGTAAACGATAACACTACACAAAAATTGCCTGCCACATATTTTTCAAATATTTTTTTTTATAGCCACCCAACTTTCTAAACATTTTTTGTGAGGGACAAGAGTGCTCATAATAGTTTTTTGGTTTTTTTTTTTGAGCAATTTAGCTGCTTTCATGTGGGACGTGAAGTTCACAGAATGTCAAAGTTATCCTGTAGCTATTAAACTAGAGTGCAATTCATTCATATATTGCAGCTTTTTTGATAGTCTTAAGCATAATAAAAACCAGATTCACACCATAAAGGCAAATTAGGCTTGGCAAAAAAATAAATAAAATCAAAAAAACCACCAAATCTAACACAAAAAAAATTGAACTTTGTGACATAAGTCAATAAAATTGCTGGTTAAAAAAAAAAAAATCATAATTTTGGTGTGAGTAAATAAGGTCTTAATTCTTGCACTTCCTGTGGCAGTTAACCCATTTGGCATTCATATCATTCATTACAATAGGAGCAAAACCACCCTAAATGTCAGTTCGGCAGCATCCAGTCCATGGGCAAAGTAAATATAGTTGTAGAAACAGCAGTGGGAAGAAACATGTAAAAGCCAAAGTGGCTCCAGCTTGTGGAAATGTGGTTTCAAGCTGCTGCTGAAAGTCTACAGTATAATTCAGGTGATTAAAATGGTATCTGAATGTTCATTTTTGTAATTTCTTAGCTGGATGTATTGGACAGACTGGGAAGAAGATGAAATAGATGACAGTGTGGGAAGAATTGAGAAGGCATGGATGGATGGCTACAGTCGGCAGATTTTTGTAACATCAAAGATGCTATGGCCAAATGGTTTAACTCTGGACTATCGTGCCAACGTATTATACTGGTGTGACGCCTATTATGATCACATTGAAAGGATATTTTTGAATGGAACTGACAGGAAGGTAAAAGAAAAATACTGCTGTTTTGCCACAGGCATGCTCTTTCTCTGGATTTTATTGTGTTATGTTAAAAATACTTTTCAAGCTTTTTAAAGTCTGCGTAACCCTGCGGCAAGTCCGGTGTCATCACGGTTGAAACAGGTTGGCAGCCTCCTGTAAGAGACTATAATGCGGCTTAAAATTTTCATCTTTAGAAAGTGAACCAAAAGTAGATCTTATTTTATTTTGTTAATCTATTTTTTTCTCATATGATAATGAGTTAACATTTTGATTGAGCCAGGAAGCTACAAATGGCTTTTCAGTAGGAAAAAAAAAAAAAAAACCCAACAACAAAAACCCACTAGTACTTTTGGCTCTGCTGGAGAGGCTTTCATTTAACTTCACTGGGTAAGCTGCTTTGTTGGATGAATCTCAGTGCACTGTTTGAATGTTTGTGGTAATATGCAGAGGGGAAGCTCTCAACAAGCGTTTTCAGAGATGGAGAGAGATTGTTTTCAGTTGTTAGTAGTGGCTGTGCTGGCTAGATACAAGTCGGTAGAGAAGTTCCGTGGTGTTTTGCAGAAGGAACAAGTGCGGAACAGACATCTGGAAACGTTAAAGCTTAGATTGGGGTCTGATCATTTGGGGAAGGTTTAGCACCTGCTTCATAAAATTAGCATACTGACAGCTGAAACTTCACCCTTAATTGAGAATGGCAGGTATGACATCGGTGGGAGGGTTTTGGCACAGAATACACGTGTCTTGAGACTTCTCATTTATCTTTCACTCATGATTCCCTCTGTATCAGGGGCTTCAGAGGACCAATACAGAGATTTCTAGTCCTGAAAGTAGTAACTGTAGATATAGTCCTCCCTGAAACTCCTCCCTGAGCAAGCTCACATAGCTTTAATATTACTTTTAAAATCCTTTCTATTGAGCGATCTGCTGGTAAGCCTGTACTAATGCTGTAGTGATGCAGTTTGTCATAATGGCTGGGTCGGGATTTACGTTTTGCTTCTACTCTTGCTCCAAAGCCATTATGGGCCTGTAGTGGAAGGGGAAGGGGGCTAAGCACATTGGCAGAAAGAGGTTTTTTAATTAGAGATCTTTGCCTACTAGCAAGGCTAGACTTCCTGGAAAGATCCTGGAGAGAACAGGTCTAGGAAGGTTAAATGCAGCTGTCGTGGATTACACACGGATTACTAGTGAGAATTGCTGGGTTTGCCTCCCACTAGAACTGGTGATTGATAAGAGCTACCTGTCTTTACAGGTTTTTTTTTGAAGTGTCACAGAATGGTTCTAGGTTTTGGTTTTTTTTGAAAAGTGTTTCTCTGTTATTCTGTGGTTTAAATAAACTGCGTAACTGTTCAAGTAAAACTTATGTAGCCAAAAATAACAAGAAGATACTTGCTGTTGATGCTGAAATATTTGGTGTTAATTATAGAGTATTTTGGTCAAAATATAACTGTGACAATAGCATCTTCAATTCTGTGTCAGTATAGTGAATATTTTTTGGGGTTGGGGAAGGCCTACATGAATGCCATCAGTAGCTGGTGGATACTTGACTAACGAATTAATTTCGATCAAAAGCAGTAAACTGAGATAAGGAGATTTGACCAAAAGAACACACTGTCTTTCTTTAAGTTATCGTTACTCGAACTAGAGAGAAAGTTTACAGGAATAAATAAGCAATCTCTGCACTTCATACTTTGACAGAAATAATCCACTCATACACAATATTCTTTGCTTGAAAAGAGGAAGATATTTTATATACTTCCCAGTATATATTTCGAAAAATATATGAAGAACCAGGCTTCCTTGCCAGGGAAGGAGATAGATATGTACTGGACCTAATGATGGCATGGTTACCCATGTTCCTCCCCATTATCTGATGAGGGGGACACACACAGAATTAATTTATGCAAAGTTTTGAAGTTCAGTATCTATGAAGGTGCATAGAATGGCTTTGCACTATTCATTTATTTTATTGCATTAAGTTGTTATGTACCTCTCTCAGTATTCCTATTTACCATTTAATATTCTCTGGGATGTATGCTAAGAAAAAATGATAATTATATCATTTTAACATTGTTAATGCTCACCTACAACTAATTAATTGCAGGTAATCTACAATGGAAAAGATTTGAACCATCCTTTTGGACTGTCACATCATGGAAATTATATTTACTGGACGGATTATATGAATGGGTCAATTTTCCAGTTGGATCTGATCACAAGGAATGTGACACTGTTAAGAAGCGAGAGACCACCTTTGTTTGGGCTCCAGATTTATGATCCACGTAAACAGCAAGGTATTTATAACATACAGTTTCTCCAAAGGTCTGTTGTAAAAAGTTCTTTTCCCTTTCAGTCTCCTGGTATTTCGAGGTGAGTAGATTAACAACGGTAGGAAAAAGAATATGACTTGTGGCATGAGAAAGATGCTTTCCAGTGTTTCAGTCCAGTCCATTGATGCTAAAATTGATCATCTCACATTTACTAAAAAGTGAATCACAGTATTATACCTGCCTGAACTTTTTGTGTTTTTGCACTGCCTTTATTGCCATTTTACCTGTATGTCAAAGAGATACCATGTTGATAAAATAGAAAAGATAGCACATTGGCTTATAGACTTAAAACTTGTTATTGCATTTACATTTTCTTACCTAAGATCGTAGATTCTGTGGTTTTTTGTTTTTTTTTCCTTTTTGTAATTTTCTCCCCCACATTGGTCTACTTCGGCACTGTACGATTCCGTCTCCTAAAAGTACGTGCTGCTGTTACACAGGATCGGAGTAAGTGGCCTCTGAGGGTAGTGGAAAAACCCATAGTGGTTCCTACTTAGATCAGTAGAGAAATGTGATAAAGGCCGTAGTTTTGCATAGATGGAGTTTAGAAAATACAATAGCTACCATACAGGTGACTTTACAAATGCATTTTACTGAAGAACACTTCGACATCCATTTACAGCCTAGAGCATTCAGATGAGTTGTTGATTATTTGCTCTTAATGAAAACATTTTTCTGGTTAATGCCTGCTACCCAACAGAAAACTGAACGTCAGGAACTGGGTATAAATAAAATATTGTTTAAAAGATGACCATATTAAATAGTATTGTCTACAGATTATAATTTTTGGCATGTAGATCATTTCCAGTTCAAGAGTTCCTACAGAAAATCAGAGAGACTAAACCACTGGCAGTCCTGCTGCTCTTGGTTCTGTACTTGAACCAAAAATGTAATAAAAAGTAACTTACACCATTTATCTGAATTCTGCTCAGTACAACATTAAAATATGATTGTTGAAACAATGATTTTATTTATATTTTTTCGTTTACAGTCCCTATTGTGAGTATTTTGTCCCTATGCATAAAGCCCGATTTTGTTTTCACAGTCTCATGACCTTCAGATCTGGATGTGGGTACAGGGTCTTGTTCATGTCTATTCTTAGCGCGTTGAAGATTTGACTGTCTCTCTGTCATTTGTCATCAATTAATGGCTGGGAGAAAACTGATCAAACTGCTACAGAATGCACAGAAAAAAACAGTAGAAAAAATATGTAGCCTTCACAGATGGAAAATATTTAGGCTTTATAGTTGTTATAGACAAATAACTATATGCAAATTAATATAAATATTTAAATTCTCTTTTCTCTCTCCTTCTCTTTCTCTTTTTTCTGGTGTGCTGCTTCAGGGCTGAATCATGTGGTACAGAGAAAACTATAGTAGTTCATAGCTTATGCACACGTGCCTTAGAAACATTTGGCTCTGATATGTTGAGGTGACTGTTTTGATGCTGCTGTTACTGTGACTGCCTACACAAGCAGAAATGATGTCAATTCATGTGGGCATAGTTGAATTGAGACTGGCATTTTTATTAGGAGGTCTTTTACAGGATACTTGATTGTGCCAGTCCTGCTTTGCTTAATACTATGGGTAGCAACACTTTTTGGTATCTCCTTAAGAAAAGGTGGTTTTCACTGTATCTCATGAGGCATGATCCTATTGTGGAGGAACCTTGTTTTTTTTCCTTGCTTTTGGAAATTAGAATTCACAGTACTTTTTTAGTCATAGAAATGCATCAGGAATACCTTAAAAAACAGGAATGTGGCAGGAAGCATAGTAATTACAGAAGTTGGATTTATAGTCAGCATCTGAACCTGCCAAGACCTGTGGGTATGAAAGGGGAGATGGCTATTGATATGTAATTCTTGTGTAAGTCCATTTACAGCTGTTAAAATAGCCTTTTTTGGATATCAGTTGATATTTTAACTCATCAGATTGCAAAGAAGAGCTGCTACTCTTCATATGTGAAGTAAAATCCTAAAATTAGGGTTACACAGCTTTAGCAGTACTTGAGGTTGGGATTATGGGAAGGTACAAACATAAATGAATACTCATTGAAACAGAGAAGTACAATGATTATTAAGTATCAATAAATACTTCAGTGTATCTTTTAAATGAGAAGATTAAACAAATGTATGTTGTTGCCATAATGTGAGGGTTCCTTTTCTGAGAACGATGACTGAGATGCAAGTATGTTGGTTTTAGCTCTGGACTAATTTTTTTAACAGGTTAAAATGGAATCAGCCTAATTTAATCATATGCAAGTGGCAGGGCAGCAGTATGATAATAGCTTTGAAAGTAGTTTTAAAATTTTGAGAATGTTTAACAACACCCATATGAAATAGCTGTTATGAACAGCAGTTACGAAAATTTAATTTCATAAATACTTGGTAGCTAAATGAGTTCCATAGCTTACTCAATTAAGTCACCTAACCTGGTGTTGCACTGTCTTTCAGGAGACAAGTTAGCTTGGGAGTCTCTTCAGTGAGACTGATGGAACTGAGGACTGAGGACTTCCTTAAAGCTCACTTTATGAACCTTTTTATCTAGAATCTTGTTGCTTTAACTTTTGGTACTTGCATTTTCCTTGTCGTCATCCTCTTTTTTTATCACTTAGCAAGTAACCTACTGTGCTGTAGTTTGTCATCACAATTATGAGGTTAAGTAGGAATTTTTCATCTTCAAGACGGACCTTCATCTAGTGTTTTAATTTTGATTTTATTTATTGTAAGTTTATATTGGGCTACAGGATCATCAAGGGTTTGCAAAGTGTTTTCTATATTTGTCTTACATAATTTTTTTTTTCCTATAGCCTTATTCATTTTTAGGGATCTGACAAACTCATGTATATTCTTTAATTAAATCACTGCAAATTTCCTTCTTTTGTGGTCTATAATTTTGGATTCACTTTTGAAGATTATATTTTTGGTTTGTTTGGTTATTGCAGCTGCTTCTATCTTCTTAAATGTTGTTTGGCTGATGTTGTTTGATTTGTATAATAGGAGGCCCTGTAAAGATGTAGAGAGTGTCAAGGGTACTTTCTTCGAAATGACGTTGTACCTGAGGTTTACCAAGATTTAGATGCAAATACATCTCATATTTGGGTTTTGGTGAGCATATGCATAATAAAGGAGTTGATTTTTTTACAGCTCTCTCAGCCTTTCCTCATCAGGAGATGCTCTAATCCCTTAATCATCTTTGTAGCTCTACAATGGACTCTCTCCAGTAGTTCTCTATCTCTCTTGAAATGGGGAGCCCAGCGCTGGATGCAGTATTCCAGTTGTGGCCTCACCAGTGCAGAGCAGAGGGAGAACGACCTCCCTCAACCTACCGGCCACACTCTTCCCTATGCAGCCCAAGATTCCATTTGCCCTCTTGGTGACAAGGGCACATTGCTGGCAAAGGAAGTTGATGAAATCTTTGTACACCTAAAAAAGAGAAGCAGAGGAAGGAACACCTGCTTTTTACTAGGATAGGAAGATGAAAAAAAGTAGTTTTAATTTAAAGTTTCAGCAGATATGAAGGTTTATAGTTTGCCTGATGGTAGTCAGATATCATCAACGTGTGAAATTAACAAAGCATTCATCATGAGAGGCTGAATGTTGTTGCCATTTCATATAGAAGCAATGGTCACTTAGGTCATGACCTAAGTGACACAAACAGAAATCGTAGCATTTACTTCAGTGGGCTTTGGTTTTGGGTCTGCTTGCCTAAGGAATGAGGTAGTGAGGGTGCAGCAGTTCTTTGTAGATGATAAAAACACCTGACAGCTGTCTGTATGTTCACGTGAACAGTGTACAGCTTTTGAGGAAGAAACAATAACACAGAAAAAGAAGGCAGGGAAATAGCAGATGTGTTCAGAAAAGAGTAATGGAATATCCGCCTTGTATTCTGTCTGTTATGGATCTCATTATATTTTTAATTTCTGTTTCCTTTCTCTTTTTTCTTAGTCTGCATTTGTAGTCACATTGTTTTAACACGTGCAGATGCTGATATGCTTCAGAACATCATGGTTGGACTCAATCTCAGAGGTCCTTCCCAGCCGTGAAGATTCTGTGATTCACTTTTATACAGTTTAATTTTTTTTAAACTACTGCATACCTGTAGCTGTGTCATATTAAATGTTTTTTAATATTTGTCCCTGATAAGAAAGGGAGATTGTGAGTTGATGGTGTAGGTTTTTTTTTTCTATTCTTAGAGATTATTGCCACCTGTAACTGAAATTGTTTAAATATTATAGCCTGTAGTAACCAAACTGAGAATAACATGTCCCTAAAATGAGAGGAAAATTGTAAAAATATTTTCATGTGATTACATTCTAAAAAAAAAAAATCTAGTTCCAGCATGGCTGTTAGTGTTAAAGTTGCTTTTTTTTTATTTTCACAGGTGATAATGCATGTCGTGTTAATAATGGAGGCTGCAGCACCCTTTGTTTAGCCATTCCTGGGGGCAGAGTTTGTGCCTGTGCTGATAATCAGCTTTTGGAGGAAAACAGTACAACCTGCACGAGTAAGATCTTTAAAGAATATCTGAGTTGACATCAGTGTTACGGGATCAAGTCAAACCTGAAAATAAGCCAAAAAAGTATGGTAATCTAGAGGTTTTGTGTGGTTCTAAAGAAATATTCTTTGAATGAAGATTCTAATTGAAGACAGTTTATTAAATGAAATAAAGACTTTTTTCAAAAAATGCAAAATACTAAGTAAACAATGTTTGAGGATAATATGCATTGGAAAATATTTCAGAATGTCTGATATATGATAAAGCACTTAAATATTTCACTGACCTCTTTTACAGAACATCAGAAATACCAAAAAATACTGCAATTAAATCTGTATAAAGTGGTTTCAGATTATTATATGGACTAAATATCTTAAATTGAAATCTGGTATAGAAAATGTTCATGCTGAAACTGTTTATAAAATATGTCAAGCAGGTAGATGTATATATAATGCATCCTAACACAGACTGCATAAATTTCACTGTCTGTTTCTTAAACCTCTTCCTTGGATATCTTCATTGAAATGCCAATTAAGTTTTTTAAGAAGTGTTAATAATAAAATGCCGGATTTTCAATTAAAAAGAATAACCTGTCATATAATACAGCTATTTTTAAATATTTAGACATGATATTTGTAACCTACTCTCTGGTTGGTTTTGGGGGTTGTTTTTTTGTTTGTTTTTCTTTAATCTCTTTGATCTCTTTCTTGAAGTGAAGAGTATAAAACTTTACATAGGTCTCCAGCAATAAGCCAAGCAGGGATGAGTAAACCTTAAGGATTATTTCATCACAAGATGAACACTATTGACCTTGCAATTACCTTGAGTTTGACCCAACTGCATGGCTGCCAGAGCCATCTCTGTTGCTAAAGAAAACTGTTTTTCTTTTTAGCAGAAAATAACGGAAGGTGGACTTATCACTGGTAAGATGGAATGTAAGCATTAGGAAGAGAGGTTAGACACTTTCAGATCTGAACGAAGCAGGTTTCCTGCTTTTTCACCCAACACGCTTCATTGCTGGCTTTTTCCAAGCACTTTGATGTTCCTCATAGGGTCATAGAGTGATTTGATGTATTTACACATTAAGGATTATGAACCTCATGTTGGGAAATGTATCTGTCTGGATTTATCAATAAGCTCGTAGCTTGCTACTTAATTCTACCTCAGCAGAATTTTATCCTTTCTTCTTTGCCGAGTCTGTACCAGTGCATAATGCAGGTGTTTGAGTTGTTGCTTGGATACAAGAATCAGCTTTTCAGTAATCATTTTCTAGCCCTTTTAATGTGCACCAGAATTTGGCCTGTGTCTGTAAGAATATTTTCTTTTCACTGCTCCTGAGGCATTGCGTTATTTTAAACTAGTATTTTTACACTCTCAACGAAGCAACAATTTAAAAAGCAGTTTGTGGGTCATACTGTTCTGAGTTCTTCCATTTATTAAAAATATACTACCTCAACCATACACCCAGATATGCATGCTGCTACAGGCTTTGGGTGGAAGTACCTCAAATATGCAGAGCTTACTGAAAAATGTCCTGAAGAGTGATAATAAGAATTTATATCTATTTGCATAGAGGTAGCTTTGCGTTCTGTATTTATCACACTGATAAAATAGATGTGCTTCTTGGCTATTTCCTCCTAGTTAAACACGGAGAAGTGCTACCGCAGTTGTGTAAAGCTGAACAGTTTCAGTGTAACAACAAGCGCTGCATCCAGGATCGCTGGCGCTGTGATGGGGATGATGACTGTCTGGACGGCAGCGACGAGCATTCTGAAATTTGCTGTATGTATGCTTTTAAACTTTTAACCCACAGTTCATACTTTGTTTTAAAAATTGGAAACAAAATGCTGTAAGTCTGAGGGGAGTCAAACCAAAAAGGTAATCCTGAAGTCATTCACGTAAATCTTTCATGTACTTCTTTTCCTGCATGTAATGATAGTAGACCTCTCAAATGATACTTGTGTACTCATTCCATAGCATGATACAAGAGCAGTCATCTTTTGGTTTTGACATCATTACTTCTGATTCATTAAACATTGGGGTTTTTTTGCTTTGTTTCCCCCATTGCCCTTTTTTTTATGGGTCACAGGCTAATTCAGGTTGGAAGGGGCCTCGGGATATCTCTAATCCAACCTTCATAAAGCAGGACCAGCCTTCCCTCAACCTCTAAGGAAAGTGATGGAGCAATTAGTCCTGGAAACCATTTCCCAAAGACACCAAGGGCAAGAAAGTGATTGGGAATGGTCAGCATGGATTTATGAAGGGGAAGCCATGCTTAGCCGACCTCGTAGCCTTCTACAATAATGTGATTAGCTTTATGAGGGAAAAACAGAGGATATTGTTTATTTCAGGCTTACTAGGCTTTTGACGCTGTCTGCCATAACATCCTCATAAACAAGCTGACAAGGATGGGTTAGGTAAGTGGGCAGTGAGGTGGATTGGAAGCTGTCTAAACAGCCAGACTTTGGGGATTGTGATCAGTGGCACAATATCCAATTGGAGTTTAGTCACTAAGAATGTACCCCAGGGGCACGTAGCCTTTTCATCAATGATTTGGACAGAGTGCAAACTCGGCAAATTTGTGGGCGATACCAACCTGGGAAGAGTGGCTCATGCACCAGATGAGTGTGCAGCCATTCAGAGGAGCTTTGACAGGCTGAAGAATTGGACAGAGAAGAATATGGTAAAATTCAGCAATCAAAAATACTTCCGGGGAGGAATAAATCCACACATCAGTTGGAGATCAACCACCTAGAAAGCAGCGTTGCAGACAAACATCTTGGAGTCCTGGTGGGCAACAAGCTGACCATTAGCCATCACTACTCCTTGTGGCAAAGGTGGCCAGGAGCATCCTGTGCTGCATTAAGTGAAGCATAACCATCATGTTGAAGAAGGGCTGCTCAGCTGTGATGACATCAGATCTGAAGGACTGTGCCCAGTTCTGAGCTCCCCAGTATGAGAAAGATAAGGACTTACTGAATCAAGTCCAGCAGCGGACCACTGAAATGATTAAGGGGCTGGCAAATGTGTTGCAGAAGTTGGGAGAGCTGAGCTTGTTCACTCTGGGGAGAAGGGAAGGCTCAGGAGGGATCTTACCAGTGTGTATAAATACCTGATGGGAGGGAATGAGGAACAGGGGGCCAGTCTCTTCTCACTGACAGGACAAATTGAAAAGTATGAAATTTTATTTGAACCCAAGAAGACACTTTTTTATTGTGAGCATAGGCAAACACTGGAGTAGATTGCCCAGAGAGATTGTGGCATTTCTGTCTATGGAGATGCTTGAAACTCTTATGGAAATGGTCCTGGGAAACCTGCTGTAGTTGGATCTGCTTCAGCAGGGAATTAGACTAGGTGATCTCAACAGGTACCCTCAGAGGTCTGGAGAGTAAACCTTATGAGGAGAGGCTGAGGGAGCTGGAGTTGTTCAGCCTGGAGAAAAGGAAGCTAAGGGGAGACCTTTTTACTCTATACAACTACCTGAAAAGGAGGGTATAGAGAGGGCCGGTCTCTTCTTCCAAGTCAAAGGCAATAGAACAAGAAGAAATGGCCTCGAGTTGTGCCAGGAGAGGTTCAGGTTGGATGTCAGGAAACATTTTTACACTGAAAGGTTTATTAAGCATTGGAATGGGCTGCCCAGGGGGGTGGTTGAGGCACCATCCATAGAGATATTCAAAAGACAGGTTAACATAGTGCTTAGTGACATGGTTTCATGATGGGTTGTGATTTTTTTATCAGAGTTAGGATGATGGTTGGACTAGATGATCTTCAAAGTCCCTTCCAACCTAGATGATTCTATGATTTGTGTGATTCTGTAATGTTATTTCTGAAAAAAATAAACAAAAGAACAACCAACCAAAACAAAATGAAAACAAAACCAAAAAAAACAAACCAAGAACAAAAAACTCCACACCACAAAAACCCCACCAAAAAAACCCAAAACAAGACCACCACCACCAAAGACCGCCCTCCCCCCTATATCCTTCCGGTTTTAAATTAAATGTACTTTGTGTTTAAAAATACAGTTTTACTAGAGCTGGGTTGTTTGGGCTTTTTGTTGGGTTGGTGTTTTGTTTTTTTTTTTAGTGTGTGTGTGTTTGTTTGTTTTTTCTGTAGAGGAGTCTTGATGTTGAAATGAAAAAGAACAGAAAACATCCCATCATGTATCTGTGTCATTCCTGGAAGATACTTAGATAACCTGTTAGAAAACTAGAGTTGCAGCAGTGAAAATTCCTTTTCATACTCAGTTTGTCACAGTGCTTCCTAGTTCTACCATTAGATCATTTCTCTCAACCAAATCTCCTTTACTGAAATGAAAATACATTTTTCCCTATCAGTTGTAGACATGAAGAACTGACACACTTTTTTGTGCAGCATTGTTTTATGCGTCTAAAAACTCTTATTATAGTCTCTCATTTTTATCTCTGAGACAAAACAACTCTAATATGTTCTCTTTTTTT
>VXBJ01000484.1:301746-387729 GCA_013400055.1 Nycticryphes semicollaris | reverse complement strand
TTTTTTTTTCCCCCAGTATATTATGGGGATTTTTTACATTTCATTGCTCTTTTCTGAACTTTGCCAAGATCCTTGGGGTTCAGTGTCCAAAACTGGATGTGTGTACTTCTGCTGAGGACTTTGCGAAGTTGATCAGGCTGAGAGTATGTGGTTGTGAGGGGTGATAGTCCTGTTTGTACGTCCCTGGGTAAATCTTTTCTGTGCCACACTGGTCTGAATTCGCTGATACACACTGAGCTTGTGATCTTCTGTAATGCCTTGACCTTTTTCTGTATGGCTGTTACATAGCCAGTTTTTCTTTATTCCTGCACTTATGTATTTTGACAGCTCCATGTAGCAGTCATTACAGATTTCAGTCCTAATTATTTTCAAAACATTTGTCTGGTTCTGAATTCTAGTGCTTACAGATATCTTATTTTAATACCAGAGTATCTTACTCTAAAATAAGGAGCTCAACTAAGAAAGACAGTGAGAAGAAAATCTTCTGGCAGAGTTGACTTGATTTTCATTTAAATTATTGTAATCGTGGAATTGTCAGAGTTGGTAGGGACTTTTCTTTGCAGAAAGAGTGGTCAGACACTGGAATAGGCTGCTCAGGGAGGTGATTGAGTCCCCATCCCTGAATGTATTTAAGAATCATTTAGATGTGGTGTTGGGGGATGTGGAGTACGGGAGAACTTTGTAGAGTAGGGCTGATCATTGGACTTGAAAATCCCAGGGTTCTTTTCCAATCTGAATGATTCTACGATGCTATGATCTAGTCCAACTCCCCTGCTAAAGCAGCACTGCCTAGAGCACATCACTCAGGACTGCATCCAGGCAGGTCTTCAGAATCTCCATCTCCAGGGGACTCCACAACCTCCTTGGGCAGTCTCTTCCAGTGCTCTGTCACCCTCACCCCAAAGAAGTTTTTTCTCATATTTGAATGGAACTTCCTGTGTTCCAGCTTGTGCACATTGCCCCTCATCCTGTCACTGGGAACTACTGAAAAGAGCCCGGCTTCATACTCCTTCAACCCACCCTTTAGGTACTTGTAAGCATTAATAAGGTCTCCCCTCAGCCTTCTCTTCTCCAGTCTAAAAATTCCCAGCTCTCTCAGCCTTTCCTTGTCAGGGAGGTGCTCCCATCCCTCCATCATCTTTGTTGCCCTACGCTGAACTCTTCCCAGTAGTTCCTGGTCTCTCTTGAACTGGGGAGCCCAGAACTGGATGCAGTATTCCAGTTGTGGCCTCCCAGTGCAGAGTAGAGGAGGAGAATGACATCCCTTGACCTACTGGCCATGCTCTTCCCTATGCAGCCCAGACCAACTTAGTAATTTAGACAATTCATTGATCAAAGCTCAAAGGATTTGTACAGGTATAAATGAAATCATAATTTGGTCCTAAATCTGTATGTGATATATAATTTAAATGGCCAATATGATAAAAGTAATCACTTTTCAGCAGTTGCTATAGAAACTTCGATTGTTCTCTTTGACTTAGTCTGAAAAATTTGCAATCATGCATAGAACACGCACACATGTTGGTAAATATATATAAGCAAAAACTTAACTGCCACTTAAAACAGTATCTATATCTAGTATTGAAGTATGGTTAAAAAGAAAGTCTTCAACTTTTAATTTTATTATGTGAATGATACAGTTCTGTTCTCCAGTCACATCACAAGCTATGTTGCCTTGTAATCATTATGAGACTTGAAATGCTGTTCTGCTCAGATTATTAATAAATCTTTACTTCCAATGTTCTTGCCCCCTCCGTGCAAGGCACTCATGAAGAGTTCATGTGCTATTGATATCACACTCGCTCTGTGTTGTTTTCAATAGGAAGAATAGGTAGAAAGGTCAAAGATAAAAGCTACTGAAATGTCAAGGATAAGCCTGCAAGATGTCCTTTCATTTTAAATACCATTTGTTTCCAGATATATGTTAAACTTTAAGAAAGAGACTGTGGATGGCTGAGTAGGTGGAAAATACCTTGAGATTATTTTTAACCCAGCGTTTGAAACTGTGTATAGTTTATTGCTCGTGTAGATCAAGATTAGCAAGATCTGCTAATAATAGATCCTGTTATTAGCATAAAAGAAAGAGAACATAAATACTTACTACAGCTGAAAGAGCAGGCCAATAGTATTTATATAATTCCATCCTTTCCATGACACTTGGTAGCCACCAAAACCATGTTTCTGAGATTCTGAGATTGCCTCGTTCACTCTTGAACACTAGGGTTTTTTTGTCAGTTTTACACTGTGTTGCATATTTCATGTTTTGAAACCTACAATTTCATGGTGAGTAAACAGCAGATCTATGTGTGGCCATTGACAGTAACGTGCATCAGTTTAGAAGCATTTTTACAACCTACCCAAATCCCTGCTTGCTGTGGTATAACATTTTGGATATGTGCTTAGCAACTTGCGGCTGTTCCCTTTGGTGTTTTGTTTTATATGCACTTCAGTTTGCAAACCTCATCACATTGATAAAGTGAGGTTGAGAATATTTTTCTTTAAGGAAATAATGCCATTAAAATACTACTACCTTTTTATCACCTCATAGTTAAAAGAGGATGATCTCTGTATTGACACTAGTATGATAGGAGAATCTTTGGTGTGTATTGTTTAATTTATGATCGAAGTACTGCAATATTTTTTAATTGACTGGTTTGCTGAGCAATTTTTATATCATGGTCATTATCTATACGAGATAATCATACTAACTGCATCACCAGGGAATACCCTTTAATGTATTCTTTTCAGCTGGTTTTCTCTGATTATTTCCTCATTTTTTTTTCTCCCCAGTCAATCATAGCTGTCCTGATGATCAGTTCAAGTGCCAAAATAATCGCTGCATTCCCAAGAGGTGGCTTTGTGATGGAGCTAATGATTGTGGTAATAACGAAGATGAATCAAATAAAACCTGTGCAGGTAAAAATTTTGCTTGGTTTTGCGTACAAGTTTTCTACCTCTGGTTTTATAAACAGACTTCAAGACTGCTCTGAACTGCACTGAACAAGTGTGCTACTAGTAATCTGATTATTGCCATTTTAAATTAGTTCAGATTTTGATGCCACTAAGGCTGGAATATAAATTATATTTTGCTTAATCTTTGCGCTTGACTGTGCTTTCCAAAGTAATTCAGCATTTAATCTATCCATGTGGGTTGACTGTCAAAGCAGTGGTTAGGTACAAACTTGTCCCTGATAAATCTTTTTTGGCAGTTAGAATTTTGTTTGTTAACTTGCTGTGATGAGTGCCGTGTCACTAGCAAATTTTACTTTATGCTGACAAAAGCATAATTAGCTGTTCACTTTCCCCTTGGTAGCTTGAAATTGTTTTCATTTGTATGTTATTAACAGTGGAGTGGATTTTTAAGGAAGTACCAAGGTGAAGATTGTTTACTTATTCCACTGCAATAAATCACGGAGTTCCAAGTCTGTCCTTTGCATGCATGGCAGTGATGTTTAGTGCTGATCAGCAGAGTACACTAAACAGTCATTAAATATCTTATGTACAAAATATCAGTAGACATCAATAAACTGAAATGTAGTTATAGACAGCGTTCACTGTGTACTAAAATATTCCCCAAACTGATTTTCCTTGATTTAATTTTTTTCTGTGTAGTAACCTGTTCACTTTGTTACTTGTGCAATTTGGCTAAAAGCTCTCTAGTGCAAATGTGGACCTAGAGTGTCCTTAGCATCCCTACAGTATTAATGTGGATTCTAATACAACTTGATGTCCTTTGATATTCAGCAGTTTGAGTGTAGGATAGTTGTCTGATTTGAAGACCGTATTTGCATCCCAAAGTCAGTTGGCTCTGGGCTGAATTTTTGTATTCTTGTTTTTTCCTTTTTTATTTTTTTTGTCTTTAGTGGCAAACACTATTCGTGTTTAAAAAAACACCACTTTGAAATATTTTAAACTTCTATTCTTCTATTGTATTTTGGACTATTTCTAGGAAGAGAAAGGAAAATGGTAATTGAGAATAGCAGATGAAGGAATATTCTTTTGATTATTGGGGTTTCTGATGTCTCTTTTTTTAAGTGTGGAATCGCATATAGATGAACTCTAAAAGCTTAAATTTGGAGTCAAAAATCTGTGTCCCTATCACTAGCATTCTAGTTATGAGTTCATATTTAGAATAAACAAAATTGTAAGTAATGTCAGTTTTATATGTTATATTTTTATTGCAGCTTTACTGTTCATCGGCTCTCAAAGTAATTCACGTAGTTACATAGCATGATTTCTTTTAGTGATCTTTCCTTCTTCAGAAGACAAACATCTTTTCTTTTAATGGACCATTACAGTTGCACATTTGCAAAGGCACAGATTCTAGGAGCAGTGAGGCCAGGCACATGACACCCATACTGTAGTACCGTTTTTCTGTGTAAATATAAATCTCACTAGATCATTGTTCGTGTTACGAAATACCATTTGTTAATATTCCAGTTGTACATTAGACATTTTTAAGCCTTGAGTTTTGTTTATTTCAACTCTAGCACCAATATTTTACCAAACATGAATGCTCTTTTTGCACCTATTTTTGTATATTTACATATAAAACTTCACGTGATCCTGTGTTGAAGATACCACTAAGGGCTCTAAGTAACAGAGGCAGAACACAGTCCTGCAGGTGACCTCAATTTTCTCAGAAATCAAAGCAGGTGAATGATGTTCAGTCAGACGAGGTACAAGGAGCAGCAGGCCAAGAGACGCCCTCCTCCAGACTTGAAACTTCTCTATGCAGACACACAGATGTGCAGACCTAACAGATTTAGTCCATTTCCCTTGCATTTTTGGAGTGCTTTGTCTTGACAGCAAGAACGTGTCAGGTTGACCAATTTTCTTGTGGGAATGGACGCTGTATTCCGACATCATGGCTATGCGACAGGGAGGATGACTGTGGAGATGAAACCGATGAAATGACATCCTGTGGTAAGTAAAGTTTCTTTGGGGGGAAAAAAGTAAAAATATTCTTGAAGAAATCAAAAGTATAAGGATCTCTTTTCACACGAACTGATTCATAGAAAAGTATGAAGGGCCTTTTTGTTTTTTAAATGAACTGATAATATTCTTTGTGAAATTACAAATTTGTTTGATTAATAAATAAAACCAAAGTGAAGGCTGCATTTTCTATTCATGAGATTTTACTTGCAATAACAAATATGCAGACGAGTCAACACTTTTCTAATTTACATTATCAAATACTGTCACTCTAAAAAAATTGGTATTTGTCTCTTCCACATACTGCTTCCCATGGGCCCCTTCAGCATATTCTAGATGTCAATAAAATCAGGCTGTTTCAAGTCTGAACAGGAGGATGTTTTGATGTATTTTGCAGAATAAAAAATAAAATAGTCATTCTTGATTATATCATGAGAGAGTATCAGCAGCTCTGCTGATTGCTGCTTTGCTGAGATATTGCGAAGGGAGGTGCGCTCTCTCTAATCAGCTGCTTCCAAACAATTAAGGTTTTTGTAAGTCAGCAGGACTGCCTGCATCTGTTTGGGAGGTCACAGGTAACTGCTGTGAGTCTGAGAGCAAAAAGGTCGATGAGCTGTCTGCAAACTATCCTGTCCAGGGTGCTCCCTGCTTCCGAGGTTATATTTGTGACATTTGGGTTACTAATATGAATTAGAAAGTGTTGCAGTATAATAGGATATGTTTCTGAACTTACTTATTGAGAGTTTTCAAGAAAGAATGCCGACTGATTATTTTAGTAGAGTCAGCTGTGTGAACATGAAGTGGCACATTGTGCACAAAGAAATTACCATCTAAAGTGTACTTGTTAGGATACTTAGACCTGTATTTTTCTCAGGTATAGATGATATTCTACCTTGGGTCACTGTTATAAAAAGTATTGTTTCTTAATGAAAATCAAGCTATGAAAGCAATGCAGTTGATATAACATTACCAACGTTACCTTTTGGTTTTTTGGCCTTTTTTCAACTTCTTACCACTTTAAACCATTTCAATAGTGTTATTAAAGTTCTACTGATAACAGCTTTTTTTCTTTTCTGCAAAAATCTCAATAACCACAAGTCACTTGCGGTGGAGGGTGAGAGAAAAAACAGAAAGTAAATGTGTAAGTGAAAGCCACGGGCTTATGCCAGGATATGTTGTGTTTCATAAACATAAATCTTCAGGATCTCAATTGCCAGAGTATCTATGGAAGGCAACATGTAAGATCCAATCAGTTAATTATGTTTATACATAATCCCTTCATTAATTTTGAGTTATTCATGACCCATTGGTTGAGGTTAGATTGTTACTTTTTAAGTCAACATGTAATTTTCAAAATCTCCTTTTATAACTATATTCAAGATTTTTACATGAAAATACTTGGTATTTTTCCTGGAATATTCACTTGCTTTCTCTTGCCTTGTTTCTTATTGTTCTTATTTTTTTTTTCCCTTCTTTCAATAGTGACATAAACCAGAAATAAAGATAGCTAATTTTCTATTGGCAGAAATTGGTATCTGCTCTGTTACTTCAGAAAAGATAAATTTTAATAGAATCTACATCAAAGAAAAAAACATTATGTGAGTAAAAAAAGAGAATAATATTAAGGCAGACTTTTAATTGCCGTGCTTCAAATCAAGTAAGATCTGTTGTGTACAGAGGTAGAAGAGGTGATCCCAGTGGACTCACTGTATTTTGCAGTCTCTAAAATTATGGTACTGTAATAGTTTATCTGAGTAGCTGCACCTTGTGTTTTTAGACACTTTATCGATACCCAGAGGGTAATGTCATCTTTGTCATTTCTTCCATGTGTTTTGTTTGGTATCCTGTCAGCTGACCTGGAATATTTCCTCAGATCGTTTAATCAGCATTTATTTGACCTGCTGTTTTTCCATTTCACCAAACTTTTCATATGTTTTATGTTTTAGAATCTAGTTTCTTTATCCTTAACCACTGTGGTTGTGCAAATGCGTGAAATATATCATTCTGCCTAATAGCTAATGGGCACGCTAATGGCTTTCATTTAGCTATTCTATTTTCTTCTATGAAACAGTTCAAAATTCTACTTGTATTTGCAACTTTTTATATTCAAAGTAAAATCATGGTTTGCTTTTTGTTGCCGTTACAAATCATTGCTTTTTAACTGCACCAGTCTCCAGCTATGAATAACTTTTGGCTCCTATTAATTTAAGAACTTAAGTGTGCTTATATTGGCATATCGCTGGAGTGAGCAGGACTGGAAAGATGGTGCCAGTATCATAATGAGTACACTTTTTTTTATGCTGCAACCAGGTATGCTAAGAAGCACATTTCTGAAGAAGATTTGAAAAGAGACCCTCCTTATTTTTTCTATTGCTTTTCTCAAGGAAACAAGACCTGTGGTCAATTTTTGCGTCTGTTTATCAGTTCATTGTCATACCGTTTGCGCTCAATAACAAAAGGGTGAAAGAAGTCTCAAAGAACCAGAGCTTTTACAAAACAGGTGAATAGCGGAGAGAAATGAGAATGGTGTCTACACTGTGAGCTCAAGAAGCACCTCTCCTGCTTTCTTTGTCTGCAGGGAAATCAGCACAGAGTGGCTTTGAGACAGCTACAGGATGAGCATCTCTTTGCTGTGAAATAGGAAAGGAGCACCGGGGAGACCATAGGGACAATGAGGAGAAGGATTGTGCCTGTCCTCTGGGGTGTGAGAGGGAGCTGGGGATGATGGCAAAGGTCAGGGCTATGAGAGGCAAACACTGGAGATACTGCAAAATAATCTTTGGAAAGGCCGTGGCAGGCTGGGAATTGTGAGAGTGGTGGTGAGGGTAATCACAATTCATTTTAGATGGTTTCTATCTTTTTATAAAGGTCTTGGGTAGACAAATGAATATAAAGAAAATAAAGTAATGAAAACATTCATGAATGAAAAAGAGGAAAATTGCCTTTAATATGTAAATTAAATTTGTGGAAAAATTCTTGAACAGCTCAAAAGAAAAATTAAAAATTGCTTTCAGCTTTGCTTGAAGCACTTAATGCATATATTGGTAGCTAAGTACCATTGTAGTTGCACATCTCCATTATTTGTCTTGGAACAGATTTCTGTTGTCACTGTTATGTATTCCCCAAGGAAAAACAGTTATGGTCTTTTTTTTTTTTAATTTAACAAAATAAACAAACACACCCTAAATCCTTTTCTAGGAGTAATTGAGAAAGCATTGTCATTGGTGTTAACTTTTCTTCCTACTCTTTTCTGTGTTGAAGCCGAAGAATAATCACCTCAGTCTGGGGATGTTCTTGGTCATCTCTAAATTTTCCTATTTGATGCAGCTGGAATCGTTTGGTGCTTCATATGTGACTTTAAACCAAATAGTTTACCAAATAGTTTACAAAAACCAAAACAAACAACAACAAACTTTTAAATTAAATTTAAGAAATTATCTGCACCAAAGAGGGCAAGAGACAGCAAACCCAAGTCAGAAATTCATTGACTGTTTCTGTTCCTGTCCCAAGGAAAAGTTTGTGGCATGTTTTAAAAGTTTAGAAAAGCTCTTCAGTGCTAATTACATGGCCTAATTCTCAAAATCATGATGAAGCTTAGCTTTGTTATCTCAGCTGTAGAACAACCCAATGCTAAGCAACCTACTGAGGAATACACTTGGAGACTTGTTCTAGTCTTGGGCACTTCTGATATGACTGACATGACTGCACAGCATTTTGGACATTTCATTATGTTGCTTTTAGGACGGTCTGTGCAGGAACTTCCAACCCGAAATCCCTGGGTACGAGGACAAAGCCTTTAAGTAGCAGTTCAGGCAGATCATTTGCGTTGTCGTCTTCGGTTTGCGTTAAGTGTCAGTTACTGAGAGGTGTCTTAGTGTCTTGATGTGCTGTACAGAGAATTCAGGATACTCCTTATTCCTTTTGAATCAAGTTAGACTTTCAGATTGTTTCCTACAAATTGCTGGGTTTTGTAAAGTAGATCTTGTATTTTCCAAACTGGCTGGGTGCAAGTGCTGTTTACCATGTTAAAGTTCTGAAGATACATTCCTAGCTATTTCACTGATTTTTAGAAGAAAAAGAAATCTGAAAAAATTCAAGTTGTTCTATGCAGAGTCATAGAATGTGTAGAGTTGGAAGGACCTGAAAGATCATTGAGTTCTGAACCCTGTCCTGGGCAGGGACACCTCCTGCAAGGCCAGATTGCTCAAAGCCCCATCCAGCCTGGTCTTGAACACATACTAGACAATTATAAAACCAAATATTTGCTATAGATGAGTCTTTATGAATGAGATTGTCTCAGTTTTCTACTACTTTTCCTGGGATGCTTGGAGGAAAGGATTATAAATACTGAAATTTTACTTTGGGATTTTATTATGTCATTGTACAGCAACTTTGTCTTGACTGGTCTTTTGCTTTGTACTTGGCCTTATCATTTTATAGTCTTCCATTTCCTGTCTTTTACTGACAGTGTTATTGCAACTGGGGAAATTTTTTTGTCTAAACACATTGGAAAATATGGTTTGTATCATTAGTGAAGCTATAATATGTAGTCATAATATATAAATATTAGCATGCTTAGTGTCAAAGATAGCTGTGGTCTGATGGGAACATGGAGTCCTTTTATATGAGACAGAATAATGCATTTCAATGGTCTCTGTTGAGGAAGAATATGATATGAACCACTATTTACAGTTAAAAGCCTTTTTATTCTCTTTTTCTGGTGTCTCGCCTTTTTCCCCTCTCCAGATTCAGTGCCTGGCAGGTGCAAATGTTTGATACAATACATTTGCGTAGTTTATGCATATAGGAGGGTGGAAGAATATTGCTAAAGAGGGTATACATAAAACTGTTTTTATTTCTTTTTGAATGCTTTCACAGAATTCCCAACGTGTGAGCCACTAACTCAATTTATATGTAAAAATGGAAGATGCATTAGCAGCAAATGGCTATGTGATTCAGGCAAGTATCAAGTGTTCTGTATCTGAAACGAATATGGTAGATATTACATAAATATTGCTTTGGTACTCACTCTTTTCTTATAAGACCGATATTGCTGGTTTGGCTTGTAAGTGGTCAGAGTATAAATATAGTATTTTTAAATTACTGATCTGACCTAGAGAGCAGCAATAATAAGCTTCATATAAGGAATGATGCAGTGGATATGGTAATGGTTACAATCAGTATATTTTGTAGAATGAAGTGAGATATAAACCTTCATTACTGAGGGAAAAAAAAAAAAAAAAGCTAAGCTATTACTTAGGGAAGTATTTTCTACTTTTAGAGAGCAAAATAGTTCCAGTGGCCAAAGTATCCGATTTCTCTCTTGTTTGTGGGCAAGTTCAAATTAATAAATAGCATCCCTGAAGACCAAAGGGTAGGAAAACTATACTCCAAAGTTATTTTTTTTTTTTTGCCTGAAAGAGTAGATATTTGAATGACAACTATTCAGATTAATCTTCTGTCAGAGCTTGTGATGTGGGAGTGGTGTCTGCCAGTCCTAATAATGTTGGGTTGGTTCTTCATCCACCACAGCATTTGATGTTACTGTGATTTTATGAGGCTGACAGGAATTCATAAAATGGACAGATTCCCCAGATTATCACAGTGTGCTTACTGAAATCCTGTGCGAGGAGACCCCTCAGTGTTTACCAAACTTACTTATCTTTTCCCTCCCTTGGCAATCACGATCATATTATGGGAATTGCCTTGCCTTAAGGTTGTTGTAGTGGCTACAACATTGGAGTAACGAGAAACTACATTCCACCCTTCTTTACGTGTTGCTGTCTTTCTCCACCTTGCACGGTTGCAAGTACATGGAAACAACACCTGTGATACTACTGGAAACAAATTCTGATGACAGGTGTTCATTTTGGTTTATATGAAGCTCTGTGTGTGTCTGCGCTTAACCGTCTGAGATAACGAATCACCAAGAATGAAGTAAACCCACTGTGTTTGGAAACCTGCGTAGTTACACACAAATAAAGAAATGAAGAAAAAAATCTACACTCTTCTCATGCTACGGGTGTCTGTGATTGAATAACTGTGAATATGTGTAAGAGGGTAGACTGTCCAAAATGACAGAGTCAAGTGCTGTTGGTAAATTAAAGAATTACTTACATTAGAAATAATTTTACCATATGCCTGGTGCAGTAAACATACTACTTTATTTGCTGCACCTAATTTTTCTCTTGCCTTTTTTGAGATATCTTTTTCTCCTCACATCTTTTATTTACCTCTTTTGTCTTTTAAAATAATAAAAATGCTAATATTTGCAGATGACGATTGTGGTGATGGAAGTGATGAACTAGGCTGTATTCACTCCTGTTCTGCTGATCAGTTCAGATGTTCTAATGGTAGATGTATCCCAAGCCACTGGGCATGTGATGGTGACAATGACTGTGGAGATTTCAGTGATGAAACCAAAACAAACTGCAGCAAGGAAGGTCAGCATATTTTTTTCTTCACACATTTTAATACTTATATACACAGAGCACGCTTTATTGTAAATACAGAGGACCCATCTTCAGTCAATGGAAAAAGAGAAAATGCTTTTAACCTTGATAAAAGTCGGAATGGAAAATATGTCAAGTATAATATGATAATACAGAAGTGTATCATGGAAAAGGAATGCATTTGAAAACAAAATGGGCATTATACTGAAATGAGTTTTGTAGTTTTACTATTCTGATTTATGCTAAATGTGATGTTTTTCCTTTTACAGAGAGGGAGGCTGCCTAGATAAATAGGTAGCAAGCAGAATTCCATAAGTCAGTGTTCATATTTTCTGGGGGTTTTATGCAGTAACACTCATTTTTGTGTGATCCAAGATTCTGTTCTCGTGGCTTGTTTGGTTTTGTTTTTTTTTTTTTTTTTTTTTTTTAAATAGGGTTACTTGAGCAAAAAAAGTTTTAACAAGCTACAGTCCTGCTTAAATGCAACACATTGTATTTATTTACTTATTTGGGCGGGGGGAGGAGGAGGAGGATGCTTGTAGCAGTGGATAAAGAAAATTCAGGCAGCTATGAAGGAATATTTTTCTCTCATGTTTTTCTCATAGTGATTTTTCCACAACAAAGTAATTGTATGCAATTTTATTGGATCTTTCTCATGAGTTTGTATTCTAAATCTACCTGCAAACCTCCTACAAATAAATGAATTAGCAGAATGCTGTGCATGAGTGAAGTCCTTAATTTTTATATATTTATATAACTTGTTATTATTTTTAGCTGTATCAAAATAATTGGTCTGGAACTAAACTACTCACTTTCCCCCCTGTTCACATCTATATCAGAGCTCTACTTTTTCATACAATGCCACGTTATGTTGGGATTTGCACCTGCCTCTGAAATACCACAGTTATTTTCAGTTCATACATCTCCTGGGTCCTGCTCTGCTACGTGATATACACTTGTCCAGCGGCTTGTCTTTGTTATATTTATGAACATGAGACTGCAGATTACTTAGAAAAGAAAGCAAAGGGACACTTTTAATAACATAAACCATATATTTATAGAAAGTTCTGTAATAATTTATTTAAATTCTCTTTATAAAAAGTGGATTGTATATATTTATCTTGACTTTAAGGTATATGTTACTGTCATTAGTATGCTATGAAATATGAGAAATACTTACAGAGGTAATAGTTTGGGAAAAGGAGGGCAAGGATAAAATTGAAAAGACCGTCTTCTATAAAATGCATAGAGAATTAAGTATGGGAGGAATAATAGAAATCATGTAGTTAGGTTTTGAAGCATTCAGGACTGATTCCATAGCTGTACTGAACTAAAATTCATTGCTGTGGAATTCAGATAGGCTACCACCAATCTGCCAGTGCTGGTATAGCACAATCCAGGCAGGTGTCTGGGCTAGAACTCTTATTTCAGTAGAGCAAAGATGTGGCCTTTCATTTTTTTTTCAGCCTTGTTTTGAGTGACAGGAGTGAGCAGGATAAGAAAGTGCTTGTCTGGAGCTCGTGTTGGAGTTTTGAGTTAGAAAGGATTAGTGAGTTTTGAGCGTTAGACTTGGGGACACAGTTTTTGGCTTTTGGAAGGGGGACTATAAGTCTTGGCATTGAAAAACTCACATGGGCATGTTCTTCAATGTAATTCTCATTTCTATAAGAAACTCCCTCCCCTGGAAGATGCAATGGGAAGGAATTTCAGTGCAGTCCTGATGGGAACTGTGTTCCTGAGCTGTGGCGCTGTGATGGAGAAAAGGACTGTGAAGATGGTAGTGATGAAAAGGGCTGTAACGGAACTATACGACGGTGTGATGAAAAGACAAAATTCTCCTGCAGGAGTACAGGTACATGCTTGCAGATATGTTTTCCTCTCATTTACTCAGTGTGTGTCTGTCTGTGTGATTTGACCCACATATCTGCTATTTGAATAAAGCTTTTAATCTTTAATGCTCCTGAGGGAATGTTTCTTATTGTACTTTTACCAGGAAAATAATATTATTAATACACTTCTGATTTACAATATAAAATTGTTGGGCTTTAGATTACTTAAACCTGCAACTGTTCTGCATGATAGTACATCAAACCAAATACTTAACTGTAGCATTTAATAGTGCTTCAAAGTCCAAGTATTTTCTTCTATTTTCCTTCTTTGTCCCTATAAGTAAGTAGAGTGTAAATGGTATAAAGTAATTAGATAGAAGACTTCAAAGGATTAAAGCTAGAGCACTGTAAATTTGAACCACAGTTTTGGAAGAATAATATGTTCTTTGAGAATGTTTGAAATAAAATTTTGCAAAGTGTACTTCATTAAAAAATGTTAAAAGAATGTGACAATCTTTACATGAGGATATTTTTGCAAAATACTGCTTAGATGGAAAGTTTTCTTATGAGGCAGTCTAGATAAGGAAGAAATTAATGTATGTTAGTATTGTATTAATCTTTTACAATTTCTTCAAAGCTTAATGAAATATTGGGGGTAAAATAACCTTTAAAAGCAAAATTTAGTTCAGGATATAAGTAGTAGTAATAGTCTTCCCATTAGAGAAGTATAATTTTTACATTCTAATGCCTGTGAGCATACCATTATCATGCTAAGCATGAGAAATGTTGCAGTGTAGTTACGCGAGCTGTCCCCAAGAAGTTTTTGTAAACATCTTATGGATACAGTAAGATATTTTATCCAAATCTACCGTCTGAACAGAGAGTTCATTTTTAATACGTGGACTACTTTAGGATCTCTTGGAAATGCTTGGAGGTTTGATACTTCTTGGATTCTAAAGTTACAGGAATCATAATGTCCGGATAAGTAAATATGAAATACTGAACTTTGTCTAATCGAAATATTTCCTTTTGTGTTCTTGCAGGTGCATAGAACAAGTAGCAGTTAAATGAAATGGCTTAAATGAGTAAAAAGGGATTATTTACTTGTAATAAAATGGTCTGTTTCCTGAAATGGACTGACAGAAACCCTGACACATGAAATTCACTTTTTTCCTGGTGTACTGTCTTTTTCCTAGTGTTTAAATGGGGAAAAGGTCTCAAACTATGCTGCCTCATTCTGCACTTACCGGTGTTTACAGTCATATTGCAAGGAGGGCAATACCGCAGTTTACCAGATGAAGGATGAAATGTGACTTCTCTAGCTGCACATACAAATACCGCAAAAATATTTTCATCAAAAACATGCTAAATTCAAAGGTTCATGGCTTTGATTTAGAGGAAAATTCAATCAGGCAGCTTGGTTGTGTGGAAACATCTCTTTAGGAATGAACTGTGACAGTTTCATCCCTAATTTTTTTTCTTTCACTATTTTCCTTCCATCAGTCCTGGAAGGAGCAAGATTGCTGTTCTGGAGGAGGCATGTTGGTGATGCATTGGAACAGAAAAAACAGCCAAAGCAAAGTTTAGCTACTTTTCAGTTTAATTCCATATGGTAGGACATATGAGTAATGGGTTGATAAGAAATAGTTTCTGTCATGATCCTTTCAATCCTCAGACTAACCATCGTATTCCTTCTGGGTTATTCTAAAGAAATAATGCTGTCTGGCTTCCACATTTATGAGAACTGGTCAGATGAGGACCAAGTGGCTAATTCTCCCATTATTGATTGCTAGGTGGTGACATCTGATTTCCCAATATAAAATTTCATGGGTCTGGGCGGGAATGTGGGACCGGGGGGAAGGTGAGACAGTTGATACCTCTGGAGGGAAGTGATAGTTGGTGAGAACAGTAATAGTGAAACATTACTGCCTGCTATTTTGCTTGATGCCTTTTTTTGGGGGGGTTCATGGCTGTAAATAGGAGCTGCAGGGTCTTTTCCTATTGTATGTTTTTATTGTCCCTGGTAAATTTGTCACAATGCCACAGGTGTGTGTGTCATGTTGCAAACACAGCTCTTGTCACCCTTCAGCCGAAGGTGATTTTCTGCTTAGAGTAATGGTGGTCTCAAGACCCCATGATATCTATCCCCTTTTTGGATATGTACTTAAGGACATCCAATAAAGGTTATTCACTAACTTATATAGGTAGCCTTTTAAGAACTTAGTAGTTGAACATTCTTTTCCTAATATGTCATCTATCTGAATCGTTGCTACAAGCTTAGTCGATTTTTTTTCATGTTTTTGCTGGTATAAAAATCCTTTGAATATTGAAAGACTTCTGTCTTTCAGTGTCTCCTGAACCACATTTTTGTTGAATAAACAAATACTTTTGTCTTTTGCATGTCTTCATTTTGTGTTGTATATTTTTAAACATTCAGTATTTCTGTTGGTCTCACTGGAACTGTCCAGCCTGTGCAGTTCTTGAGGTGTGGTATCCAAAGTCAGCCAAAATGCTGCAGGACGCTTGAGTTGGCAGATTTCAGAATGACATTTGGATTTTTTTTAAGAACATCACGTGATTGTTTGTGGTGATGTGTGATGAAAAATATACTAGAGTTTGTGGAGCAGTAGGATATGAGGTGCAATAACTGCCTGATCAGGATTGACTACTGTTGGGCTGCTTCTAGCCAGTTATTTTCTGCTTTTGAATTTGATTAGGCTTCTTTTAAATTAGACTAGCCTAAATTAGATTAGACTAAGATCCTACTTTAAATTCTGATTCTGTCGTCCAAAAATTATTACAGGCATGTACTTCAGTTTTATGTACTACATAAATCTATCCTTTTTATTCAATTTTTTCTTCTTTCCAGTTAGTAACACTGGACCAAGAGCAGAATCTGTGCAATCTCACTTAAAAAGTCATCTAATTAGTGATCATAATCAAGTACTTCTGTGAAGACAAATGCAAAAGAGCCATGAATACTTCAGTTTCATAAGCAGTAGATCTGAACTGTATTGTATATTTTTAATGCTTAATGCTTTTTATGTTTCTTTCAAGAAGCCGTTCATTTTATATCTTACCATTTTTAATTTTACCCTGTGGACTATTATTCTGTACTCCTTTTTTCTCACATGTTAATAATGGACACAAAAATTACAAGTGAAAAAGTAGGATCTCTTTGGAACGGAAAATAGGGGATGTACATAGAGAGGAAATAAAATCAAGGGGTGATTGTGGCAGTGATACTGGAAGAGGGCAGCAGCAATAGTCCTGCCTGGATGGGGAGCGTAAGTCAAGATATAAGTATGTGACAAGCAGAGAATGAAGAGATGCTAATACTAAAGAAGGCTGAGACTGATGGGTTTTTGAGAAAGAAGATGATGAGGAAATTGGTAGGGCTGCCCTACAGCTTATGTAAGGGCTGATGAGGAGGAAAGGGTTAATGCAGAGAGAGATGTCATGGAAGGAATTTTGGAAGAGCAGAAGACTTAGTAAGAACACAAGAATGGGAAGCACGGAGGAGTTCAAAGGGTGGGTGAAAAGGGGATCAGTCATAAGGTGAGTTCCCCTTCTTTGGAGCTTTTCAAGCCCCGCCTGGATGCAGTCCTGAGGGATGTGCTCTGGGCAATCCTGCTTTAGCAGGAGAGGTGGACTAGATGATCTCTAGAGGTCCCTTCCAACTCAGACAGTTCCCTGATTCCATGATACCAGCACTGCTTCCTCTTGTTCCCTCCCTGCTCCATCTCCGCTCTCACTTTTAGATCCTTAGAGCTGCACATCTTGTCCAACTACTTTAAAAACACTTTTGAATGTGATGATCATTCACAATAATGACATTTCTGAGTGGAGGGGTGAATCTAGTTGACATTAAAAGTTAAATTAAACCACCAAAGCAAATAAATTAGAAAATTAAATATGTTGTTCCAATACTGGTTTTATCCTCAGTGCCTGTTATCTTTGTTTTCTGTGATAATGGCTGTCTACTTTAGGCCCTGAATTTTTTCCTCTGTCTCATTCAGGAGACATTTGTAAACATCTGCTTTCTACTAAAAGCTTTTAAATACCAGAAACGGCCATGTTCTTAATTCAGTCTAAGTCTTACGTTTGTTCTACAAAATAATAAAGATAATTGAACATCACATAGTGTTATATATGTCTGAGTAGAATGTTCTTGCATTTTGATAGGAATGAGACCATTCTATAGGTCGGGAAGGCATTACAGCTTCAGGCAGTGAGGAGTACCTGTAACAGGAAACTGAAAGCAATTAACATGCCTCCAAAGTGGTTTTCCTGCAGTTGAATGTATCATCTGTCAAAAAACTTCCTGGGCTCGGTATCCCAAAAAAGACTAAACAGTATATAAAAAGTTAGTTCTGTTGTACTTACTAGTATTTGTAAGGAGTAAAAAATGTTGGAGAAGCATTTGGATCTGGCTTTTCCACATACTTGTTGCTTCAGAGCTGCTGATTTGCTACTTTACATGTATATCTTCTATGTTTACACAAAAGAGCTATGGAAAAGAGCAGATACATCCATTGAAGCAATTAATTTGTGATGAAATCTTACTAAAAAGGTTCCTGGAAACCAAAGGGGTGAATTTCAATAAGGGCCAATAAATAATATCACTGAATTTTAAGTAATGATTTCAAGACAGTCATAATACTTCATTAAGCCTATCTCTAGAATTTTGGCAAAAATTAATTCCTTGAAAGTATATTCTTAAGCACATGTCATAGTTATCAGAGTGGAAGATGAATCTTTATTATAAAATATATCTTCATTAAGGTGAGAGAAAGGCAGGAAAACTGATTTGCTCTGTAAATATTTGTATGTGTAAAAGATTTAAAAAATGCATTAAGAGCTCAACTGGAAGAAATGTCAATTTACTCTGAGATCTGGTTAGCTTGCTTGATGTTGGTGTTTTTCATTAGCTTTCATTTGACTATTGTGTTACAATAATATATCAAATCGGTGATCATTTCAAAATAATAATGAATATGGACGCTTTTTTGAAACAGTTGTGATTGCATGTAATGATAAACTGCCTACATCGAACGGGTACGACTTTGTTTCTGTGTCAGTGCAATTCTGTCTTTTCGACATAGGCCGTTTGGGGACTTTGTCCACTATAGAAAATGATGACAGAACTTTTCATTCTAATTGACACCATCCCCTGTTTAAGAGTTCCAGGTGATTTTGCACTTCTTGATTTTCTTCACCAAAGGTGAAAGCAGTCTCACATTTGCCTCATGAGAAGCTGCAGGGTCTTGTTTCACTGTATTTTTTTCCCATTGTCATACTGTGAGGACAGTGACACCCTTCCCAATAAAAGAAAAAAATATCAAGAGAGAAGCATTATGCTAATCTTAAGCAAATATTTCTCTAAAAATTATTTGAAATCTGCTGCTGTATTATGGCAGACAGTAGAGTTATGGTTAGGGAGAGTTAGTCATTGTGTGGACAGTTGTACAGAATCTCTGCTGAGGTGCTTTTCTGTTGAACTGCCTCTGTGATCTACAAGAAAAGACAGCCTTTAGCAGATATGGCACTAAAGGTCTTGTGAAGAACCAAAAAGATTAGAGTTTTACCCTGATTGATTATTTCACACTCTCATTCGCTTGCTCCCCCCACAAAATCAAAATCAGTCTCCCAATTTCCTACTGGGAAGATCATTGCTGAACTGTGAAGGTTGGGTAGTAAGTCATGTCTGTCCATGGTGTGTAAGTTCACAGTTACTAGTCTTAGGCATCACCAGTCACTCCCTGGGCATCCACCAGCCGTTGCTGTCAACAGATGCAGACAGGATCTTTGTTCTCCCATTCCAGCCTGATTTTTCTCTACCTAAATAGTTTATAGGCAGGAATCCAGTGCAAGATGAGCTTTCGAACTCATGGTTCTACCTGTTGTCTCTTTTTTCATCGAAGACTAAAGTGCATGCCACTTACGTTCTGTCCAAGTGTTATTAAACCTTATGAGTAGCCCCTTCCAGTTGTAATTATCGAGTCACAAGTTTATGCTTGAGAGTTGAAAAATCGTTGGGGACAGAAACACGTACCACGCACATGCCAGCATTCACAATCTGGGTTATTTTTGATCTGTTGAAATTCCTGGGTTGCATGATTCTAATTTAATGCCTGTATGTTTTTTAAAGATCATAACTTCTTTCTTAATCAAGAGACTGTTGTGCACCTCCAAACATTCATGGTGAGCACAAAAGTGCAAAGTTTTTTCCCCCTTTTGAGAAGTGAAGGAAATGATTGGAACCATGGTTTTATAAAACTGAAATAATGTAAGAAGTCTCACCTGTTGTAGTTATTTTGTCTAAAAGCTGAGCATTTATCTGATGTAATCTGGGAACGTATTGTGTAGACTTCCTAGAAAGATTTGTGTTTCTCAAAGCCATGCTAATAGAAAGTGATATATTGAAACATTGCTCCTATGGAAGGCTGATGGAGGAAAAGATAAAGGAAGAGAAGGGAAGAAAAGCAGAACATTTTGGTATAATTTGGTATATTGAACAGGCTATGGGGATGTGTCCCACCTGCATGCAGTTCTGTTCAGTGTAGAAATACTTAGGATTAAAGTTATTTGGAAAATTAGGCTGTCAACATTGATATGGATGATGCTTCAGGGTATAAGTCCAAGTTGGTTTCTTTCTGCTCATCTAAGAGGGAAGTACTATTGATAGAAAAGCATTAAAAAAAAAAGATCTGTGTAATATAACTGAAGGTTTTTTTCTAAAGTGCGTCCAGTCTGATTTCCTGTGTTTATTGTCTCTTTTCTCCAAGGGAGATGCATTAGCAAAGCGTGGCTATGTGATGGCGATATTGATTGTGAGGATCAGTCTGATGAGGATAATTGCGAGGGCTATATGTGTGGACCACCAAAATACCCTTGTGCTAATGATACCTCCATCTGCCTACAGCCTGAGAAGCTCTGCAATGGGAGAAGAGATTGTCCTGATGGATCTGATGAAGGCGATCTTTGTGGTACTTTTTAGACACATTTTCCTGATTATTCTTGATATTGTCCATCACAAGATGTACTGTTGAAAAAACAGTTCTCATGTTAAACTTACTGAAATTTTTCTCACAGTAGCCGATGTGAGGTTTTTTACTTAATTTAGACCATACTTGGTTTGTGCTTCAGTATTAGTTTTCTTCAAATAAGGGAAAACATAGTTTCTTAGCTAAATCTTTCATTTCCCAGCCCCTTAAAACATTCCTGGAGGTAAACAATTTAAAAGGCTGTGCTATATATAAGAGGATTTAGGCTAATTTGCAGTTCTCTCCAACTACAGAAGCTTGGGTTGATAGAATCCTGTCAGTATCTGTGTAGGAGTTTGTGAAGAAATACATTGGGATGGCTAGGAGAAGTTAACAAGTCTCCCCGATGGTGGTCTTGGAAGGATTTCATGGTATGTCAGGCAATGTAGGTTATCTCAGCAAAGTTGTATCCAGTAAAAAATGTACAAAAATACTTTTATAAATCTGACAGAAGTATAACAGGTAACCTAATTGAATTATTATAAAATATATGCAAAAATTAAATAGTTTTTAAAAGAACTTAGAATACTATAGCAGTAGTATTTTACTGCAGTAATGGTTTAGGGATAAAAGTGAAACATGGCTTGTAGGAAAAAATTAAGTAATTTTATCATTCTTTTTATTAACAGTGTGTCTCTTCCCTCTATCCTTGCTTTGCATAAAATATTATACAGTCTCCAGGATTGTTACAAAGCATTTGGAGATGTTTGCAAGCATTTTCACCCTCTAGGATCTATCTTTCCTAGGAAGTTGCTCAGTGTAGAAGATAGAGGACACTGGCTGGGCAACAGCAACGATACCTGTTGACCTGTTGTTGGTCAACAGGTATTTCAGCAATTGTTAATAATTTAATTTTAAAATATACCAAAGCGTAAACTGAAGGGCAAATATGTGATGTTGAGCAACACATTTGCATGCTAAACACATTAAGAACCTTCATTCTTTTTTGTCATGATAAAAAAAGCCCCCAAAAAGCAAACTTGAAATCTGAACTGTTAGATTATTTTTGGGGGTGGGAAGGGAATAATTCGTCTATAGAAAACTATTGCATTTTTGACACCTTATCACAAGTAAGCAAGACTTTCAGAGACTTCTTAGAATCAAACAAAATGACTAAAGGCCCATGACTAATGGATCTTAAAGACTAATGAAGCCTAGTTTCCTGTGCAACAATGGACCAGTTTGGCCCTACCATTGATTCCCTTGATATCAGTACTATGAGGTAAGGAGTAGAGGTCCCAGAATTTCTCACAGACATGCTTTCAATGCAAATGCTTTAAAGGTTTCACAAATCACCTTCAATTCATTTAGCAGAGCTTTGCAAATCAACAGTTACCTGCAGAATATAATGTGAGAGCACTGACACAGGGAACACAGAAGCAGTATTCTCTTCCAGCTGTTTTGTAAAGGGTGGAGAAAGAAATCCTGATATTTACTACTTATTTGTGCATGTTTCTTTGACAAGTCACTTGTGATAAAGACACATAGGACCAAGAGCTGGAGCGTTCTCCCTGAAAGATCAAGTGGCTGGAAGCAAGGGAAGTATTTTGGAAAATACACTTATTTCCCTGTGCTCTGTATGGAAACTGTTTAAATATTAATGAATGGAATACTATATGCATGGAAGTCCGAAACATCTGCCATGCTACAGTCTTAGAAAGGTTGCAGTAAAGCTACCACCTTGGATACTTACAAATTAGGTCATTTTAGGAAGGAATATAGAAAGCTGTTCAACAAATTTAAAATCCGGTTTGCATTTCTGTAAAGGTTTTTTATCCATTTTAGTTGACTTGGCGTGTTTAAAAATACACAACATAACGGGCAGCCCTTGCAGACCTTAATGGTTGGGTTTTTTCCATGTTATTTCAGATGAATGTTCACTCAACAATGGTGGATGTAGCCATCAATGTTCTGTGGTTCCCGGAGGAAGAATTGTATGCTCCTGCCCTGCAGGATTCAGTCTTAGCATAGACAACAAAACTTGTGAGATTATGGATTACTGTACCAAGCACCTTAAGTGTAGTCAAGTATGTGAACAGCATAAAAATACTGTCAAGTGCTCATGTTATGAAGGCTGGAAGCTCAGCAAGGATGGAGAAAATTGTGTTAGTACTGGTAAGTTGAAATTCTGACTATTTTCAGTATTCCAGTTGTTAAACCTGTTCAGTGTCCATTTAGTGACAGGTTGTTTACTTTTCTTTTTTTTTAATACGAGATACAGGCTTGGGTTATCCAAGTGTGGGGCTGATAGTGATCTGAAGAACTTATTAAAGCTGTCCCAATTCTTGATACAGGGTGAAGGAGTATTGCAATGTTAGCTCCTTGCTTATAAGACTAAGAATGTTAATACCATAAGTTCTTTGAAGCTTTATACAATTTTTCATGTATATTTAATATGTGGGGAAGATATATATATATATGGAATATGAGGGAGGGATTTTCTGTGTACTTTGAAGAAACAGATCGATCTCTGACATCATGATATTGATGAGTTTTTCCTGTGGGTTCAGAAGTTTAATTTTGAACATGCATTCATGCAGAGTCAATTATCTACTGCCTGTTGGCGTTCACAATTTAAGCTATTTTTTCACCTACAACACTCTGATACTTGTTTGTTTTGACATCAGGAAAGCCTGTTCAGCTCACTAAGCAAGAAGAAAAACCAACAGAAGCCAAAATGGGGGAGGGGAATGCATTCCCCTCGTTACTAGTTATTGATATGTACTGAAGCATGATTAGTAAGCAAGAAATAAAAGTCCAAGTTTCTTATTGCTACTCACCTGAAACCTAGTAATATCAACTTTTAATGGCTTGGATTTTAGAAACGGCAAATTCTAATACTTCTGCTTTGACAATGTTTGAGCTGATTTACAAAATATTTCAGACCTTTGATACAGTAGTAATGAAGCCCATCATTGATTTATGACCAACATCTACGAAATAGAATGTTTCTTTTTACCAAAACAAGGAATGATTAAGTTTTAGTTTTGTCGTGGGTGTTCCCTTGAATTACACATCTTTGCCTTTTTATTTTTTTTTTATTAATCAAGAATATGGTTTAAATTCATCAGGCCAGAATAACTGTTATAATTTCCAGAATGATCTCCAAATAGAGTCTTTGCGTTTCCATACCTGTTACTACTGTATGTAAGCAGTTACTACTACAGGATGAGATCAGGAATGTATGTTGTTTGAACGTTACTGGGTTATGCTGACAGGAAACTCTGAAATCATGTGTCACTGGCATATTACTGTGCTTCTGTATATCTAAACCTTATTTTATTGCTGCTAAATTTCTTATTTTATGAACTGTTTTAGTCTTATTCTCATTGACTTGTGATCAATCTAATTTGTTTTAGTATGGAACATTTCCAGTAATTAAAAAAGTGTTTTCTTACTGGGTTACAGAAATAAAAAGATTAAAAGCATTTTAAGACAGTGTTAGTGGAGGAAAGCTTGAAACAAACTTTAATTAAAGGAAACAGAAAAGATCGGTATTTGGAAGCTAAGGGAGAAAAAACGTAAGTGAAATATAGTCACTTGTGCTGAAAAGTAAGGAAAGTGAGACTGCGGTTTCTCAGATTTTCTGTAGCCCATGAGATATTTCTGCTTAGTGTTTACAGATGTTGGTAAGAATGTGAAGCCACAAGTTGATTTTTACAGACTTTCTTAAGGAATGTAATATTAAATATATGGTCTGAGACCGGTGCTGTCAGCTGATCTAAAGAAAGAATGATACCCATAAAGATACGATACTAATGCCATCACAGCTGCTACAAAATCATTACATATTAAATATGACATGCTTTTATAGTCTCTAATAATCTCGGCCCTTTTCAGTTTATTTTATTTGAAAGGCGTGATAAATACTCTGAATGACAGATCCTCCGACACTTTAGTTGTTGACTGTGTGAACAGCTTTTTAGTAAAGTGAGCACAATTTTGGTCCCATTTGTGAATCTGTTAGCTTCAAAATGTCCATACCATTTATGTCTCTGTGCATGAGATATTAAATGAGCATAAAATAAAGAAAAACGCTTTCAAGAACTATTACAAGTAGAGTTCAAAGTGATCTTGCGAAGATAAAGAGACTCCCAAATGCCAAGCTACTTCTTCAATAAGACCAGTTTGTATAAAGTAATTCTTAGAAGAGCCATAGTGATTTTAAATGCTTTAAACTGGGAGAGTTATGTATTATATTAGAGCAGTAACTAATAATCATTTTTCCAGAAAAAAATTACTCAGAGGAAAATGATTGCCTTGCCCTTACGTACATTTTTTTTTTTTTGCTAAAATAACACTTTTCTGCATCAAACATTTCACTAGCACAGAGATACCCTGTAAAGTTAGTATGTAGCACTTCAAAATATTCTAAAAACGTTTACTTGAGTGTCCATCAGAAAAGTAATGGGAATATGAATACTGAAGATGCAGTAATACATGTGATATTTATATTATTTTTTTGACTGCGTATCTGAATCAAATAGTGAGTTTTTCAGAGGAATCTAATGAATTAACAGAGCATTATAATGAGTTATGGAATAATAAGTATATAGAAATAAATTGCTTGAATTGAGCAGTTATTTTCTTTATAGTTTCCCCTCACTGTTTCTTTCAGTGTCTTTTTGTTTTTCCCAGTTTTCCCTTATTTTGCTTACGTTGTCTTCATTTCTTGAGGGTTTGAAGTGTTGTAGTGTTTCTTTCCTTCAGAGTTCTTTCACTTTCCATATCTCTTGTTTTCATCTACTTTGCTTATTGCTGTTCTGGCTTGTGTACCATTATGTTACTGACTTCCTAAAGACTATATGTTTCATTCACGTTTAACTTTGTATAGATTGAACTAAAAGTATACTACAGAGCTCCATTATTTAGATGGAACATCAATATAAATAATATATCCTCATGTTCGTCTTCCTAGTTCCTCTTGTAACCCAGTTCAAAATAAGTTGTGCTGATACATTGCCCTTGAACTCTTTTAGATGATAATAACCATGCAGAAAAATTATGCATTCTTGAAATGTACTTAAATTTCACTATTATAATCAGCCTTTCAGGATTTGGTATAATAAAAGTTAGACAAACTTGGAAACACTTAGCTTAGTATAGATTTAGTTTAAAATGACTGTCAACCTTTTCTAAGCTGTGAGAACTCTCTATGACTCGATACACAGAGAAAGAGAATGATGTGTTTCTATGTTTAATCTGTTTTAGCTGGGTTTAAATTTAATTTTGTTATAATTTCCAGATAGCTTTCAATACAAATGGGGTGGGGTGGTCCAATCCTCTCTAAACAATGTCAAACTTTTAATGATTTATTTTGTTTTTAGACTCCTTATAAAGTTATCATTTTCCTTTGAGGTAAATTTCATAAAAGCCCAATGTAGGTTGCTTGCTGTGCTACTGTTGTTACAGGAGGCTTCTGTTAGCATTTTTCTTGAGAAAGAATTTTAAATTAAAACCACAGGAGAAGGTGAAGTGTTATTCTTTCTATAGAGGCTTTTTTGAGCGGGTTCTTTGGGCAATTTTCTTGTGTCAGAATTTTTTCTTACAACTGTTAAACCAGTTCACGCTTCACGTTTGTATCATGTACTTTATATAGTAAAAAAGCTTGATGCAGTCATAAAATCAGAAGGCACAGAAATGTATGTTTTTCCTCTAAGAAATTCTTAACCATTACATTACTTTTTAAAAAGTTTTAAAGAATGCAATCAATAACCATTATAATGAACCATTAAATCTCACCATTAAGGTGAGATTTTATGAAAATAAACTTAATCACTTGGCAAAATAAAAAGGTGTTTGTGCTCAGGTTCTAGAAGAGGAATCAGGTGGGAAAATAACATCAATTTTTTTTTATTTTTAGGATGATAGAAACATAACCCTAAATAAAATTGATTCAATTCAGTCTGAAAATTCTAATTCGCTATAATATAGCTCGTTTTATACAGTCATTGAATGTTAAGGTTGGAAGGAAGATCAAAGGCTATCCAATACTGCTGTTGTTTATCTGATTCCAAGTACCTTCAAGACACCTTCAGTGGTGAAGTTTCCCAGGAGTGAGATGCTTTACTGCCTCATTCTCCTAAAAGACTTTCTTTTGTCTAGTCATTCTGAGTCTTCCTACTCCAAATTAAGCCTTTAATCCTTGGCCTACTTGTTATTTATATAGAAAACAAGGGGTTTCCTGTTTTCAATTCATCAGCTTTTTATGTCTTTGGAGAATTTTCCACTCATCTTCTTACCCTGTTGTTTTTAAAACTGAGCAATTCCATTTTGTTCATTCTTTCCACACAAGCCATGCTTTCAGGATCTCTTACGACATTTGCTGATTTCTTTTTGCATTCCTCTGGCTCAGAGCAGGGTACAGTATTGTAGACTGCCTTCACCACAGCTTAGAGGGAGGGAGTGGAAGGGTTATGTCATATTTATTTCAAGTGCAGCCCTTGAGTTGACCTTATTTACAGTGCCGTGCCATTGTTGATCTAATTTTCTAGATTCTTTCTGACAGATCTGGTATCCCATCAGTTGTATACTCAATTTTATGCAGCTTATTATCCTTGAAACGTGGTCCTTAATACCCATACAATAATATAATTCTAGACTACAGTCATCCAGGCCACAGTGATTGATTGCTACATTAGGTAAAGCAGAGCGCTGGCTGAGCTCTGGCTCACAACCCAGCAGCCAGGAAAGAATTACTACTATCTGTTTGGCTATATTTAAATTGCCTTATCATAGAGGAACCTATGTAAAACTGCTCTCTGTCTGCTTTTGGAATTCTTTCCAGAGAAATTTTGCACTGCAATGCATTGTCTTGTTTGTCGCATAATCAAACATTGTTTTATGTAGTACCACGTCTGTGACTTGACCGAGTATCAGCCACAGTAAGCAAGGATCTGAATTTACATCTTTGCATTGTTATGGGAAGGGTAAGAAAGAGAGGGGAAGAAAGCAGCATATGACCTGCTTATTTAAACCAAAATGTCCAAACAAAGAAAATAGTGTTATTTTGCCTACACACATTTTCTTGCCCAGTTCTTGTTGTTGAATTACTTTCTTAAGCAGTGTAACTTAAATTGGTCAAGATCCCGTTGAACTCTAATCCTTTTCATCAGTGTACTTGATAATTTGCACCATAAATTATGTAGCTTAAGCTGGAATTCCTCTACTTTAAATGAAAAAAATCCTTCCAACGTAGCACAGATTTATTAGGTTTCTTTTTTCCGTTGTGGTGCTAATTACTGAGAAACACAAAAGAAGCTGCTGTGATGTACATCACGTATGTTTTATGCATTAGCATTGCCTAAAAACCAGTATGTCGGTAGTCAGTGGTCTCCTGCATAATAGCTGCCAATTCATCAGAAATTGGGATGTGCCATTAAAGTGTTTCTCGAGTTCAGAAAACTGTTACTCGTGAAATAGCTACTACTGTCAGTGATCCCATTCTTCACTAAATTATTTAACTGCTGCAGAGCTTAGAAAAATTGGCTTTGCATAAAGTAATTCATTCCTTTAACAAATAGGAGGATCATTTGGAAAGTCCAAGCCAAGATTATGAACAAGTATTTCGAGAGCAGAAACATAGTTCTACTGAGATTAACCATTCTATGATTCTATAAATTAGAGTTGGAAGGGACCTTAAAGATCATCCAGTTCCAACCACCCCTGCTATGGGCCAGGACCCCTCCCACCAGACCAGGTTGCTCAAAGTCCAGTCCAGCCTGGCCTTAAACACCTCCAGGGATGGGGCATCCACAACTTCCTTGGGGAACCTGTTCCAGTGCCTCACCACCCTCATAGCAAAGAATTTCTTTATGGTATCTGATCTGAATTTCCTCTCTTCCAATTTAAAGCCGTTAGCTAATGTCCTGTCACTACACGTCTTGGTAAAAAGTCCCTCTTCAGCTTTCCTGTAGGATCCCTTCAAATTTTGGAAGGCTGCTGTAAGCCTTCCTGGAGCCTTCTCTTCTCCAGGCTGAACAACTCCAGCTCTCTCAGCCGGTCTTCATAGGAGAGATGTTCCATTCCTCTGATCATCTTTGTGACCCTCCTCTGGACCTGTTACAACAGGTCCATGTCCTTTCTATGTTGAGGACTCCAGAGCTGGACACACTGCTCCAGGTGGGGTCTCACGAGTGCAGAGCAGAGGGGTCAAATCACCTCTTATGACATGCTGGCCATGCTTCTTTTGATGCAGCTCAGGATGGGGTTGGATTTCTGAGCAGGACCCTTGGGACTTGACTTGGTTGAACTTCATGTGATTTAACACGAGCCCACCCCTTAGGCCTGTCCCCATCCGTCTGGATGGCATCCCTTCCCTCCAGCATGTCATCATAGATAATTTAATCTGAATATGCAATGGATATCGAGAGAAGAACATGAAATTAAGCTTTTTGAAAAGAGGTGTATAAGTATCTTTCTATTTGGTGATAACTTGTGTGACATTTTCTTTGAATACTTTAGAAGAGCAGTGCAATATTGCCTATTGCCATAAACTGTCAATAATTGTCTTTTATATAAAATAAGGGTTTAATTGTATAGAAAACAGAACCTCAACATCATTTGTGTTTCAATCTAGGAAGAACTGGGGGGAGAGGGGAGATGGAATAATGTGAAAAAACTTTATTGACGCGGATATGCTGAGTTGAGTCAACAGTTTATAGAATCTAATTTTTGTCTTTCTTGTTTGTTTTATAAGCACAGCTAATAAAACTTGTTAACAAATTCTAATCTAAAATATGTAAGAACAATAATAAAAAAATCAATTCTATAGTATGGTTAACCTACGCAGAGAGCATTTATGTATAAGTTGATATAAATTCACAGGCACAGATGATCTCGCATTAACTGAATAACAAAGGAAACAGGGTTTCAGTGGTAGTTGGATTTGTGATGGGGTGTATTAATAAGCATATAAAGTGTTCATTTCCTTGCTTGGTTGTTTAAAGTCCGGGGTTTTTGTTAGGCAATTCAATTGCAACACAAAGTACATTATGTCTATTCGAAAGGTACTTTGTATATATTTTAGTAAATTGTTTGAACTAAGTGGCATTTGAAACAATGTATAATTTCAGGGATTAATTTGTTCTGAAACTTTTGAGAAAATAGATTCTGATTTTGATAATGTGACTTTTTAAAGCTTTAATTATTGATTCTGGTGTGGTAGAGCTACAAAACACAGTTCAGTAGTTGAGTTTGATACTGAGGAATTTAATGTTTAGTATCTCTAGTTGTGATCAAAGATAATGCTAGAAGGGAGTAGTGAGAAGTCTGTGGGACTAAAAATGTATTTGAAAGACTTCTTATCAGAAGATGAATTGCTTTAATCATCTGTTTCTCTTGATAAAGCATTCTGGTTTTATTTTTTCTACAAGTAATTTATATCAATATATAGCAATATCTTATTATTCTTTTGAAATGTGTAATCTTCTGTTTCCAGATCCATTTGAGGCTTTCATAATTTTTTCCATTCGACACGAGATCAGAAAAATTGATCTTCACAAACGTGACTACAGCCTCCTAGTTCCTGGTTTAAGAAATACAATAGCACTTGATTTTCATTTCAGTCAGAGTTTACTGTACTGGACTGATGTGGTAGAGGACAAAATTTACAGAGGCAAACTCTCAGATGCTGGAGGTATGAATTTAATCTTTATTTTCGTAACAGGAAGGACAACTGCCATTACAGGGTGTTGTACCTGAGCTGCCATTCATGGAAATGGATTTTATGATGACATTCTGCCTTTAAAAATGCATATGTCTAGATTGTGCTTCATGTAGAACGTTTGTTGTAAAAGCTTCCTTTTGCAACAGGGGAGGAAATAGTGAATGAAAAGGGCTGATATTTCTTCCTGGTCCAATGTGTGTGGTCATGACTGTTTTCATATTTTGTAATTTACCTTCACCTTATTCAAAAAGTATAAGAATTTATAAAATGTCTGATAAATTATCTGTGCTCACTGGGTGAAAGATTTTGCTTCAAACTTGTATAGCATTCATTCAAAAAGACTGTTCTTTGCCCTGGTGACATAATTGTGGCCTGTAACTCAATATAATCTGATAATATATAGGAAAGTGTTTCTCTAAAATGTTCTTTCTTGAAATGTATATTCGGATGCTTTCATTCCTGCATGAGCTAACAGGCATAAGCATGGTTAACTTGCATTTGTAAAAGTTCACGTATGCATGCCATATGTTTTCCATCACAGGTTTGTTGTTTTCTGGGTTTTTTTTTTTCTTCTCCTCAGTAGATGGTATTTGCAGGTATTTTCATATCCACAGATCCGTACCAGGAAAGAAATACCTTACAGTGCTAACTATGTAAAGAAAGCCAAAGACTTGCTGCCATTCATCAATGGTGGTGTTTGTGTGAAACCAGTAAGGTAGTCTGGTGGTGTTGTGCTGTATTATAATCACAGAGCACTTCTGTGTGGGATTGCAATAAATAAATAAATAAAGCCCAAACACAAACTTGCTCCCTCAGTCTTGCAGCTGTGAAGCAAAATGCACTGTGCCTTCCTGGAAGTCCTGAGGGCTAACAGAATGCTTCTGAAGCTGCCCTTTGTATGAAAAATTTTGAGACCCTCAAGATGGTCTGGAGGGAACAGCTGTTTTTAGGCAGTGAGAGCATGAATTGTGCATGTGAATGCGAAGGAACAAAGTAAGGTGATTTATAGTAGAGCTTTTCAGAACGTGTAGCCCAAACGGGGTTCTCCCTGCCATTTCTGTCTTCATCATGATCTTTCATTTTTATCTTTTTCTGATTGAGAAAGAACTGAACTAGAGCTACATGAGTTTTGTCTGGTACTTCTAGTCCCTGGGAGGCAAATCATGAGCACATCCTTCACAGATGCTGCCAAAGAGGTCACTGGTAATAGGGCACGTGCATGACTCCTGGCATACCCTGTGTGTGATCTCTGACCTTCATTAAAAATTTCAGAGCTTTACTTACTAAAGCATGAAAGAACTAAAATTTTCTGTTGCTGTGGAATGAAGTTTATGTGCATATTGCCAAAATTTTACCTTTGTTTTTTTTCAGCAATCCGTTACACTTGTAAAGAAAAAAATGTCATGTGGAACAAAGTATTTTCATCCATTAGATTAATCAAAAATTCACTCCAAGAGCACATGGTAGATTTGTATGTCCATGTTTGCTATATCTTACTCTATTAGTTCTTTAAGACTCTCTCTTTCTTCTCCCCTCCCTTTCTTTCTTTTGTTTTTTAAGGTGTTAGTGCCATTGAGGTCGTAGTGCAACATGGCCTGGCCACACCTGAAGGTCTTACTGTAGATTGGATCGCAGGAAACATATACTGGATAGACAGCAATTTGGACCAAATTGAAGTAGCAAAACTAGATGGCACTTTGCGAACAACGTTAATAGCAGGAGCTATGGAACATCCGAGGGCTATTGCTTTGGATCCCAGATATGGGTAATTAGAAAAACATTACTTTTTTGTGTTGCAAAGTATTTTAAAGATACAGGTTTAAGCATGCGATTACTTTTGTTTCTTTTTTTTGCTGTGAATTATAGTTCCTAATTTGATTTTAACAGTTCTTGAAAGTGTATATTCACTGAAATACAATCATAGAATGGTTAGAGTTGGAAGGGACCCTCAAGATCATTGAGTTCCAACCCCCCTGGCCTGGGCAAGGATACCTCCCACTAGAGCAGGTTGCTCAAAGCTCCATCCAGCCTGGTTTTGAACACTTAATCCATAATTATTGTGTTTTGCCCCAGTGGAAAAGCTTTAGAAAAGATAAATCAGAAGATAAAGGAATCTGTTTGCTGGCAAATTACTTCCCTTGCGATAGGTTTGTTTCATTTTAATTTTTTAGTGTAGATAATGGTAATGGAAGTGTTTGGGCTAACCTTCCTGTGTGGTTCATGGACAGATCCAGGTGTTGCCGATATGATTCATCTCACTTTAAAACTGATTTTTTTGGTGGGACTACAAAAGTATAGCTTAGATGTTACTGGACGAAACCCTTTGTCTTTTGGTTCTCCATCCTTACAGTGGGGATAATGCTTGCCAACTTCTGTCAGTATTTTTTCTACCTATTTGTAAGGGATAATATTAAACTGGAATATTATTAATCACAAGTGTAGTAGATTTAGCCTATTACCATAAAGGTGTTATCTAACTCCTGTCATAACTAAATACTTGTAATACATATTAGAATGTTTTCATAATATCAAACAAAATATTAAATAAAAAAGGTCAAAACTGGGTTTTAAAAAATATGCTTAAATTAAAATACTGCCTCATTTTGATAATATACTAACACAATAAAATGTATTTTCACGTAAAATGTAATTTTAGCAATCATCAAACATATAAATGTAGTTCACAATTCCATTTCAAAGTTTTCACATAAAAAAACCCCTGTCTTTAAATCTTTGCTCAGAATATTTTTGCTTCCTTCTAAAATTAGCCTCTCTTTTTTTTTTTTGGCAGAGCAGAAATGCCTCATACATGCCATTTATATTAAAATTTAAGTCAATAGACTTAAGTAGTGGAAGAGGAAGTAAAACTTCATGAAAGCCTTAACTCCCTGTTGATCTAGGTGCTGGTTCTGAATCTGTATTGAAATACAAAAATTATAATTCTCAGATTTAGAGCAGTGTTTTGAGGCTATATGACATTGCAAACTCATTGCAGAACCCTCATTACCTGATATTCTGTGTAGCCAGATCCTTTTAGAGTGACCATGAGGTAACGGTCAATAGCTACATCCTCTTCTCATAATTATTGTTCTTTTAGGGAATAAAAGAACTGCAACAAAACAAAAAATTAAGTGTCCACAAAAATAATATAAATTACAAAGAGCTTGCAGGATCAGCATATTTAATTTTCTTTAAAAACCTGCTATGGTCTAATATGTGTCTTCACTGAATTTTTATTTCAGAAACACTGCTGTGGACATAAAAATAAGAGTAGGTAAAAGTCCCAGATTCTGAGAACTGAGGTCTCTCTGGGACCTAACATTCTGATTGAGGATGTACATGCTTTAATGAGTAAGGACCATGCCCTCACAATTCAGGTGCTAGGAAGCTTATTCACAGAGTGCATCACTTATCTACAGCGATCTTTAAAAAGAGGCATCCTGTTGGCAGAAGAATTGGCAGATTATCTGTTCAAATTAAATGGTTGGGAGGGAAAAAAAAAATATAATCAAATCACTGCTCTTCCTGAAACTGAAGGCTTAATCTGCCTTTTGAAAAGCTGGAAGCATTTGTGTGCTGTATTTTGTTAGAAATGAGGAAAGAAGAAAATCTTTGAATGCAGATGGGAAGAACTCTTCAATCTTTTCACAAATACATATGAATAAACAAACACTGATGATTCAAAGTAGATGGTGGGGATGACAAAGCTCCATACCTTTGATTCCAACCTGCCGTGAGGCTGTATTCCCACTCCACACAGACACACAGATCCACATATGCAACATACTTAAACATATATTAGCCTTCCAATACCTGAATACTGAGAGCTGGAGAGGGACTTCTTATCAGGACGTGTAGTGACAGGACAAGGGTAACGGCTTTAAATTGAAAGAGGAGAGATTTAGATGAGATACCAGAAAGAAATTCTTTACTCTGAGGGTGGTGAGGAACTGGAACGGGTTGCCCAAAGAAGTTGTGTGTACCCTATCCCTGGAGGTGTTTAATGCCAGGCTGGACGGGGCTGTGAGCAACATTATGACCAGGATGAATGGGTCCCCAAAGCTACAGCCCCAGGTCAGCTGCAGATGAGGATCCCACCACACCGACTGCTGTAGCTGGGTATAGGCACCCAGTCTTACACAGCAGCTGGCCTTGGATCCTTCCTGTCCCAGTTGCCATGCACACACACATATAAATGTCCCTCAGCCAGGTCCCAGACCTCATAATCTCTCTACCAGTTGGCCTGGACCCTCTGGTAGCCAGCTCCCTGAGGCTGGCACCCAGAGACACATGCGTACATCTGGATGCCAAGCCACTTAACCCCCGCTAGCAGTTAGTCTGGTTTTGTCTTTGCCTGTGGTCCCATGCTGACATAAACACCCTCACTCGCTCCAGTGGCTGCAACCCTGGAGGTACAGACCCAGGGACCTGTCATCTGGCTCCAGATACTGGCCACAGCTGGCTGTACACACAGCACATGTGGAGCACAAACCCTCATCCAGGGAGAGAAAAATGGAATTCTGTAGGAAGACAGGCCTTTTTATATCCTTATAGCTTATTATTTATGTGTAGCATCTACTGTTTGTTCCCAGGCACTACATGGAGAAGCCTTATTAGATGTATAGTATGTGGACTGAAGCTGTCTGATATTACTTGCCAAAAGTTTCACTACAGTCAGACTCTCTGCAATTAGCTCTTTACAGTTAATTAAAAGTTTTCATTTCAAAAATATTCTTTTCCTTTAATTTTTCCTTCAATATTTCCTTTCTTAAATAATAAAAATAAACAAATATCTCTTGTTGAAAACAAGCTAAGGATACTTAGAATGTATTTTTGGCCTTTGGGTGACACTGCTTCTGTTACTTAACAGGAAACTTTTTTGGTTGTGTAGGTGAAAGCTCTCCTTATTGGAAAATAGACTGGAGATAGTGCATAACTGAGAGAGACTACCATAAAACACAGTTTTTCAGTTTTCTTAGAAAGACGAGCCAGTATAGAATTAATTAGTGAAATACCAAAATCTAGGTGTGTTCATTGGAACATTCTGAATGTTGAATGGAAATCTCTAGCTTATCAAGTTCCTTAGTCCCCTTTACCTTAAACCACCTTTCTTCCCTTTCTCCTTTCCCAGTCCTCCTCATCTATGGATTGCTCTCAAAGGCTCTCATTATAATTTTTTTTTAATGAGCTGGGTTTCTAATTATAGAAGGAAGACGACAAGCTTGTTACTTGTATTAACGGACATGAAAAAGGGAATGCTATTACACAAGTTTTTAAGAAACTTCCTAAGTTTCATGATGGCTCTAACACTAATAATAAATAATTCTTCCATGTTACCCTATTACCTCAAAGAATTTATATCGTTGCCCAAATTCATCTGTTTATTTCTTCTATTTAAAATGCGAAGGTTTGAAATGCTTTTTCCAACTATGTCTTAATGAGCCATTTGAAATTCTTCTGCATAGTTTAGTATTTTCTTATGTCTCTTTTGTTTCCCCTTTTCTCTCACCAGAATTCTGTTTTGGACAGACTGGGATGCAAATTTTCCTCGGATCGAATCCGCTTCCATGAGCGGAGCAGAAAGAAAGATCATATACAAAGATATGGATACTGGAGCATGGCCTAATGGCCTTACTGTAGATCACTTTGAAAAAAGAATAGTATGGACAGATGCCAGGTAAAGTGATAACAATGGTATTGTTATCTGTTTATAATTTAATATTACTACATACAGAAATGTGAACTGCATTGTAAGAGGAATGTAGTTATGTTTTGTGTATAGTTTTGTGTGCCAATGTACAGTATGTACATTTCTTTAATTCCACTACTATTGTATATCATTTCTTCATGCTGTGTACCAGCAGACCATAATGGCCCTGGAGCTCAGTCTCTGCCCGCTTGACACCAGTGGAGCACTGGTCTCCAGCCCAGACACAGCATTACTGGGCAATGGGTCCTTTGGTCTAGACCCCAACCCACAGGGTGGCTTCCTGGACTGACCCCATCTCATCACCACTCCTGACATGACCCATTCATTAACAAACTTTTCTGGTGATTAGGGCTCTTGATTGTACCTTGCTGCCTCCCCTGGGGCCTGCCCTGCTGGTCTTGCTCAGGGGTAGTGGCATGTGTGCCTGGACAGTGAAGCTTCTGCCCTACCAGCTGTGGTATCATCCATGGCTTCTGGCTTGCATCACCTTTGTCCTCCCTGACACTTACACATGGAAGACCCAAGCTATTTTGTTATCTTTTCCATGAATGGAAACTAATTTTCCTGCTGTATTTTCACAGCATGGAGGTAAATTTGAACTTAAAAAAAGAATAGAACAAAACCAGTATTTTGTATCCCTAGTTAAATTAATAATGTGAACTAATAATCTCTGAAGTTAATGACTGCGCTATAAACATTCTTTGATCTTACCACTCTGCAAGAATAACATTTTTATACATTTTGCACCGATGTCATAAAGTTGGCGTGTTTTTAATTTTAGTTTTATTTAATGTTAAATTTGGGGTTACCTTGTAGGTCGGATGCCATTTATTCTGCATTATATGATGGAACCAACATGATAGAGATTATACGGGGTCATGAATATCTCTCTCACCCTTTTGCTGTTTCTTTGTATGGGAGTGAAGTATATTGGACAGACTGGCGGACCAACACTCTTGCAAAAGCCAATAAATGGACGGGCCAAAATGTCAGTGTAATACAAAAAACAAGTGCCCAGCCTTTTGATCTTCAGATATATCATCCAAGTCGTCAACCACAAGGTGAATATTTATAGAATAATTAATTATTATTCCTCCAAGGGGAAAAAAAAGTCTTCTTTTTTATGTACAAACACCTGTATGAATTTGCCTTGAACTGACAATTCTTATTTAAATTTCGTATTCAGCACTAGTGTTCATTTGGTGGTAACAAATTTTACTCAAAACAGAGGCTTCTTGGGGTCAGTATCTGTGAATATTGTTCTTGGTCTGTTACAAATATAGTGCCAAACCATGTTTGTTCAAAAGGCTTCCAACTTAATGTTGTTTGGTTGCTTTTAACTGGAGTAACTAGTCTGACAAAAGTAAACATAATAGTGTTAGCTGTCTTGCATCTCTTCAGAGGAAGTTAAATTTATCTGTGAGATAAACTGTGTATACAATTCTTAGGTGTAAATATACACTGTGTGCTATAATTTGCCTTAATTTACTCTTTCATTGAATCATAGAATGGTTTGTGTTGGAAGAGGAACCTTCAAGACCTTAGGTAGTTACAACCTCCCTAGCCAGGGACACATCCCACTAGACAATCTTTCTTCTCTGACTTTTCAATCGTTGAGCCCTGTATCCCTGACTTGGGAGTCACAAATGAGAATGGAAATATTTGGGAAGTGTTCTTACATAGTCATTTATTAGGAGTAAGAATCAGATGCTTGACTTAATTCAGTGTGAAATAATGAGGATGAGGTGTTTAGCTGAAGTGGCAATGAAATTACGTGGTAGGATGCTGAGCAGAAGAAAATGATCCTGATTAAACTTCTTGAGTTGTTTTGTTGAAAGGATACTTGGAGATCAGTTCTCTCGGTTCATTCTCATGTAAAATGTACTAAATAAAGTGACTTTTTCGATACGACTATAGCTACATTGATGTTTAAAATAAATTTGAAGTTCCAAAACAAAATATAGGACAGGAAAACATTATAATACTGCTGATAATTTCAAAACCCACTTTTGGAAAGAGACACGTTAGAGGATTCATCAAAGAGCTCAGAAGCTCTCACCACAGCTGAAATGCCAGCTTTCTCAAGGTAGTCCAGCTCTTCAATATCACTTTCTGAAACGCATGTAGCAGCCATCAGAGGAAAGAATTAAGTCTCTAAAGGCTTTTTTTATATATTTGTATCAATAACTCATGGGTTATTTGTAAACAACAAAACAGTTCATCCAGAACAGAACAAGTTATGAATAATGAATGAGGTGAGTTACCCTTTTATTGATTATACTTTTGTTGAAGTTTACTCCAGTGGCTATTCTTCTGAGGTGTTTTTCCTGCCTCCCACCTCCTGTAAAGTGTCAATTCTTCCCTAGTAACTTCACTAATTCTTAGTCACTTGTCTTTGAATTTCTCTCAGTTATTTAGTGTGAATGGGCAAATGATACAGATTATCTAGGGTGTGAATAATACATATTTTATTGCTATGACATCTGTAATAATGCATAGTTAGTATATGAATATATACTTAAGCATGTATCTTTCTTACATATATATACTTCACGGATGCAATGTGTATGTATGGTTTTCCCTTTATTTTTATATAAAAAGTAGTGTTTGAGTTCAGCCCTACATTCTGGCAGGCTTGAGATACCACCAGGTTGTATTATTTATTAGCAAATTAAGTTCTGCTGTTATAGGACACATCTGGGCCATACCTAGCTATAGAAACACTTGGGATGGTCCCTGGAAAATACTGATGCTGAATAAAGAGCTGAATATTTGTTTGTATTGTGAGAAAAAAGCACAGTGGCTTAATTTGTATGTAAATACATGAAAGTAAAAACTACTACTTGAGGATGACCACCATTAAGTTATAGAATGTTCCACAATCTCTGGATAAATTTCAACTATTTTGCCAGAGAGCTGATGGTAATAGAAACTGCTTTAAAACTCCAATCATATATACTTGAGGGTTTTTTTTTATATTGAGAAATTATATTTTGTTTTCTCCTCACCTAGGGTTTGTAGTGCTCAGTGAGCTATTCAGGGTTTTATGTTAGTAGGTTCTGAGAAATCTTTATTTGAATATATTAAATTCTGTCAATTTTACATGTCTTTGTAAATGTTATTAGTTATACAAAGAAGACTGTGGATATAGTTCTAATGTAAATGAGTACCACCAAGTAAAATTTTTCCTGCCCACTAGTAGTCAAAGGATTTGAAGAGTTGTCTCTAATAGCACACATTGAGAAAAGGAGAGCATTGATTACAATTCACTGTTAGATCATGAGTCTGAGCACGATGACAACTGCGGTAAGGACTCACAATGATCAACTCCTGATCTGCCTTGCAATATAGAATCATAGAATCATCGAATCTTTCAGGTTGGAAGAGACCCTTGGGAACATCAAGTCCAACCATCAGCCCTACTTTACAAATTCCTCTTCTACACCATGTTTCCCAACACCACATCTAAACCACTCTGAAACACATTCAGGGATGGGGACTCAACCCCCTCCCTGGGCAGCCTATTCCAGTGTCTGATCACACTTTCTGGGAAAAATTCTTTCCTAACTTTCAGCCTAAACCTACCCTGTTGCAGCTTGAGGCCATTCCCTCTTGTTCTATCGCTAATTACCTGTGAAAAGAGACCAGCACCAACCTCTCTACAATGTCCTTCAAGTAGTTGTAGGGAGTGACCAGGTCTCCCCTCTGCCTCCCTCAAACTAAACAGTCCCAGCTCCTACAATCGCTCTTTCTAGGATTTATTCTCCAGGCCCCTCACCAGCTTTGTTGCCCTCTTCTGAACTCGCTCCATTCCCTTGACATCTCTCTTGTGTTGAGGTGCCCAGAACTGAACACGATACTCAAGGTGTGGCCTCACCAGTGCAGAGTACAGGGGGACAAGCACCTCCCTACTTCTGCTGGTCACACTTTTTTTTTATACAAGTTAGGATGCCATTGGCCTTCTTGGCCAATGTGTAACTTGCTGTCAGGACACATTTTTTTCTGATGGTTTTATTTTAAAATAACAATGAAGTTACATTAAAGAAGAATGTTACTGTTTTTCAGTGGTTATTAAGTTCCTTGGGCTTTTTACTTTTTGAAATAAATCTTTTCAAAGAATTTGCTTTTTAGATCAGGGTACTGTTCTAACATAGCTCTCTGACTTCTGGCCAAAAAGAGTCTGTAAGCCCAGAATTTATGGGTGGAGTAAATGTGCGTCTCTGCACGCCCCTTTAATGTAATGGGGTGTGCATTTTTTTTATACTTAATCAATTCCTGAACTTAGGGATTTGAGGATCCATGTTCTGTATTTGGTGTTTTCACAGTAGCGGAAGAGTTCCCATTAGCCATTTCTTGCTGTCAGAAAAACCCAACTATTTTGTCTTTGGACTGGGGCCAGGCCAAGTCTAGAGAGAGGCTGTAGCCCAGGGAGGCACCGGCCAGTATTCCAGAGTCACTGATACCCTTGGCCTCAAGGCAGGGCATAAGCTGTTAGAGTTTTCAGCAGTTATTTGCCAGAATCAAGAATTTCAGATATCAAGTTGTGTTATTGCAGCTTTTATTTTATGATGTAGAAAACACCAGATTCCAGTTGATGGTTGGCCTTCTGGGTTTGCTCTTTCTTTCGATGGAAGCAACTTTTGTCTACAAATCTCTAGTACCTTGCTTTATTGGTGGTACTACGTAATTACTTCTTAATTTTTCTTTTGAATTTGTAGCAATTCTGCAATAAGTGAAAAAAGATATCATGCAGTTTAGAGTCCCATAATAAAATTAGCAGTGGATTTACATTGCAAAATGGCAGTATACAGATCTGAAGGACAAACGTTTTGTAGTAAGTTATTAGCTTTTAAAATTCTTCATGTAACTTTTTTTGATTGAAATCAAGTAGAGCAGAACTCGAAATAAATTCCTGTAGCCTAAAGCAATGTTATTTCAGTTAATCTAGGACAGATGCTAATTTGAGGTAGTGAAGTTATACGGAGATATTTGTGTGGATGAGGGGTTCATCTGTCAGGAAATCACAGGGTACTGGAGAAGACTTCATGATCTAAAGTAGAAGAATGTCGCATCTCAAGAGTGTGAGTTTGAGACCTACTTGTCTTCACAGAATCCAAGCCGTGTGTCAGGAATGCTATAAATTAGCAAACACAGGTTTTCTAGGAAGAATTTTGAGTTTTCTCAACTACCATTATATTTTTAAAATCCACTTGTCACAAAGGACAAGGTCTTCTATTTTAGGCACAAGAAGTTGTACTTGTACCATGAGGTATACTACTGAGGATAGTGATGAGAGGAGTAAATATAGTGCATTGGAAGAATCACAGCTTGAAAACAGTTAGAAAAGCTGTGAATTCCTCACACATTCCTCAGTTTTCTGCATTTCTCAAGGGTATTACTTTGAATTAAAAAAAACAACAACGGATGGTCAGGGCATTATTTTTCTTTTTGCAGATTGAATTTTTATAGACTAAAAATCAGGACAAGCGGTATAACAACTGCTGAATATAAAGTATATTGGTACCACTGGGCTCTTTTGTAATTAAAACATAAAAAACATTTAACTTCATAGCACTCTTTTGTTACTGTATTCTATTGAGGCCTGGATTGCCAGCTGCTTACAATAAATAACTTTTTACAGAAATGGAGATTAAGATGCACATGAGCAAAGTTTTGACTATTCTATGTTGGGGGAATTTTAAAAAATATTATTAGTTTGAGACTTTATCACAACCTTCTTGTGTACGTTCTTTTTTTATTGCAAAACCAGCGGCAAGACTGGTATATGTATTATAAATTGTGCAAAATATATACAATCTTTCTGCACTTTAAATTGGATTCCTTTGTGCCTGGTGAAAGTTCCATTTTTATTTTAGGAATTATAAAAGCAGTCTTTTTTACATTTGTCTTTACTCAGCATCCTGATTTTGACAATGGCTGATCAGAGCCTACAGGAATGAGTGGACCTCAGGGAAGATAACAGCCGAGCTCCTCCAGTACAGCCTGTCAGCTTCCAGTAACCTGGAACTCAGTGACTGTTGAACCTAAAATGATATCTTTGTGCTTCAAAGGCTTTAAAGCCTTTGACTGCTTCTTCTTGCATGAACTTTACTAGTTGGCTTTTGAACTTGCACAAACTCTTATGTCTACAATTTTTGGGGCAGATGGCTCTGGTGCATAACTACACGCTATGTGAGAGAGGACCTTGTCTTGCTTGTTTTGACCCTAATACTTGATAATTCTGTTCAGTGTGTCCTAGGTCTTGTAATGAGAGGGGTATTGGACAGACATTTAATAAGAATAAATATTATCTGTTTCTTCAGAAAAGGATCTTGGAGGGGTGCATGCTATTTTAGTGTTCATCCTTGTGTACGTAACTTGAGATTGTTTTTTTCCCCCTGTATATTACTATACGTGTATTGAATTTTTTCAAACACTATTTCTCAGTTACTCTGTCATATAATTCTCACACAGCTTTTCATAGTAGGATTTAATTTCATCCTTTGTTTTTTTCATTACTTAATTTAACAATAAATTCCTGATATTTTGAAAGTTTTTTATAAAGCATAGTGCCTGCTCCTCAGAGTATTATTGCCTTTGACCTTTCCATGTGGCAATACAGTAGCATCACATTTTCTTTTACATCTGCATTTCTTATCTATCTAGTTTGTCAGTGTGCTTTTTAAGGTCAGATGTTCTCTTCTTGGTAGCCCAATCTTGGTTTTGGACTTACATAATTTATTACATTTTCCTGTGGCTCTCAAACTGTATGTTTGGTGGGAGGAGACAGATTGATCACCAAGAGCTTCAGAATTACCATAAAGCTCTTATACTGTGTAGAACAGAGTATCATGAAGAACTGTGCTAACTTTGAGTTAATAATGTTCCTGTTTGTTTTGTTTCATGGTGAAAATGTAAATTTTTGTTAGATGGTACACTCACTAGTTCTTTGAGTGAACGATTAAAAACCAAAGTACGTAAAAATAGTGAACACAGGCAATAAATATGTATTTTAGAACTAATACATTCTCTGATCAGTCCTAACTTGCAAATTCCAAAGATTAAAATCAGATATAACCGGGTGGTAGAAAGATTTTTGCTTGACTGAATAGAACAGAAGGGTCTTTGGCCTATGGAAAGTGATACTGCAGAGAATATTACCAGTGAGCAGAGAATTAGATCTGTAACTGGTTTTAAATATGAGTGGGAATAGATTGTCAGCAATTTACAAGTATCTTTTTGATGTAACTGTAGTGCATATATTTGAAGGTGTAGGCAGAATTTAATCACATCTTGCACTATTAAAGTATAAGATTAAAATTTTGCCTAGTTACGATCAGATGGCAAGAAGAGGCAGGCTCAATATGAATTTAATATGGAGGATAAGGTGGTCCATAGGGAATGCAAATTCAAGTGTTGTCAGAATAACTGCTAATTTTTCAGCTGGTAATGGAATGCTGAGAGTTGTTTTTTTTTTTTTTTTTTATGGGCTACTGGTCAAGAAAAATAAACATTTGGTTTAAACATTGTATTAGAGAGCAGTCAAGAAGAAATGTGATGAAAAACAATGACATGTGTATACCTGTGTGCAGTACCGTAAGAGATAGATTGACAAGCAATCAGCAGTGGAAATCAATTAAATAAGGCAAAAGGCTGGCCAGTTGGTAAAAATGACAGTTCTGTGGGTTGCCATGATCCAAAGGAAAATAAATTGGTGGAAATTATTAGGAAATTAATAAAGAACCACAGGTAATGAACTATGATGGCTGTATAAATCCATATCACTCCCATATCTTGAATACTCTGTACACAGATCATGTAAAAGACACCAAGAAAGCTGGACAGGCTGATCAAGAGTATGGGTTTTTGTATGGGGACAGGTAAGCTAATGCTTCTTGAAAGACAGCTTATAGACAAGGTTTTCTAATGATGGCAGTCTGTGAAATCATAAATGGCATGGAGAAGGTGAATAAGGAATGGTTTTGTGGTTATTCAAAACAGGAATAGAAGAAAACGTTTAAACTATCTCATGGCAATAAAAGAGTTGAATTTATGAGAGTCCAAGCTGTAGCATATCTATTTGCCTTCAAGAAAATTAGTTTCTGTTAGAACATAAAGAATGGGCTTAGCTGCTATTCGGTAAAAGCAGTATGAATATGGAGGGAATACGTATTTGTGTTGGCCTAAGTAAATTTTAGATTATGGTAGTTTGCTCCTGCAATTGCACATGTATGTGGAATCAAATCCCTCTGCTTTATAACACTTCTCCTTCCACCAGTTTTTGTTCCATGATATATGAAGGGAATTGATGTAGGCAGATAATATGCAATGCATACTATCTCCTCTTTCTTGTGGCTTGCAGCACATTTTAACCCTAACTCTTTCTTTAACGTGGTGATTAACCAGCATGCCTTTTGGGTTCTTTTCTGTATGTTCTTCTATTTGAATTCCATACTCAAATAGCAACTTTGGTAGAGAATAACATTTTGCTCTGCTTGCACAGAAAGACAAGATGGGGATTACAATTCTTAGGCCCTAAGTAGATCCTTGTTACAGGCAGTTGTATACATATAAAGACGTTGAGGTTCCACTGAAATTCCTGTTTTGTATTGGCAAATAAATTAAAAGAAATGCTTTCTTGCAAAATGTATGACTAAATTTTAAATCTCACAGCAGCAGTGTTAAGAATGCCAAAAAATGCAGGAGGCTGAATCACTACATGGTCTTCTGAGATCCTTTACAACAGCGATGCTATGATCTCCTTCATTATATTGTCAAAAACCTAAATTATATTTAATTTTCAATATGTATTTCATAGAGATAGATGACTTATATTTACTAATTTTAACAGTCCATTAATAATGTATCCTTATTCTGAAGGGGTCTTGGAACCTTCTTAACTTCAGTCTCTCATCCTCAGCTTCACATTCCTTATCTTCCACACGAAAATGTGGACTTATGAAAGAGACCACCCCATATTTTTTCAAGTTGTTACTACAGATACAAGTGATGTTGTTAAATAAATATTTCTGTGTTGTAATTTTGAGGAAAGACAGAACAAAGTGTAGTCATCAGATGAGGATAGTAAGGTATTTACAGTCAATTAGCATGCAAAGAACATATTAAGTCATTAACCAAGGATATGTATTTTTAAGATTATTGACCCAGCTGTTTTTTTTTTTTTTTTTTTTTAATCAGAAGTTTAGAAGAGCTGGCAGAGAGGATATGGGATGTTTCTTTTTAATAAGCCTGGGAGTAGCAGGAGGCCTCCGCTGCTGCCAGTGTTTGAAAGGGACAAATGGGACGAATTGACAGAAAACTGTAAAAGCCTGTAATTTTTTGATAGAACGGTGAAAGATGCTGGATAGAATTCCAATAACCTGTTTATCCAGTGTTTTGAAAACATCTTTCTTCCTGTAGTACTGGCAGACAAGAGGTTAAAGGATTGGGGAGTTGATGGATAAATCTAAGAAAGTGTGCGTTGATGAAAATTAAATGGTTCAGTGAAGCAAACCTTGAGTTTGTCTTCAAATTTTAGTGCTCAAGTTTGAGCTAAATTTATTTCACAACAAAATTCAAACATCGGATTTCTCTACTTATCTAATTACTCTTATTGCAGGCTAGCACAGCGTTGGAGGAATATATTCTAAACTAATTGATTTCGTTAATTATAAGTTTATCTTTATGAGTCAGTCATACCCACTTCCCTTTTCAGCGCTGCTAATTTGCTTTTTTTTTTTAGTAAGTGGGAAAATCAACATTACTTTCTCTGTGTGTATAATTGTGAATGAAGAGAGTTAGAACAGTTTCTAGGTTTTGTAAGACTAAGTATTTTTCAGTCAGCTTTCTTTCTGCTCTTTAAAGCAATTTTAGCACATCTTGTTCAATCAGTGAAATATATAGGAAGCTTCTTGCAAATAGCTACACTTAGGAGAGGTTTTGCTTTGAAAAAAGTAGAAATACTTTGACATGTTTTTTTTCAAATTGTCTTTGCATGTGAGGTTTCTTACTAATACTGCAGTAGGTAGATCAAATTCAGAGAGAACACTGAATTTACCAAAGGTTCCTTGTATAATCTAAGCTTTGACTCTCCACAAAACAAAATTTGTTGTTCAGGTCCTTATCATATTAACCTTTTTTCTTTTTTTTTTTTTTTTTTTTCCTTAATTCCATTTGTCCTGGTTAGGAGTGTACAATTCTATACATATAAATGTTATAAATAGACTGCAAAATTAATATCTCACTGGGAAAACTGTATCTAGTGACTTCATGAAATTCCAATGATAAATTTTATGGCTGTAGTAAAAATATAAATAAAAAAATGCTTGAACAAGGGTTGAATATTAGCCTAGAAAAAGCGATTAGAGTACAAGCTCAGTGAATCAATGAGGCTGGGTTTGTCTTCAAACAGAATTTTCACCCCTTTCTCACCAGCCTAGCTTGTGCTAGTTTGACAAACCTTCGTTCCAGAAGGTGGTTTTTATATTTTTGTGTATTTCATTATTCACTTTTAGCTCCCAATCCGTGTGCTGCTAATGAGGGCAGAGGTCCCTGTTCTCACATGTGTCTGATCAATCACAACAGAAGTGCTGCCTGTGCCTGTCCGCATCTGATGAAACTGTCTTTAGACAAGAAAACATGTTATGGTAAGTTTTCCTCCCAAAGCCTGGCAGTTGTATTTATTTTAGAATTTTGGCCTAGCCAAATTAAAATACATAATCTTAAAACCAATCTCTACTGTGCATTTATTTATGTTTATTACAGTGGCTATTTTTTCTGTTGCCTATGTGTATGATACGTTAGTAAAACTTATCTCTGCAAAACAGAAAGGTTTATACTGCTAAGTGTGTCATCAGAAAAGGATGAGTCAGGTAAGCTGAATAACAAAAAGGTACTTAAGAGCTTAAATCTCTACCTGTTCTTCTAAAGTTGTCTTAGTTTCATTTTCTAGGATTAAGAAAATTAAATGAGGAGTAAATATTAGACATGCAGCCTTGTAGGGGAGTTTTATAAAAAATTGCAATAAGCAGTTTTAAGTTACAAAAGCTCTATATCTATTATCTATAAAATCTTGTTCTACGTTATTCTTTTCAGTGTTGGTTAATAGAGTAATATATATATATATCAAATAAGGGAATTGAGGGGTAAAAAAGGTACCTTCATTCACAGAAGCTGACTCCAATAACTTACATATAAAAAACGAATAGTTCTCATTTGCCTTTAATATGTCACCCTTTTTCATTAGTGGATTTCTAAATTGGAACAATTACTATGTTCTTTTTCTTCTCCTATTTACTCTTCACTGCTTACACATACATTGTGGAATTCCTCCTGAGTTTTCTTGTTTGCAAAACTCTGTGTTCCAGTGATACACTGTTTCCCTGAGATAGCAAATGTTAATATCTGTTATGATGTACAAATGAAAAAATATTTTTTTATGATTGGGATAAGGAAAAAATAGATTTATGATTGGGATAAGCGGGATAGAATGTTTAAAAAAATAATGTAATTTTTTTCCATAGACATGCACAAGACCGTATCGATTTAGTGGTGTAGTAACATCTTGTCCGCTGTCCAGAATTAATATATGTTTTTCTGTGACTTTTAAGCTCTGTAACATACATTATTTCTCAGATGTTGCTGGGCTGAAGATTTTCTGGATATATTAAATCATTCACATAAGCTTTATTTACACTTTTGTAAAGTGATCTCAGCTGAATGACTGACTTCTGTTAAGGAAGTTGTGAACAGGATGAGGAGTGAGACTATCTACGATTCTCTGTTTTCCTCTTTTCTAACAGAAAGGAAGAAATTTCTTCTCTATGCAAGGCGTTCAGAAATAAGAGGTGTGGACATAGAAAACCCATACTTCAACTTCATCACAGCCTTCACTGTTCCTGACATTGACGATGTGACGGTCATAGATTTTGATGCTGTTGAGGAGCGCTTATACTGGACTGATGTGAAAACACAAACCATCAAACGCGCCTTTATTAATGGGACTGGCTTAGAAACCATTATTTCGAGAGGTAAATAACATAATATTGAATTAAAAAGAATTCATTATAGGTAAATGTGTATTATAAGAAGGATAAAGTCTGTCTGTGCAAGTTCCTTTTAGGTGTACCTTTCACTGGGATTGGATAATATTGACCTAAACAATAAGAAACACAATTTGGTTTAGGATTCTAGATCATTTTATTGCTTCATAATCCATTTTTATTTAAATAAATTGGGAAGTAATTGTAACATTGCTTTTTAAGATGTGTAGTAAACAATGGAAATAATGTCTCCTGGGGATGGTAGAAAGAAAAAAAAAAGATCAAAAGCAGAAAAATAAGTGACATAGCTTTGCATTGAAAAATTCCTTGTGGATTTCCTGTTTTTCCACAGTCCCTTGGCTGTGTTGACCTAGTCAGAAACTTAGCTCTATCAGAGTTTGTTTGGTTTTTTTTCTCTCTAGTCCATATAGATCTTTCCGTTTTGGCACCATCAGTGAAATACACAATATGGTAGCTTTGTCATTTTAGTGCTACTGGTGCTATGCATTTACTTGCTGTCTTTTTGCAAAGAGTGACATGTTTGAACTGGTGGCCATCAGGCTGTTTCCAACACTTGGGTACCATGAGGAAGTGATGTTTTTTGATAATGTGTCTTTAAATCCTGCATATCTTTGGTCTGTCATTACTGCTCCAGTTAATTAAAATACTGCAGTTCAGGGTTTTCCTTTTTACTGAGGATTTTTTTTATTATAGGTAGGTTGGTTGTAGCAATAAAAGGAAACAAAATATTACAAATGGAAAATCATGACTGGCTGTTATTTCTGCAGTCAATACCTTCATTGTTGTGACACTTTTGCTCTGTACTTTGAATACAGAAACTTAACGGATTATACAGTCTATACCCAATTGCTTCAACCCTGTGTCAGTCTCTCTGGTTGTAAAGTGGTGCTGTTTGTTGTCCTCACCATTGGTGCTTTTTGTTTGGGATTTTTTTTTTCCAACCACTGTCAGTTCCTCTCCTGGCACCATAGGAAAACTGCCTGACGGGGACTATCTGGAGGCAAATTTTGCTAACTCTGGTTCCTCAACTGTTAAATGTCTGTTTGAAGGGGAAAAGGAGGAAAGGAATAATTCACTTGTGCAAGATCAGCTCTTTTACAATTTTTGAGAATGAATATAAAAAGAACCCTGAATATACTTTTTTAGATGATTATTTGGGGAATTAAAGCTCTGCCCCAGATGTCACTTTAGAAGAATTTTTTTTTCTCTGTATTAGCATATTTTGGGAAATCATTGGACTAATTTGGCAATTTCCCCACTTCACTATGTAGACTGATAAAGTAATTTTATGTGGGTATCTTTATTTTTCCACTGTGATCTCAGAGACAACTTTAATAACTTTTGGAGACATTTTTCAGTACAAGGTTTTGAGTGCTTCTTAGAGCTCTTCTTTATCTCATGAATTGAGGTGCCCAAAAGAGAGAGATTTGTTAGGTTTTTTTTTTTTTTTTTTAATGGCAGTGGAATAAAAACACTGTTTTACTATATAAAATATAACCAAAACTTAATGAAACTTACTATATATGAACGTTTCTGTTTATAATGTGTTCTTTCATATTCTTTTCCTTATGGTGGCTTCTGTGGTAGAGTTGGGGGGGAAGCAGGTGTGCCAGATGTTACTTATATATAAAATTTGCAAAATTATAACGTTCTGGCACATCAAAATATTTTAAGGACTGCTTATTATGTGTAAATGATCTCATTTGTTTAATTTGTTTACAGTTGTATTTCTATACTACTTATAAGAACCTAAGAAGCTTTGTAAACACATACTAGTGGGATTCTCGTCGGATGAAGTCTTATGTCATTGTCACAAAGATGCCAAAGTCATACTTTAATCTTTTTTAAGAGTATAAAATGCTTGTTTTCTAGTTCTTGCAACAACAACAGAAAAACAACAAAAAGCTAAAGAGGCAGGGGATCAGTTTAAAATGGGTCAAGGATATATATTTGGTGTCCTGTGTTGCAACCTCTAAAGCTGGGAAACTGCCCAATGCCCATCACTGACCCTACGTGTTTGTAAGCCAGTCTGCAGGCACATCCATGTTAGTTTGTCAAAGACAGTAGTTCTGTCTGTGGAAGTAACTACATTAAGTTGACAAAGAGAGAGTGTACAAACTATGAACTGTAATTGAATCATTAAATCACCCTTGGCCTGATTCCTCAACTGGAAAGGTGCTGGCCAATAGGAGATACGCCAAGGCAGAACAGCATGTTGGTGTCTATATCTTGAGCAATGATTTTCTACCCATTACTTAAGGCAGATATATATATACCAACATTTTTTAAATCAATATATTGCTGTGACATGCAAAGACACTGATGAAGGTGCCAAATTAGTCTTATCTTACTCATGTTTTGCTACCTCAGGTAATACTGGTCCTGTGTGTTAAGCCCAAAAAGCAGCTAAGCCCCACACAGCCGCTTGCTCAGAGACAATCAGAAGAGTAAAAGCAAGAAAAATCATGGGTAGAGATTAAAGACACTAAATTCTTTTTAATAAAAAAGCAAAAACCAAATGTGGAAGCAAAGCAAAATAAAAGAATTCACTCACTACTTGCCACTGGCTGACAGACGTTTAGCCATTTCCAAGAAAGCGGCGGGAGTAAGTTAGTCTTCAAAATTAACAGAAATAAAACCTCAAAACTTTTTCAGTGGTGCAGCAGCTTACCTACTTATGTGCTATAGATCTATGCTGTGTCTGTTTGAATTCAGATATTCTGTACTAAGCCTTCCTGGTGCTGAAGAGGGAAGTAGGCTTTTAAACTTCATCATAGTTTTGTTTTAGAGAACCTCTTAACGTTCCCTATATAAAGTATAACTCACACTAAAGAAGTATGAACCTTCCTCCTTCGTTGTAAGTAATTCTTCTGCTCATTAAATATGAATATTGAACTTAGTGGAGGCTAACTCATTCTACATCATCATCTCAAAAAAAGCCCAAACAAACCAACTCACAGCAAACTGCACTTTTTAATACTGCACTGAGTAATAAATGTTTTCTAAACTAGAAGATTACACTGCAAAAACTCAGTGTCTGTCTGATTATTATTTTTGGACAATAGGTTTTATGCTAATTTTTTAAGAAGTATTTACAGAGGATTTCTCCTGTCTTTGGTTTTCATGTGTTTATTGCAAGCGTGTAAGACCTAAGAAGAAAAATAATGATTACTAATTCTTGGCAACTAGTTTAGAAAGACATTTTAGTAGAGTATTAGCACAATATTGTTTACAAAGTGTAGCAGAAATTGTTGGGCTTTTGTCACCAAGACTTAGAACAATCTAGAAAGAAAATCAAAAGAATAACTGCTTTCACTTTTGACAGATATTCAGAGTATCCGAGGTCTTGCAGTGGATTGGATATCACGTAATTTGTATTGGATTAGCTCAGAATTTGATGAAACACAAATTAATGTGGCACATTTAGATGGTTCCTTGAAAACCTCAATTATCCATGGAATTGATAAACCCCAGTGTCTTGCAGTTCACCCAGTAAAGGGGTAAGATGTCTCTAGTTTTATTAAATAAACTTGCAACAATTTCTTCTTAACTCATGTTATGAGTTAGCTCATTCTGTTGTCTTTCAAACTTGAAGTAAATGTATGCCTTAGAAATTCTGAACAAAATCTTTCAAAACTGAGTGCTGCTTCCCTACTAAAGATTACTGTTGATTAAATCATATAATTGTCAGTTGTGTTTTTTTGTCTCCTTCTAAACTTACAAAATATTTGTAAGACTGATAGATTAAAAATACTGTGCACACAAAGCAATGTTATAAATATGTTGATTTTCTTCTTCAGTAAACTCTACTGGACAGATGGAAACACAATTAACATGGCAAACATGGATGGCAGCAACAGCAAAATACTCTTTCAGAATCAAAAAGATCCTGTTGGTAAATATTTTTTTTTCCTGTTTCTTTGTTAGTGCTTTATTATGGACATTACCTTGATGATACCTATTTAAGTGTGCCATGATTTTTTTCATGTCCTATATATCAGTGATAAGAACAGGCATAAAGACATGAAAAACACTGCTGTACTTTTCTCTTTCACAATTTAAGATATATTTGGCCCATTCTCATTCAAATTGAGGATTTCGGTGGTTAAGTAGACTGAAGGTGGAGGAGTACCCGTCTGTAGAGGAGATAGTTATTTGTTTATCTGGAGGGAAAAAAAAAAGAGTGGTAAACCCACTAAATCTAAAGTGAAGCATAAACACATTTAATACTAGAACAATAGTCAGAAGTAAGGCTGTGTGCAAAATTTTGCACTGAATATCCTGTAATCGTAGGTCACACGGTCCTAAATTGTTCTGCGTAGCAATAAAACCTCTGAACCACATACATGGTAGAACGAGAAGGCCTCCTTTTATTTTATTTTTATTTTCTGTAAGTATATCGGTGCTGTCAAAGGCTGAATGTACAAATCCATGTGGCTTTTGTGATGTTTTTCTTCATGGGCATGTGAAGTCTCACTGGTATCAGACAGACTATCCGTGCAGTTAAATATTCCTGTAAGCCTTGTAGGAATGAACTTCACATACTTTTTTTCTTTACTTCAACACAGAGCTACAAATGAACCAGTTTGCTTTCTTGCTGTAGTATTGGATTTATTTTTTAAGCCTTTGAGATCTGATAAAAATTACTTGAAATAGATTATATTCCAGATTGAAGGTTCTTATTGCATAATAATGAGATCTATTGTGTAACAAGAGGACCATAGAGATGTAATTGCTTTTCCTTTCTTGGAATCTGAAAATGTGCTTAATTGTAGAGTATGTGACGTGTAGAATATGTAGAATACAAGGAATGTAGATATATATATATGTGTGTGTGTGTGTACATATGTAAAGGGAAAATAAAACTTGCACAAAAACTCGTTTACTGCTGAAAAACTTTTTAATTGGTATATGCCTTGGCTCAGTTTTATTGTCGGTTAGGATGGACGTGAAAACAGATTCTGTTGCATGGCTGATGAAGAATGATCAGATACACTATAGATAAAATGAGTATTAAATTTCCAATGTCAAACTCTAAATTCAAATGTATGCAAACTGCCTGTTTTAATGGTTTAAGTTATTCTTACCATTAGCATCAGGCATGCTAATGAGAAGGACAAGAAAACACTGCTGAAGAGCCAGAGAGTAGCAGTCTTTAAACCTTAATTTAATATTTCATTTCTAACTGAGAAACTGTCTTTCTCTGTAAGTGAATCTCTAGTTCATGCAGTGCTAATTTTGAGTATTCAAGGAGTGAGCTGAATGATCTGGTAAGTGAGTTCACAGTGGGATTACTTAAAAAGACAAATATACAGCCTATTAGAGTTGGATGTCCTCGTAATTGATTGATTCTGTAGTTTTCTTGAGACGTAATTTCAGAATTTGAAGAATGAGGGAAAGTTTTCCAATCTATGACCTGAAGCATCCTGATGGTTTTTTTTTTTTCTTTTTTCTCAGTTTGAGTTCTATCAAAAGAAGCAGATGGTTTCTATTAAAATGGTTTGCTTTAACACGAAGACTATGTAGTTTGTGCGGTTTGGAAACTGATAATCTTAGGATGGCAGCTTCTTTCTCTTATTTTTATCTTAACTAGTACATCCTAGATGTGACTTGCTAGTCCATTCTGCAGTTTTAAAAGGCTCACGTATAGATTGGTTGAAAAAGCAACTAGTCACTGGAGTTCCATTAAAATGCATTCTTAGGGGATCAGAATTAGTGCTGAATGTTATACTCCGTGAGGCAGATTATGTGGTTTTGATCTTATTTTCAGTTGTCTTGAACTCATTTTCAGTTAAGAAGCTGTTTGTTATACTACCAAATATACTACCATACAAACCATTCACCCATTTGATTCTTTTTAAGGAAATGGCTATTATTACATTATAGAGTATTGTATTCTTTTGAAATAGCTTGGATAAATAAATTTTAAAAACATACCAGATCACTCTCAGCAATATTCAACAAACTCCATAATTATAGGAGGAGCTCTTGTTTTGGTTCAGTTAGGGTTTGGGTTTTTTTTCTGTGTAGTTTTGTTTGGGTTTTTGTTTGGTTGGTTTTTTCTGGTTTTTGGTTGGGTTTTTTTGTTTGGCTGGTTGTTCTAAATAGAGTTCAATCCTTTCATCTGAGCAAACAGATTTTCTGTTTTGCTCATGGTTATAGCACAGCCCTATTTGCTGTTCAGCTGGTCTTGTTTCATTTGCTTGGCTGACTCTCTACTTGGATATCCCTTGCTAATTTGTTTTTATTTTGAATATATAGCATAGTCTACAAAGAGAATGGTTGCAGATGTTAATGAAAAATCTTCTTGAGACTGGCTCTTGAAAGTTTAATCTTAAATGTATTTTGTTTGTTATAAACAGTTATTTCTTAAGTATGTCTGTCTGTTTAACAGAGAAATGAACCTAAGGATTTCCTGATTTTAAGTACTGTTTTTTATCCAGAATTGTGAGCAGACATGAACAGTCGCGAAGGTGGTAAATGTGAACAAATATTCCACATGCTGTTCCTGTAATTCATCTAAGCTGTAATAGCAGTGTCCAACATTTAATTGATTTAGGTAGTAAGAATGTATCCCATCCCATCTTTAATGTTCTTGGAACACGCTGTTCCCTTCAGTATACTCTGCTTTTTAGAGAATATTTGCACAGGTAAACATAAAGGTAGAGGAATATTTATTACTTAATAAGTATACCAATGGTGCTATCAAGAGTCATTTCATTGAACTTCACAGATGCAGCAAATTAAAATATCAAACTTGACTTTCTGGCAGTGGAAGCTAAGATCTCATTGCTTACATGGCTTTAAGATTGTTACCTCTGTGTATGAATTGCTGGAATAACCTGTGTGATATACTTTTTAAATAGTAGTATATTTCTGGAAATTTGAGTAAGGAAATTGGAAAAGGCATGTGAAAACATTGTGGCCTAAGGCATGGTTATGTTTTGATGTTTTTGGTTGTTTTTTTTTCTTTTGTAAACCCAGCAGAATACTCTGAGAGCAATACTTTACAATGCATGTGTTCAGGTTGACTTTGGCAGCTGAGGCATAATGTGTAAATCTGTCACCCACACTAGAGAGCAGCGTGAGTGTCTGTGATGCTTATGGCTAGTAAGTCACCCATTTTCCTTAGTAAAAACAGGACAATTCCTGCAAAGATCTAAATAATCATTCTCTGCCTATATTAGAAATAATATCTTTTCTCACAGGTTGGTAACAGGTGGAATAGCACAACAGGAAAATATTTTGAGCAGAAGAACGTTACACACTTGGGTAGAAGGAGATGGGAATGTTACTTCTGTCAATCGTTGCTGTGTAATTGGAATAGCCAATAGAAACACCAGTAGTAGAAACACCAGTTTAATATCTGAAGAAGCAGAAAAGCTGACAAGATAGCGTTGTAATTGCTGCGTAGAGTGCATTCACAGCAACCCCATCAATAGATCTGTCTTAGTGAAATGGGTGAGCAGCTGACTGGTGGCAGTCAGGAGTTAGAGGGAATAACAACTGCTGTCTATCTTGGAGTAAGAACACCTCTATACTTGCGTGTTACCTTTGTAACCCAGAGCAAGGCTTATCCATATTCCCAGGAAAGTTTCCTGTGCTAGGCGTAAGTACCATGCATGCTGCTCGTCTATGAGGTCTGTGGCAGCATCTTTTCCCTGTGGGCGATGCTTGTTGTACAAGTGTGAAAAAACATGTGTGCAGAGAGATGCTGCAAGAGCCATCTCTCCTGAAGGCACCGCTCGCTATCCTTGTCCTCTCTGGAGCACGTGTTATTTTTCTTCTGGGGTTATAGGGTTGCAGAGAGGGGGAAAAAAAATATTAATAACTGTAAAAGGAGCTGGGAAGTTGTTTTTGAAAAGCTTAGAAAGCAGACGCCTTTTGGCCTACTATGTGAAATAGGCATAGACACATAGTGGCACAACAGCAGCTGTAATTAGTGCAGCACAGGGCACTGCTTTCTCATGTCAGGTCTGGGAAAATGGATCTAGCTTTCCACAGAGCAGCAGTTTGCAGGATGGAAGAACTACGGTACAGCATCAAGAGTTTGACCTATGGACTGAAATACAGTAGGTCTTGGCAACTTGCTGCTGGAAATCTAACAGGAGTTCTGGGAAAAGTCTAGTACCAAAGGAAGTTATTATGGCATGTGTCGTCACCGTGCCAAGAGTATTGCACTGTGGAAAATCTCCTGCTACAATTACTTGAATGTTTTTAAAGGATTGTAGAAGTCTGAAGTACATTGTCTCTTACTGCTTTGTTCTTACTTCCAGAAAATTATATGCTTTGTTTGGTTAGGAGGTTATTTTCAAGAACTTTTATTTCCACAGTTCTCTTGCTTCTAACTCCAAAGAACTGATTGTGAGGTCGGTTCACTGTGAAGCAAAATTAATATTAATACTATACATTTACTGAGAACTAGTATTAAGTTTTGGTATTTTGGCATTCTGAACAGCAGGCAGTGAATGTAGGGAGAGAACATTTTCTAGTTCTGAATCACAAAAAGTAGCTTGTTTTCTAAGTCTTTATGTATTCATAATTTTAGAATATAAATGATGTCTTCTGGCTTGCATTTAGTAGTGGTCAATGACCTCTCTTAGGACCTCAGTTCATTCAAGTCATTGTTCATTGCCAGATAATATTCTTTCATCAGTCCATCACTGATTGATTTCTGTAGATGTTGGGAGAAACAACAGGCAGAAATGTTTTTAAAAGCACATTTTTTTTCATTGTGAGTGGCCAAGTTTGTTTGGTTTTCTGCATTGTTCATTTCAAAGTTCAAGTGGATAGATAACATAATTATGTGTGGTTATCTATATATATATCTTTCTTAAATACACTTTTATTATGACAGCAGCTTAACACTAAATATATATTCTCTATTCAAGCCACAGTTAAAGTTGTATGTGTTAATTACAGGTTTATCGATAGATTATGGGGAGAACAAACTTTACTGGATCAGTTCAGGAAATGGAACCATAAATAGATGCAACTTGGATGGTGGTAATCTTGAAATAATAGAGTCAATGAAAGAAGACTTAACAAAAGCCACAGCTTTAACCATTATGGGTAAGTCCAGTGGTAATAACTTATAAATGATTGGAAGCTAATTTATAATTTATAATGAAATATCAAAAGCTTGGAGAAGCTGTTGTTGCTGCAATGTAAATAATACATATGGTGCATTCATTAATGAGACTGTTTTGTTTGTGAAAAATATTTTTCTATTTCACTGAACAAATAGTTCACAATCTGTATTACAAGAATATGTTTCTATGTATAGTCTTGCATATACATGCACACTGGATGAAGGTAACAGGCTGATGACTTACTGCTATAATTACTTGTAAAAGCACATGGAAGGAGGTGTGTTATGCTGTTTATTATGGAGAATTATCTATGTCTTGTTTCTTCTGCTGCTTGCTACTTTCTAGTATAGAAATCATTGAATCATCTAGTCTGGAAAGGACCTTTAAGATCATCAAATCTAGTATTGAACTCTAAATGCTGTCAAAATCTGTTGGGAGGGAATGTTTTTATATATGCATTCATAAACAAAAGCAGGTTTTCTGTCAGAAGGGGTCATGAATGTTAATACAGAAAACTTGGCTTTTGTTGATTGGATTGTGACTAGAACTAGAATAAATTGATGACCTTTACTTTAGGGAGCTATTGGAAGTCTTTAATATGAGATGTGGAGGGAGTGTTTGGTCACACTGTCACTGAGATGCCTGTGGCATCAAGTCTTCATTTGTGATTGAAAGAAGCTACAATAGTGATGGGTCCATCTGGGATATTGAATAAATAGTTTGTAGCTGTCATTTAACGAAGAGTGTTTCTTGCTTGCTTGCATGAATGTAGTTGAATTATTGCAAATGTGGAGATGCTAGAATTTCTGCTGTGTAGTTTTTAAACATATATACACATCTAATACTCTTAGTTTGGGATGCTTTGTTTTGCTGGGTGATGACAACTCTTCCTACTCAAAGTTGATAAACAAAACTTACGATGTGTTTGGGTTTTTCTGTTCGTTTTGCTTTTGGATTATGTCTTTCTGAACCATAGCTGTAATAAGCTGCAATAAGACATTGCTGTATGATTCCATATATAAATCTCTTGGAGAAAAGTGCAAACAAATACAGTTTTATAAAGAGTACTGTATGTGCTGATTGAAAAACATGAAAAGTTTTTTGTATTCATTTCTGCAGTATGTTTTTATATCGTGGAACTTATTGTAGGAACATAAGTGCCATCTATTTTCCTGCAGTGCTGGTGGCTTTACATCAGCTTCTTATAGTCAGGCTTTCATTCATGTAAAAATGGATCAGAACAGAAAATCCAAAGTAAGATAAGAGATCTGGAGTTGATAAATGACCCTAAGTAATAATATATAAATAAAGAAGAATTAGTAATTTGTTCTAATGTAAGATTTAATATGTTAATGTGAGAAAATTTAGTACCCCTGTTGGTCTGTCTGCAAGTTTAACAGGAAGTTTTGGCAGATGAATGACACTAATTATGATGTTTATTGCATCATTTTTGGTGCACTTCATGCGTTTTCTTGACGACTTTTTTTCTACAAATGCAGTAAACGCATAAACCCAAGGCGAACTGGAAAGTTTCTTCTCTGTGTATATACTTAGGTAACTTTGTTTACTGTTTGGATGCATCAGTGACTGAAAAGAAAGCAGATAAGATATCTGTGCCCAAACTCTTATCTGTTTTGTGGCATTTAGGCTCCACTCGGTGTCTCCAGAGTCTTGTAGGCTCCTACTGTCTTCTCATTTTTATGTCTTTCACATTTAGTTTCTTCCTAGGTAAAAGCAGTAGTTGGGAAAGCTTATATTTTTTTGTTTCTTTATTTCAAGTATGTGATCGTGTCATATTCTTTGGGTTGTTTCCTTTGAGGCAGAAAGAGGAGACAGAGTTGTGTATTTTGAGACTCCCTTTGTACAGTGGTCTCACCAGGTCATACATGGGTCAGCTGTTGTTGATCATCTGAACCTGAAGAGCTAAACAAGGAAACAGGGAGGGAACCTTGGCGGATTCAGGGGATGGGGCAATGTGATCTGAGTTAGCCCTGGTTTTCATGCTCCCCACCAGGGGGAGAAAAGGACTGTCAGAAAAGTTGCTGAATTTCTAATAAACTTGCTATACTGGTGATCTCTTCTAGCACCTCAGTTCTTCTTGCTTCTGAAAAAAAAATTTAGCTTCTTTGGAAGCATTTCCTTACTAGCATCTTTTCCAGCCATCAGTCTCCTTACCAGAAAGCAGGAGCTCCCAGAGACACCAGAGAACAATCCAGTAGTCTCCATGAAGAGCATCTTCCATTCTTTGGATGGCCTTTCGTGCAGAAAACTAACAGATTTTCTGACAGTTTCTAGTGGTTTTTGCAGTATCTTAGAGTTTACATTCCAGAAGACTTTCCAGAACTACAAAAAACTAATGACTGACAGAGGCTTGGCCCAAGACTGACTCCTTTCTTGCTTTGGTAATCCCTGTGGTGTTCTGATATCTCTTTGTTAACTTGATCTTTGATTCTCTGCATTTTAAAACGGGAAAAGAAATAAGATGCAGTCAGGCACTCCATGGTTATATACTGTGAGATGAACTCTGTAAGTAGCGTTAGCTCACTCAGTAAAGTTTTGTTTTGCTTTTTAATGTAGCTAATGGAGTAATTCAGAGCTTCACCAGGAAATGATGAATGCCACTCCCTCCTGAATCTCCTCCCTGCTTGTTCTTCATTGCTTTCAATCCCTCCATTCTAGTGTTGCAGTTTAGCCATTGTAAACTGTTTGGAAGTTACCACTACTCTTTCAGATGCTGTTTAGTCCTTTCTAAGCTCTGTTTAACATTTTCCTATGGTGTATAACCTTTACTGGCAGCATATATAAGGTAATGATAACGTTAGCAAACAAGTTGGTGCCGAAGTGACTCTCGGGTTTATCCTTGGGTGAAATGGAAACAAGTTGTACAATTCACATCTTCGTGGTTTTTTTTTTTTTTTTTTTTTTTTTTTTTTTTTTTTTTTTTCTTTTTCTTTCATGTATTGGTTTTCTACTCAGTAGTGTCAGTCAACTTTCTTTTTCCATATGCTGAGCTCCAAAATTCCTAGTCTTTTGAGCCTGCTGTTGCTGCATCTTTCTGCGCATGGTATAGACGGGATGAAAATTGTATTCCATAGGAAAGTAAAGCATTTGAATATCTACAAACCCACTATTTTTTCCATGCCTACAAATTTTATTTTTTTAATACTGTTTTCATTTTGTATTACAAAGATGCTGCTATAAATCCATCACAAACCCACATTTGCTTTTCTACGCTTCTCACTTTTTATTCACTGTGTGAGATGTCAGTGGATGCAACATCAGTCATTCTTAATTTACCATTCAAAAATGCCTGTGAATGCTTTGTTTAGTACCTCCCACTGCTCATTTTCTTGCATTTGGTCAACGGCAATTTTCTTCAGCTACTATATTAACTCTTCATTTTATTTTCTTCAAATAAAACTCTGAAGTTTCTTCTGGTCTTTTAGAAGTTTATCTAATTCACAGCACTCTGTGTGCTGTATAATTTTCAGCACCTACTACTGACACCGTTCACAAATTGATAAGAAATACATCCACTGTTTTGGAAACTCAGTATGTTCCACGTGACGGAATGTCTGATTTTCCTTTCAACATTACTCTCCCTCTTGCGAGGGAAGACTGGGGGTTTTGGGTCTTTTTGGTCTGGAGAAGAGAAGACAAGACTGAGGGGGAATCTCATCAACACCTATAAATACTTAAAGGGTGGGTGCCGAGAGGAAGGGGCCAATCTTTTTCCAGTGATGCTCAGTGTTAGGACAAGAGGAAGTGGGCACAAACTTGAACGTAACAAGCTCCATCTAAACATGAGGAGGAACTTCTTTGAGAGTGGTAGAGCACTGGAAGAGGCAGCCCAGAGAGGTGGTAGAGTCTCCATCTCTGGAGATTCAAAACCCTCCTGGACAAGTTCTTGTGCAACCTGCTGTAGGAAAACCTGTTTTGGCAGAGGGTTGGACTAGATGATCTACAGAGGTCCTTTCCAACCCCATACCATTCTGTGATTAAGAAAATGCTTCCTATGCCTGTGTTAAAGTTTAGCATATCATTTTCAGCATCTGATTTTAGCAATTTTACTGTTGTGTAATCAAATTATAGAGAAGCATTCTGCATGAAGTCTCATTCCTGCCTTCCAAGTTACTTAATAAAAATGTTGAGAACTACATGTATTTCTGGATTGTTGAGGAGAGTAATTATATTACAAGGTTTGGATTACAAGGGTATTTACAGCAAAATCTGATACATTTCCAAACTGGCCTATTCTTTCCTGAATGGCATATGGCTCTGAATCATAAACAGAGCATTGCTAGAACAGTATTGATTAGTTACTCTAAGTTTGTCTCTGAGAAGAAAAAGATATTGAAGGCTCCTGTCAGCAGTTGTGGTGGAGGTAATTGATTGGGTTGTATTATCAGGTCCTCACATAAATACAGTTTACACAAAATCACAATATTCAGCTCCTTTCACTACAATATAGGAATATGATGTAGATTGTATAAAGAGGATATAATTTGTTGTGCATTAGTGATTTAAAAAAAAAAAAATACTTATGGTACAAACCTCAAAGGAAATATTCCATGATGTTAAGTAGTAGCATTTTCTAGTTGTTTTTTACAAGTATACAATACATTAGATTCATGAAGTGAATGATTCTATTTATAAGTGCTATTTCTATTGAAATTCATGTAAAAAATCCCAACAATCAGCAATACAATAAAAATCAGACATAATATATATTAACTTTTCAATGGAAGTGCAGATATTAGAACTAAGCCTTTTGAATGCAAACTGCATATAACACTGTCATCAAGATGTATTTTCAAACAATCCAAATAGACAGTAACAATTGCAATATTTCCTTTTTGACAGAAAATGTAGGTTCCTATTACTAAAATATTGTCATACCATCATTTCCTCTCATCATGCAGTTCAGTAATATGTTGGTGGTTTGATTTTTTGCTTTATCCTAAAGAAAGTTTTGAAATTATCACCAGAATGCATTTCTAGGAACTCCAATGGTGGGAGCTGCGACTTTGCTGGATGTGATCGCAAAGTGAAGGGGGCTGCTTAGATCAGGAAACTTCAAATACGTACACCTTAATTTTCCAAGTCATCAGTCTTCTAATTGCCGTAACACCATTCATTACGTTAGCATTAATATATGAGATACATCTAGGCAATTTGCCCGGTTCTAAGTACAGTACATAGTTGTCTTCCATAAATACTCAAGCCACCATTAATGAAAACTAATGGCCCATCAAAATTTGCATCCAGAGGACTGCTTGAAATCTCCAAAGGACTGTCCACAATGCTGGTGTAGCAATTTTGGGCATTTGAAATTGCTATTTCCCAATGTGTTGCTGCGCTTAATGCTAATTACCCAACAAAATGGATAAATACGACAATTTTAATGTATATTATAACTCAGTTTCAGCAACAAGATTGTAATTAGTGTCAAACAACACTCTTGTTAGGACAATCAAGCAAATAAATAATTTAACTTCAGTTCAATATTTAAAGGCTTCCAATTGTGATATTTCCCCCCTAGTTTGTGAAAGTGAGTTATCTATGCTACAGTCAAGTAATTTTGTGTAATCATCTAGTATATTTTACAATAAATATAGAAATTAATTCTTCCTAATACTAGAACTCACAGATGAGTTATCTACTGAGAGAATATATATCAATAATGCAGAAATAGTCCAAAAGTCTACTTAGAATTGTGGTAAAAAATAGCTGTGTGGGGGTTTTGGGTGCGAGACTGGGGTGTGGTGTATACTGGCCACCCAGCAGTTTCAGAGCAATTAAAACCTGTATTCTTTAGGTCTTACGGTGTGACTGGCCAGCTGTGACCAGTTCATGTTTTGTGCTATGTAGGTAAGAGGCTTGTCCTCAAGATATCTGTACCTCAGAATTTGTGGGTTGCTTGTTAGTTTAGTTTTGGTTTTGCTTGGTTTTTGTTTGGGATTGGTTTTGTGTTTTGGACTGTTTTTTGTTTGGGTTTTTTGGGTTGTTTTTTGTTTGGTTGCTTTTTTTTTTTTTTGCTGGCCTTGTAGGGACTTGCATGAATTTCATCTTAAATTTTCAGATTGTGTTTTTTATTTGGCTCCCCATACTGTATCCATATCTCTTTCTAAAACTTGTAGTATACCATTTAAAGCCTCCACGTAAAAGCAGAGTAAATGCTAGTCCAGTAAGATTTTGTAAGATATATTTTTAATTAAATGTTTATCCAGGTGTCATCTTAACAAAGATGGAAGAGTTAATAGAACTGTCATGGAGTGTATTTTGAGTATTCACTGGTGATTTGTCATTTTCAATGGTCTATGTGGCATAGAAAACTACTCAGCCTCTGTGTTCATTGTCAAGTACTTCAAGGACTAGTAATGAGTTTATGAAAGAAGAACTTTATGGTCTAACACCACTGATGGAAATTGTTTAGATATTGTTAACTGAAAAGCAGCAATAGTCTCATTTAGTAGCTCAGGAAGCAAAAGAGATAGATAATGGAACACGCAGTCGATTTTGTAGGAATGGTTTTGTTCTATACTAATACTGAAGGGGAGAAAGAAAACTATTTTTGGTGTAGGGAATTGTCGGTAATTGAACTCCTTGATTAAGCACATGCCATGCCTTCACCTCTCAGTAAAAGAATACAGAAAGGTGGTTACTTGGGGTTTTTGTTTGCTTCCTTTCCCTAAAGAGAGTGGCAAGTCAGCAGATTGCAGTTTTGGGAGCTGCTAAAACCATAGCCAAGTGTGAGGTTTTCCACAAAATATTAAAGAAATAAAGAGTTTGAGCACTTCTTTGAACTGTGTTTGGCTTCCTTCCTGTACTCCAGAGGGAAGAAAAAAATCTCAGTGTTCTATGCACAAACATGTAGTCTGCTATGCACAAGGCAGTAGTCATTACCTGAATTATTTAATGGGCCGTTCTGATTCATGATGAAATAGGTGATTTGAAGACTGAAATCACTTCTTCACATACAATCATGTTATTGAAAAAGTTACCCTAAACTTTAGGATATTGTAATTCATTATTGTGGGACATAGTCTTACAGGAAAAATAAAAAAAGAAAAAGGCAAAAGGCAAATTCCCATGATTTCGCGCATGGATTGTATCACACAATCAGTTTTACATTCTTTTCTCACATCTGTCTTTCTATTATAATTCTGTTATAATTGAGCATAGGAATTTCTTGTTTGAAGGATAATGTGATATAAAACATCATTGGATGCAAGCTACTTTTAACTTAAAAGATTGATATTGCAGGATAATCTTTTCACTCAGTCAATTCTGCCACCTTTGGATGCATAGGATGATATATTTCCTTTGTATTTTACACAGATTTCATTGGAGAGTTCCATTGGTGTCTCCAAGTCTTTATATTCAGAATATTTTTGTTCTATGGATTCTTGTCTCATCATGTCCCTGTGAAGACTACTCAGTAAATGCTTTTTTCCTTGATATTTTCAAAGTGCTGGAAATTTTTACAGTTATTACAATGGAAATTAATTTTCAGATCTGCAACTTTCATCATGAAAGGCTTAAATTAACTATTAGAAACATGAATATATTGTGTTATGAGGGAAAAAGAGCTGAAGGACTTTGCTTTGGTTAGGTAAGGAGCTCCTCACTGTGAACATTTAGTCACTATGAGTTAGCTGAGTTCTTTAGGAAGCAAGTTTAAGTTCTCAAGTGTTTAGTCTGTTAAAATTAGACAGTGAGCACCATCACTGTGTTTATTATTCTTTTGGATCTGACAAAAGTGTGCTTACCTTTTAGAAATACACTTTTGAAATTTCAGTGCATTCTTTAAACTGAACTGTTGCCATTTATCTCATGGAAGATACAAATGTAGAATATGTTAGTTTGTATGAAACGAAGGATTCTACCTTGTGTTTTCAATCCTGGTGGCTGCATATGTGAAAGGTAAAGGTTGGGGTTTTTGTCAAGTCTTGGCAAGTACTGTGTCCAGCTCTGGCGTCCTCAACACAGGAAGGACATGGAAATGTTGGACTGAGTCCAGCAGAGGGCCACAAAGATGATCAGAAGGATGGAGGATGGAGCACCTCTCCTATGAGGACAAGCTGAGAGAGTTGGGGTTGTTCAACCTAGAGAGGAGAAGGCTCCAGGGAGACTTTTAGAAGCCTTTCCAGTACTTAAAGGGAGCCTACAGGAGAGATGAGGGACTCTTTGCCAGGGAGTGTAGTGATAGGATTAGGGGTAATGGTTTTAAACTGGAAGAGGGGAAATTTAGATTAGATACCAGAAAGAAATTCTTTGCTGTGAGGGTAGTGAGGCACTGGAACAGGTTGCTCAGAGAAGTTGTGGATGCCCCATCCCTGGAAGTGTTCAAGGCCAAGCTGGATGGGGTTTTGGAGCAGCCTGGTCTGGTGGGAGGTGTCCCTGCCCATGGCAGGGGGGTTAGAATTAGGTGATCTTTAAGGTCCCTTCCAAGCTAAACCAGTCTATGATTGTATGATTTTGGTACCCTGATTCTCAAATTGTGGTAGTCTCAGATGTGATATATAGGGGTGAGCAGTCCTCTGGTGCTCCAGTGTCATGACACCTGGCTGATCCCTGACAGTATACAGTCATTATGAGTAGCAGTGCAGTACTACAGAGCTTTTCCATCATCACCCTGGCGCCTTGAACAAATCACTGACAGGACGCAGCTGTTGTAGAAAGCAGTTCTATGGTCTTGATGTCATCCTTCAGAGCTACGGTAAAGCTAATAAATGTGGCCTTTTATGTGCAGAGGAGTATAAAGAATACCAAGAGAGTGAAGGGCATTTGTAGCTTTCTTCTGATTTCCCCTCATTTTAACCTATTCTGTCTTCCAAGCCTTAGCAGTAGGGAATACAGATTTTCTATGAGAGCTGCTGCGAAGGCTTTCAAAAATGTATATTTAATATTCTTTTCTTCTGTTTGCTTTATTTGTTCTTGCTGTGTTTTCTGATAGGTCTTCGATGCTTTCTCCTTTTTGCTTTGTGGTTGTTGTGACTTATTTTATAGCCCATTTGTGCAATATCAAGTGACATATGAAACGTGAAATATTCAAAACCTGGTAGGAGTACCACCCCAATACTGGTTTAAGAAAAAATAGTAAAGAATATTACCTCAAAGAAATTATAAACTGTTGGCACTGCGGCATCTTACTAGCTGTCATTAGTTGAATAAATGAGTAGCAGACTCTGTAACTGAAAAGGCTCTTTCATGAATTCCAGCAGGTAATGAGTTAAAGTCTCAAAATGACTAACCGATAAGTGCTGTGTATTTCTGAACAAAACTGAAGCAATCCCTAATGTTGATATTTAAATTACTTTAATGGGGTTTCAAAAATAACATTTTCTTGAAGCAATGTGATGTATAGTTTTCAGTTTCTGGAAATTTCTTTTCTTCATACACTGTTGTTTGAATTGTTATGGAGATTATCTTTATGTAATACTCACATTTGTATCTTAGTTTCTTTTTTTAATGAAAATTTAAACGCTGCTAACTAATATGGCCACGACAATGTGACCAAGCTTAGCAATTCTATCCTTGTGTCATTTAGCATCCTGGCTGAATTTAAATTAAATCTTTATGGCTGAAGTAACTTGAAATCCCACCCTTGAAAAATATGTTGCATATACTGAAACTGTGCACCAAGTGAGAATTCTGTCATGAGTTTTTGACAAATCCTACTTACTATGATTCAAGTGTTCTGCATGTGTGGATTCACAGTGATGGTTTGAAGTTTTATGCTAGTATGTGCATCGTAGCTCTCATTTTTAATTGGACTTCAAAATCTTGTGTAAATTATGATGGAAAAAAATAGTATTCTTATAAATTGGTAATTTTGATAATTTAAAGGCAGCAACCAGATCCTTTATTACTTTTATTATTTTATGGTGTTTTCATGCTTATTAATTTGAACACTCAAGGAAAGCTTGAGAACAATCCCTGCGTGGTAGTAGTATATGGTCTGTGAATAAGCTTTTGTAGATTTTTATTATAACTTGGTAGTTCAGTTTTTCCACTTAAGTTTTCAAACATTTTTTTTTTTATCACCTAGAGAGAAAACCCAGTAAATATATAAATCCAAAATCTGCGGGTTTTAAAAAACAAACAAACAAACAACACACTATATTTTCTTTAAGCAGTTTTCCTTAAAATTGATCTGAGAATTAACCTCAAAAGTGTTTTCCCACCTTAGGTATGAAATGTATACACTTTGATAGTGATCCTCTTAATTTTTAAAACTTGAAAATTTTACAGATAAAAAACTTTGGTGGGCCGACCAGAACTCAGCCCAGATTGGGACCTGTAACAAAAAAGATGGAAGAAACCCAACTGTCCTGCGAAACAAAACTTCAGGTGTTGTACATATGAAAGTGTATGATAAAGCAGCACAACAAGGTATGTTAAATTTTAAGCACATTTAACCAACTTCTAGACTGCGTGGTATCTTTTCCCATGTTATTCTCTAAATGTGGCTAGAACAAAAGAATACGTCTGATAAATTCATATAAAAAGATGCTAAGATTCAAGAAATTATTGACTATAATAGCATAATTTTATTTAGAATATCTCCCTGATATGTTTTAATTTCGCAGAAGTTTTCTGAACTTTACTCTAGTGAAGTTTGAGAGAATCTAACTTTAAAAATTGTAGTAAAAAAAAATCAGTTTGTGTGAACCTCATCTCAACTTATGGCATTTTAAGAAGTGAAGTACCATGAGAGAATTCGTTAATATTCTTAATTGTTTTTTTGCTTTAAGACAGTATAATTTATCTAAATTGACAGAAGTGACAGTAGCATAAATCAAAAGCGAGGCAGGAGAAAAATAGGGGAGTATTGCTAATACTGCCAAAGTAAAAGTGTACTTTCGGGTCATACACACATTTTTATGAATTTGGAGATCAGAGTTGAAGACATTTGGGAGATTCTTTAGAAAGAGACTATTTGTGATTCCAGCTACTTCCCAGGTGTCGGTTGCACTGAAAGTGATGAGGATGGGATCTCCGTGAAACGAATAGTTTAATTCTGCAGAGAAGCTTTTAAAAGAACACAGGATGGAGCTAAACTGTCGATATCTGATGGACAATAAGTAGTCTATGTACAGACTACCTTAATTCAGTTCCATATTGACCACTGCTAGGAACGCTTGCCATTTTTTACTCAATCTAGAAAGAAATCTAAGACAGGTGCTTTGCCAGTCTTATCCTTTGTTTTCAATGTGGTGGGACGGTATGTAATAAAAATTTTGGCATTCGGTAATGTGTCTCTCATTTTGAAATGCTTGAACCATGGAGACATACAGGTGGAGCCTCATGAGTGCCCAGATATTAGCAATATCTGATGTCTGTGGCATTTATATCCATCATCCGTTGTACAAAAGTCAAGAAAAGGAGACGTTCTGGCTTTTTCTACTATTGACCTTTAGCCATAACAAGAGCCCTGAAGTTGTGTAGTGAAATGTCACCTTGCTGATCTGTGTTTTGAGAGCAATGTAAGGCTTTGGAATATAAAAATTAAATACTGTAGATGGGATTTGGCTTTATACTTGCACTTTAAAAAAAAAAAAAAAGTTTGCATATTTTTGTGCATCTTGCATTTCATTAAATCAAAGTGACATGAGAGCAAATGTGATAAGGGCGTATACAAATCTGGCATCCTTTTAAAAATTTTTCTTTACCATTTGTTCCATTGAGGATACCTGAGCCTTTGAAACCTCACCTGTCTTTTCCATTTGTATGGTTGGATCATTCAAAAACGTGTATGATTTTAGATGAAGATATGCTTTCTACTTCAAAATTGGGGATGCAAAAATAAATGTGGCAAGTAGTGTGCTCATTCATATGGACTTGGTAACTTGGAATCAACTAATTCCTTGAATATCTTAGTAGACTTAAGTGCTCAAAAAGCTTCCAATTCCTGAGAATTGTTTATTGCACTATGTATTACGTTTATTATAAATCTTATTAAAAAAAAGTTTATTTCTTCCTTAAATGTTGTTTTAATTACAAAGTAGGAGCATGGATCTGTGAGACCAAATTGCAGTATATCTTAAATATACTAAACAATTCATGAAGAGGCAAGGTTAATGTAAGATTTGATGGATTATTACAATACGCCTAGTGATTTTATCATGGTCTAGAATAATATATGACTTTTTAGACTATCATCAGTGCGCTTTCAGTATTACTACACACAGACTTCATGTAGTATTTTGAGCTTTATCATATGTTTTTTTCTTTTAAATAGGTGCATTGTCCTTTAGAAAACTGAATTAATTAAAAATATATATATATTATGAGGAAAAACACCACTACTCTAAGTGCACAGCTAAAATACTGTAGAATGAAACCTGGAAGAGTCTATGACTACCTGAAATATCTTACCTGAAATATTTTATGCATATTTCAGTTTTTCAAAGATGATAGCTAAACAAAATTTGCTTTTGGTAGTATTAATAAATTGATACCAACATTTGTTTTCACTCAGGATTTCACAGCTCAAACTTTATTTCCTCATGTCTCTTTTCCTGTCATGTTATAGGTAGCAATTCCTGTCAGTTAAACAACGGTGGATGCTCCCAGCTTTGTTTACCAACATCAGAAACCACCAGGACTTGTGTGTGTACAGTCGGTTACAATCTTCAGAAAAACCGCATGGCATGCAAAGGTAAAATGGCTTTCAGTGCTTCCTTTAACTACCTTCAGTTTTATGAAAGCACTGTAATTAGTAAATAAACTTTGTTGATCCTAAGTTAAATAACCATACTTAATATGCTTCATTAAAGCAGTAACAGAGAAATGTCTGTTGTAGTTAGGACAGACTAAATTTAGCTTTTAATTTCTCTGTTTAAGTCTGCATAGATTTTTGTGGAAACTCTGAGGAATATTTTTTTTATTTTTTTTTTTTTTAATGTAGTCAGGAAAGCAAATTATCTGAGCCATGGTTAATAGCACTATAAATGTGTACAAAGTCAAAACACAGCTTACATCCAAAGCCTTAATTTTTGCTTGAATAATACCAAACAGCCTTCTTATGGTCAAGGTGACTTACAGTTGTATAAATTTAATGGGTTTTATTCTTATGAGGGATTGCTGCCTTAAATAATAGTAGAGAGTACATGGAAGCAGAATTAAGCAACAGAAATGTGGCTTTCCTACTTTATTGCTTTTCTATGTGACTTAATAATATTTAACTTCATTCATCATCTCTCTCTGGTCCTGGCCCTCCAGCCAGTTTTTAACCCAGTGGAAAGTACTCCCATCCAAGCCATGGGCAGCCAGTTTCCCCAGGAGAATACTGTGGGGGACTGAATCAAAGGCCTTGCTAAAGTCCAGGTAGACAACATCCACAGCCTTTTCCTCATCCACCAAGAGGTTTACTTTGTCATAGAAGGACATCAGGTTTGTCAAGCAGGACCTGCCTTTCATGAACCCATGCTGGCTGGGGCTGACCACCTGGGTGTCCTTCATTTTCTGATTGTTTTGATTTTCATTACTGCTAATTACTGAATTGTGAGGTGATGCTTGAAATGGATAATGATTCCCTTCTCTTTTTAAGACTGCATTTATCATTGAACTAGAAATACACCATAATAATGCACAGATGTTGCTTCAAAGAGATGGAGTTATCAATCTGGAAAACTATGGATCAGTATTGGAAAACTATGTCTAATGTTTAATTCCTCAAGTATTATCAATTTGGCAAGTCTCCTCTTTGCTTTCATTGGCTATTTTATTTTTCCCATAGGTATTGAATCATTTCTGATGTATTCTGTTCATGAAGGAATTAGAGGAATTCCCCTTGATCCAAATGATAAAATGGATGCTTTAATGCCTATATCTGGAACTTCATTTGCTGTGGGCATAGACTTCCATGCAGGTAAATATGATCTTTAGTTTAGTGTGTGTATGGTAAACATCGTATCATACTATTTTTGAATGAAATAAGCACCCAGTTTTCAAACCTTCTATGTAGCTACAGCTGTAGTTAAAGGAATTGGAAGTTGATCATGTGTTACACTGTTCACCTCTAGCTATTTATTATTTACAGTAAATAGGAAAAAAAATGTATTATATTTATGTAGATTGCATTAAGAGTACTATCTGCTATTTTTCAGTGGAGATGTCATAGAGAACTTGAGTAGGAAACTTGCAGTTTTACAGAAAGTGGTCATAAATCTGTAGGAAAGCAGGTTCCATTTGTTCCTTTTTCATAGAAAAAACCTCCATTTTTTTCCTTGTGACATTTTTCCCCAATGAATTTCCTTAGTTCTATGAATTGCACCAAGCAGGTGGGCTTGACAGCTGAGCAGGATGGTTTTCTTTTTGTCCAGCCAATCTCAGCTGCTTCACTGCGACCCACAAGCCAACTCTTCATCTTTTTTTTTTTGTTTTGTTTTGTTTTTGTTTATCTTGTTTCTCCCTTTTGAAAGCAAATGCTCTAACAGTCTGAAGAACAGGTGTTTCTGCTTAAGTACGCTACGTAGCTTTCCACTGGAGGGTATAAATAGGAAACTGGTTTTAGTTTTGATATCCTCACAAATTTCTTCTGAAATTAGGGGGTTTCTGTTTTGTGTGCATGTGAAAGAAAGTGGAAAGAAATTAAGGATCAGATCCTGAAAAATAACTGCATACATCTCCCACTGGTACTAATCACTCTCTGAATATCTTCGAAGACGTTAGGAAATTTTGATTACTTTACAGAAAATAAGAAATCTGTGACCAAGTAGTGACCTGAAAACTTCTTGTATATCTCTGTTTTTAATGGATTAGGTCTTTGACCAACCTTCCACTAAAATGTCTCATGAGCAGTTTTTATTACCCATTGAGTTTACAAACTAGCAGTTTAGAAAAAAAGTTTTATTACTTGTGTTATGCATATGAATGTTGGCTTCCTGAAACATACAATTATTTTGTCATACTCCTTTTTTTCATTTTGAAATAAATTTTGCTTGTGAATTCAAAGAACCTAAGTTTTTGCTTAAGTATATGTTAATATATGGCTTTATATTAGCAATAGACCTTTTCCTGCTTGCATTTTGACTACTTTGTCACAAAAGTATCACTAAACCTTTATTAACAGGTTAGGAGTTAAATTAATTGAAGTATCCTATTCTGGCCTGCATTCTTCACTCCATTTGGCTTGATGCTCTTTCACCTCTGCTCTGACTAGCAAAATTCCAAGTTCACTCAACATTTTGCAGTGCCTTCATACTTGTAGATTTTGCTTTCAAATCAGTGACAGCTAATGCTCAGAGCTTTCATTACATCATAGGTATGCTCCAGTCACAGTCTACTGAGACATAAAAATCACTTAAAAGCCAGTGCCTTGATACATGTATCTTACATGGGAAAGACTCTGATACAGATAATTTCACCTATTCCTGGAAAGCTACAGGATAATAGAGAAGTGGTAGCTACGTCTGTTCATGACAAAGAGTACTAAGCCAATGTGACATGATTTTCCAGGAATTATGGTTTTTTATTATAGTATCCTTTCCTCAAATATAATTTTTAAATTCACATCTTGCAAGCTTTACAAAGTTATGATGTGCGATATAGAAATCTGAAATTTGACCTTTTAGTTCTAAAATACTGTTAATAGGATTTTATTGGGGATTTTGCATCTTGTGTTTTCCTTAATTTGGGGATTATTTCTTTTAGCATAGTCTGTTTATAGGATATGCCAGTTATCAAATTAATATTTTGGAAGAATAAGAAGAATGTACTAAATTTTAGCTTTTGGACAAATGTGATTTGAGGAAGGATGAAATTCAGGGATGTTCTCTCAGAAGAGCCACATGTGTAAAGGGAACAAGAATACAATTGATAATGAAAAATGCATCGCTAAACATGAGTGTAAATCTTCTGTGGCAGTGATATCACAAGGGGATGCTGTCTTATAAAAAGTTGCAGTTCAGCTTTCAAGAGCATTTCAGCTTAAAAAGCAGTTGTTTTTCTCATTTTATTTTCTGAATTCATCCCTAAAACCTTTGATGATCAAATATGATTCAGAAGGCAAGTGGAGGTATGTTGGTTGTTCTTGTTTGTTTTTTTTTTTTTTTTTCACTTAGTGACTATTGCTTGTGTTTTATTCTTAATTGTGAAAGATTATCAAAATCTGATCTACTCTTAGTAACGTTTATGCATGCAGAGTGGCAAAATGCATTAACATATGCCTGTACTGTAGTCTCATAGTTAAAAGACTTGAAGTAATATTTTTGCAGACATGAAAGAGCTAGAAGATAAATGTACCTTTTTTCTCCCTATGCCTTGGTACTTCTAAACTCTCATAAAAGAACTACTAGAGTAGTTTTGACCTTTGGACTTTCTCAGAGGGTTTTCGGAGTGGGGCTGCCAGTGTATTTCAGACATCGGTTTATAAAACGGAGTGTGAGTCTAGTAGCCTTTCATTTCTGTGTTTTTAAAGATAACGACTTCAATTCCTCCCTGCTGCTGCAGACTTCTTCACAAATGCAAATGCACTTTGTTTTTTCCTGTCAACATTGTTCCAGGAAGCTCATCGTAATTGTTTCCCTAGTATCTGGTTTGCATTTGTTGAAGTTGTTATTTCACGTGGTGGGAGGTGCTCTGTACTTAAGATTGGTCTGGCTGGAGGAGAATCTGCGTGGCAGAGAAACACTCTGTGTTTGAGACATCAGGGGCATTCTAAGTGTTGAAGAAATGAGATCATGTCTTTCTGCGTCATCATCGTTTGTTTATTTGTAATTTGATGGTCTTTAAATTGATGGGTAGAACTATTAAATCCGAAACACAGCAGGTACTAGGAAGAAAATTAACTCTATCCCAGCTGAAAGCAGGACAGTTTCCAAGAAAATGATCCTGTTCATCGGGAGACGCTACCTTACTTCCTACAGTCACAGAGGGCACAAACCACATAAAGAGTAGTAGAATTCTAAAGTACAATGCAAAGTGGTTATGTGACTGTTTTCATTAGCGCCGAAAAGCCTTCATAAAGGTGGAGTAATTGCTAAAATTGTTGGTAGTTTTGAAATAATAGCGTTATTGCTGAGCCTCTGTCAGTTCTGCAGTAGCTCACTGCAGAAACAGTGTAAGATTTGCAAGGTTTTGCCTCTGTGAAAAGCAGAGCTGAACTTGGTGGCACCTGGGAACCCAGGGGTTTTCTGTCACATATTTCTCCCCACTTTTGCCTCAGTTTTCTGTCCCACACTTACTTGTGCTCACATTGTGCCTCTGGGCACTGGTACCTGTGGTGGTGGTGTGGTTTGGGCCAATCAGAACAACAGATGATGGCCCCTCCCTCCCCATCTAAGAAAAAGAGAGGAGAGGAAGAGATTGAAGAGATTTATGAGTATAGAAAAAAACTAAGCTAATGAAAATATAAATAAAGAAATAATAAATAATAAAAATTTAAAAAGGTACAGTATATACAAAACCGTATCAAGCTCCCAGGGTGATGATCACATCACCAGCAGGCATTGGGAAAAGTCCCAGAATGGACTCAGTGATGGACAGGAGCTGGATCTGGAGTCAGGAATGCTCGAGGTCAAAGGCAGACAAACAGACAGGGTCCTCCTCATACATTGGCCATCAAAGAAGGAGAGTTGACCCTTTGATCCCTCAGCTTTTATACTGAGCATAATGCAGATGGGATGGAATACCCCAGCTGTTCAGTTTGGGGTCACCTGTCCTGTCTGCTCCTCTGTGACCCCTCTGCGCTTTTCCACTTCTGACCCTCCAAATAATGCAATTCCCCGCCCTTGGTTGTTCTAGCAATAGGTAAAAACAAGGGCCTCTCTGCACACCACTCCTTGGGATAAATCGGGTCTGATCACTGTGAGAGGGGACAGTTTCTGACCAATCTGCTGTTAATTTCAGAATTCAGTTAGTTAGAAAAGACACAGCTAAAAAAAATAAAAAATCAATTACTGAACAGAAAATTGTAAACCAGAAAATTGGTTTGTTTTACCTCAAACCAGGACAGGTGTGCATAGGTGGGAGATCTCTATGAAATGAGAGGGTTTTCTCTTTTGGATCATACCATCTGTATCCAGTGTAAACTGAAACTCAGCAAATGCTGTAGTATTATCTGTATTTGAAACTCAGAGGCACCTTTATTAGTTTGGTGGCAACTAATTCCTTGGGTATTTTCACACTGTGCAGCAAGAATATATATATATATATTTTTTTTTTTCTTAAGCTTCCATGCAGTAACTGAAAACTCAAAAAACTATTTTTACATTTAATGTATACTGAAAAGTTTTGCATTCATGTGAATAAATAACCTTTATTAGTACTTTACAAAAATAATAGGTTTATCTTCCCCTCTCCCTCCCTCTCTCCCCTGCCCTTGGAGCATCTTCGAACAATTACATCAAAACGTCATAGCCAATGCATTTTACAACTAAGTTTAATGAAGATTTCTTTCAGGATACAAAATATAGGCAAGCAAGGCATAGCACTATACAAGAATATTAGAATGTTAAGGAAATTATGTGTTAGCTGAGGTTTAACGTCGATGTACGGTTGGGTAATTATTATCGTAGCATACTCATGCTGTTAGCGTTTACTTTTAGGAATACTTTCTAGAAGCAGTGAACTGCAGGTGCTTTGTGAACTTCCTGCTGCACAGCAAATATTACTTGAGTTTCTGTGATTAGTTCCAGTCCCAAAGCTACTTATATCATTTTTATTTGTTGAACAAATACATTCTGGTTAAAAAGTGGCCGTTTTACAGGGATGCTACCGACTAAATAGAAATCCAATTTGGCTGATGTTAAATTAGTTTTCCCTGTAATATTTATATTGAAAATGTGTTTTCCTTTATTATTGGAAAGTATTTTTATATGTGTGAAGTTGCATCTGCAGTTCTCCGTGATTTTGTATGTCCTCAGCATCCTTTTTTGTACATCTACATAACCATTAGTTGCTTTGTACCTGTTTATATTAAGGTCAGGTATATTGTGTACTAAAGTAAATGTTTATCATTAAGAAAACAATAAAATACTGCATTTTACCTGAAGTAAATTAGTAATTTAAACTTTTAACAGTTTTTATATGTCATAATATTTTAAGTGAAATAAGATTTTTTTTTTTTTTTAAATTGGTTTTATCTCTAACATCTGATTATCTGGCAGCAAATCCAGGTAATTCAGCTGTCTGAGGTTTTGGATTACTGAAAAAACAGTGTTTTAGGAAAACATCATTACGAAGTCAGTTGTGCATTATACTCAAGATTTGGTCATGGCAGTGAAAGCGCAGAGATCTCTGTGCTTATAACAGTTCTTAAGCTGTTATGTGCATTCTTGCTCACGTGGCTGACTTAAATAGTCACAGTATGAATACCAAGTGGTTTATTTTTATGGAGATGAATTAAATTGGAATATGAAATACATAAAATGCGCTTGTAGAAAGTCTTATCTAGTTGGTAAACATATTAGATAGAAATATTTTTTTATTAACTATGTTCTTTCAGATAAGACCTTGCAGTAATTCTGTGTATGTCATATTCTAGTGAAGGGTATTTGACATACAGTTGCACAGTTATAGATCAGTATATTATTATAGAATGTATGTGCAGCTAGTATTAAGACCTGTGCAATTTTCATACTTGTTAGAAATAATTAGCAAAACACATGATTCCCATATATGAGAATCAAACTATATGTTTGGGGTACTTGAAGTCAGCATCTGTCATTAGTTTTAATGGTGATGTGTCTAGGGTTCTTGAGCGTACTGAACTGGTGTGGTCTTGGAATTGACTGTTGCCTATAGAAGTTTTGTTTTTCTCTTTACACACACACACATAGGTTTGTGTGTGTATGTATATGGACATTTATACATTTATAGTTGTGATATGCCTATATTTATGTATAGAAATAAATAAATATATATATACACATGCTCTCTCTTGTGGAATTAGAGGCAGATATATAAAGTATGAAAAAATAAAGAAGAAATAAGTTATTTATCTCTGAGCACTGCCTTTCCCAGACAAAACTGGTCCCTCAGGAGATCCCCAGCTGATGACTTCAAAACCAGAATGTGGCTTGCAGCACATCTGCGTTGATAACTGAGAGCTCTGTCAGTGGAGATACAGAGCTTTCTGCTCGAGGGATGTCATCACTTTATTTGCCCCATTTCTTTATCAGAGAGCCCTTTGTGGCAGCAGAGAGGAGTGCACATCTGTGCTTTGGCCGCTCCAAATTCTCAGCCTGACTGATGAGTTTAAATGGTCAGTGCAAATAGGTTTGCATCCTAAGACTACGGAGTGGTCCCTCTTTTCTGCTAACTGCAGCAGAATGGCAGGGAAAACAGCTGAAAACTTAAAACACCAAGAAAGACTCTTAGTAAAGGCTTGTCAGGGCATTTAAAATAAAAGATGAGCTGTGGATAGAGTAAATTTTTTATTCTTTTATCAGTATATCACTCTCAAATATCACACTTCTTTTTTTCCTATGTTTTTTTTTTTTTTTTATAGTGCCAAAATTCAATAATTATGATTACTGAAGGAAAAGACTGTCTAGGCAGTTTTGCACTGTAGATTTTCAGACTCCTAAATGTTTTGGAATGGTAATTAATGAACAGAATAATATGTTAGGAAAAGAAAAAGACAACATGTTTATCGTGTTTTTTTAAGAGGTAGTAGCTTCCATGTACTGTTATGGCCCCATTGTGTTATACGCCCAGTACTAAACAACCGGTAGTAAACTTAGAATTCTGAGGTAATAATTTCAAATAAAATGTTTTTTAAAAGGAGAAAGAATGAGGAACTAAAGATGGTAGTTTTGATACCATTCATGTTTACTCTGACACTTATTAATAAGTTATGATTGGCAGCTTTTACAATTACTGATGTAGACACTTGGAATGAAGTAACTGAATTAATCTGAGAATCATTGCCATATATTTCATAGGAAATGATACAATCTACTGGACAGACATGGGTTTCAACAAAATTAGCAGATCTAAACGAGACCAAACATGGAAGGAAGACATTGTTACAAATGGTTTGGGAAGAGTTGAAGGCATTGCAGTGGACTGGATAGCAGGTAGGTCTTCACAAGCTTCAGGCCTTGTCATGATTTCTGATGGTACCCTCTTGCATCTTCAGCTCAAGCCTAAATAACTTTCAGCTCTAATTTCTGACATCCCAAATGTTTTGATTTTTTTTTTTTTTTGGAGGTAACAGCAATGGTTTTTGCAATTTTACTGCAGACAGAAAAAATTTCTAAATATCTTGGATACTATTTCTTGCATGGACTGTCTCAATGGTGACAGCCATCAATATATTCTTACATTTTAAAACAGAAGGCTCAATAGGATTAGAAATTATAAATATAAGACACATGTAAGTCAAAATACAGCATTTAGTATCTGGTCCTCACTTAGGCATTTAAGACTTAAATACTTTTCTAGTAGTCTTTTCTTTTTCCAGTAACTTCAAGGTATTTTTCCTAGGTAACATATACTGGACGGATCATGGCTTCAACTTAATTGAAGTTGCCAGGCTCAACGGCTCATTCCGATACGTAATTATATCCCAGGGTTTGGACCAGCCCCGATCTATTGCGGTACACCCAGAAAAAGGGTAACATGACCATGGCTACTTGCATTTCTTTTCAAGTTTGCATGCTAGCATTGAAGCTCGCAGATAAGTAAATTGAGGCCTTTGTTCTAATAGATAAGCATTTAATAAAACCCCAAAGGATTGTGTTGGAAACTAATTATGGGTGGAAGGAATCGTTATTCTTATCATATGATGAGCTTTTTAATTGGTCTTTGTACACATGACGTACATACTGCACTTCTCTTTTAATAATGGTTTTCATTTTCTAAGATGATAACTTCAACTGCAGGGTAGACGTTCCTTGGAAGCACACTTAAATCTGTTCTTAAGCTTCTAGGAAATCCTAGGAATTCACATTAGCTAATGAAGACCTTGATGAAATCGTAGAACAGCATAGTTCTTGGTAGTTATAAATTCCAGTATTATGCAACATCCCACTACAACAACCGAGTAGATTGGCTGAAAGTAGTGGGAGAAGAAGTGTGTGGGAAAGAGTAAGTTTGTCAGGTTGTAATCGTATGGTGTCAAAAATCATATCTGTATTCATCCAACTGATTGTTGAGAGAAGGAACTACACTGAGAACCTTTGTCTCCTTCCAGCTCCAAAACTATTGTTAGCAGAGGTACAAATAAACCAGAAGCATTAAAATCTGAAAAGAATTCCCATCTTTTTTTCTCATGGGAGTATGGAATGTAGTTTCTGAGGAAAAGGCATATGAGAAAGATTCAGTAGATCTAACTCGTACATCTACCATGCTAAAACAGAAGCGTGAAATGGGGTGTATCACAATCTTAAAGAAGTATTTGAGCAACTACTTGCCCCCAAAGCCAGAGATGCTGCTCATTTCCCCCAGATTCAATCAGATCAGTATCTCGCTATTTTCAGGGAAGCAGTCTCTGTACTCAGAGGAGTTTGCAGCCACAGTAATGAAGAATTCTGACTTCTCACTGAGGCCAGATTGATACCAGCGATGCAAAATGCCGTTTGGATCTTTGCCATGATTTCTTCTATGAGAATTTAAACATAGTGCTCTGTGTATTTTTCAGACTAGAATGGAGGTGAAAGAAATACCTGGTCTTATTTTCTGCATAATGGAATAGCTTTTGCCACAAATCATTACAGCTGTGTTCATATAGCAGCACTGGTTGCTTGGCAGTATCTGCTAACAGTTTTGGATTAATGCTGTTCTTCAGAGTAGGATCTTCTCTAGATCCTAGTTGGGATCTGGCTGAATTAATTATTATGGGTTTTGTCTTTAATACTTCAGAATAGCTCTACTCTCCTGATAGAAAAAAAAATTTAAAAAAACACCCCAAAATACAAAAAACCTTTTGAAGGTAAGTGCATAGAGATCTGATAAATTTCTTCTGACCAGAAGGGTACATCAAGTTTCTTCAAAACAATAAATAATTTACACTGTAATTTTCCTCAACATGTATATAATGTATTTGCTGTACGCATGTACAGACATGTTTTCGCCCCTTACTTACATCAAAGGAAAGGAAAAGCCCCTGTGAAGTCCGAGAGACCTAAGTGCAGCAGATGCAGTCTCTGGATAATAGATATTAAAGTAATATTAATTATATAAATCTGTTATTTCCCACTAGAAGTGGTAAAAGAGCGTAATCAGTTTTTCCATAGTATTTGGAGAGGGAAGATGGATGGAATGCAGAGATCCCGCTTTTAACAATTGCTATAGGGAAGAGTAAATGCAGAACCCTTGACGGAATAATATTTAATACTGCTATTGACAGAAAAGTTTTTTTTATTAAAGTGTGGATATTTTTATTTTAATGACAATATTTTTACACACTGCTTTGTGATTCAACAGTTCATGGTTTTATTTTACCAAAACAATGCGTGCACATAAGCAGATGAAGTAATAGCCAGCAATATTAAGAAGATTCCTTGGAAAGAAGCAGTTTCTGCTTTTAAGTTAATGGATATTTAGAGATGCCACTGAACCGTCTTCTTAGGTCTTAAAATAGAGTAGTGTAATGCCACCAAAAAGCAGATAAATTGTGGGTAACATGTAATTTGGAGGAGTTTGAATTATTGAACTTGAAACAAAAAAAAACCAATAAAGAGAAATGTTAACTGTAGAAAATAATTCAGTTGTGAGACACTCCTTAGATGCTTTGATCTGGTTGAGTTTTATAGTTAGTTTTTGGATGTATTTAGAATACTGAAGAAAACACAGGAGGGTGAGAGGACCACAGAGTAGTAATAATTTTACATGTCTGGTAGAGTGGTGTGTCTTCTGTGGAGGTAGGTCAGGTTCATCTCTCTTTGGTTTTATATTTAATACTGTGCTGCCACAAAATGATACCTTGAGATGTCTCCAATGCAAGTTTCTTCAGGAGAAGGATAGCAATGTTTTGCTAGTGAAGTACAGGTATACCTTTCTAGGAAAGATTAAAGCTCTTTACCCTCTGCATTCTTGTCATATCTCTTTCCCTTTATGAGGCAAAACTTTCAAAGGTATTCTTCTCTCCCCTTGCCCTGACTTCACATTCTTCATTTCTCTTGAAGCATGAGTTGACAGCTATAAGAATGGAGGGGAAAATAGCAGTTATTAGATCTCGTTGAATCTGCCAGTTATACCAAGATATGAAAGAGCCAGCATTCAGCTGGATGGTAACTTTATTGTTACTAAGAAAAAAATTAAGAATGTGTAGATCTGTGAAGGAGTATCTTTGTCCCTCATCAGGTACTTGTTCATACAGCATACACTTGGTTGACTTTTTTTTTTTTTTAAATAACACTTTCCTGACCAAGCTCAGAATTGTAATTGAAATATGGAGTTAAGCTCATACTCAAATAATTCTTGGACTTTGAAGATACCTCCTTGAAAAACATTCCAGGAACTGAAAAACGTTCCAGGAATTTCATTTGTGCTTAGGGTTTGGGCAGAGGGGTGGGGTGGTGGTGGTAAATTCCGATTTAATGTTTTTCCAAAGAAGTTTTTTTTGAAACTTGATTCTAGGCCAGGATCAGATTTCAGCCCCTTGCATCTCCATGTCCTCTGTGTACGTTATATATGGGGTACTTCCACAATAAGTTGAGTTATAGTTATTCTAGCATTGCACTGTTGCTGCCTACAAAGAAAACAAGTATTTTAGATGGTATTTTCCAGACCTTTTTTGGAAGATCAAGTTTTTCTATACTAGTTAATAGTTTATGTAAATTTATATATAATTTTTATGTTACGTTTTGGCAGCTCTTCAGGACTTTCTTCAGAGGATTCTATATTTAATTTATTTTTCTTTTCCTCAGAGTAGTAATCTGAGGAAAGAGCACGGACTGTTTAATTCAAATACATTGAACGCCTGCTTTTCTGTAGACAGCATTTAGTTGATGTCCCATGGTAAGAAAGTACATCTGACTAGATGCCCAAAAGCAAGTTCAATTCTGTTTAGAGGCACTGTTAGTAATCTGGTTAAGGTTGTATTAAACTTAAGCCATGATTGTTGATATCCAGCTGGTTAATACTGTCTATTTCAGCACTTCTAAGACATATTTTTAATTTAGCTAATGTAGAAATTCAGTTTCCTAATGTAGTTTAAGTTTTATAGTTAGTATTCATATTAATATTTGTTATGCCCAGAAGTATGAGATCAAATGAATTTTTATTATAGCCAGAAAGCCTTACAATTAGAGGCAAAATAAGGTGGGCATTGTTTCAGCAGATAAATTTGATGAGCTAATTATAGGATCCGTGTTTGGTTTTCTGTCTCCCATTTTTATCCCTCTTTATTTCACAAATCTGTAGTCTTCCAATCAAATATAACAGCAGATTGGCATAATGATATCACCAGGGTCGGGGTAGAGCAGGTTAGTAATACACAGAAGACTTTCATAATCTTTAAAAACAGACTAAAACATACATTCCACATAGAGGAAATCAAGGGAAAACAGTTTTGTATGTTTGTGTTCACTTTGTGTACAGTGTATTATTAAAAAAGGTTTTAGTGTGTGCTTTGCTTATGAATATTTTCAATGAAAATCCTCTTCAGATGATTAGTAATACACCAGACCTCAATTTCATTGTCTTAGAAGGAGTTTTCTTGCTCAGAATATGCATATAATTGTGTGTGTTTATAATATATTTTAACACAGACGTATGAACGTATATATATCTGTGCGTAGGCATGTAGACATTTACTTAAAACTATTCCATAGGTTACTATTCAGTAGAGGAAGTGCTTTCTGTAGATTTGCTGGCCTTGTTTTACGCTACCTAAAGCAGCAGATTGAGAAGCAGGAGGTCAAGGCAGGAGTTTGACCTGGCATCTTACCCTAAGAGAGTGATGTTACTTCCTAAATAATATGCCTTTGCTCTACCTTTTCCCACAGTGCTCCTCACTACTGTTTCATATTTAATATATTTCTAAATTAGACACACTTCTCTTGTATTATCACATTTTTAGTAATTAGATGCGAGAGCTTCTGTTCCAGTAATTTTTTTTCTAATTTATTTTCCCAAGTGCAAAGCTGAATTCTTTAAGTAATAGAATTGCATATTGACTCATCAATTACAGCTTTAAGAATTGCTTCATAAGTATCATTTGCAAAAACTTTCTCAACAGTGTTCTATGAAACAAATATTATGATGCATTTAATCTCTTAAGATTGTTTAGAGATGTAAACCTTATCATCGTCTCTAAATATTTAATGGTAATGGTGCACGTTGTTTGCAATTGAAGTACAGTATTACACATCTTCAACTCTTATTTTGACGGTATTTTAATTGGTCATATCTATAACATTTTAGGTATTTATTTTGGACAGAGTGGGGACAGAGTCCCTGCATAGGCAAGGCACACTTAGATGGGTCTGAGAAGGTTGTGCTTGTGAGCCTGGGGATTGCGTGGCCTAACGGGATTTCCATCGACTATGAGGTTAGTTCCTCTGTCTTCCAGCATATGTTAAAATGTACAGTATTTGTTCTGTTTCATTGAAGCCAGCTAGTCTTCCACTTTGATGTAATCTTAATAACTCTTAATGAAATACTTGGATAAGACTGTTGATATTTCCTTTAAAATTAATCTTTAGGAAAATAAATTATATTGGTGTGATGCTCGTACCGACAAGATAGAAAGAATTGACCTTGAGAGTGGAGGGAATCGGGAGATTGTGCTGTCAGGGAGCAATGTGGATATGTTTTCAGTCGCGGTGTTTGGAGCTTACATCTACTGGTCTGACAGGTAATTTATTTTTCATAAGTATTTGAGTCTCAAAATGTTATTTCAGTGCCAGGTGCTTCACCTTTGTAGGATTAGCCATTCCTTAGCAAGGTCACAGAGAGGATCGCAGAAAGCTGTGCAGTTTCCAAAGAAAGGGCATTTCTGATACTGAAAGCTAAAGCGTATCAGTGTCACAGACGAGAAGAGGTTTCTCCACCTTCTTTTAGGTGAATTCTCCACTGCCCTTCAGTCATTTGTTTGGTGTGAATTAGTTGAGGATTGTTGATGAGACATCTTCAACTTTTTTGGCAGAGCACATGCAAATGGCTCTATTAGAAGAGGCCACAAGAATGAGGCCACGGATGCTGTGACCATGAGGACTGGCCTTGGAATAAACCTGAAGGAAGTGAAAGTCTTTAATAGAGCACGAGAGAAAGGTTGGCTGTTCTTAAGGATGCTATTAATTGTTTTAATATCACCTACTTTTAATGTATATTAAAGCATACCAAAAGTTAAGTAATCACTGATTTTATCTCCACTCTTTACTTTTGAAGTATTTTTCTAAGCTAAAATTAATGTACTAAAGAAAACATATAGTGCAAATCCTACTAAAATTCTTCTTAGTGTTTTAAGGAGAAAATCTAAAACCAAAACACTTCCTGTCATTCCAGGTTTGGTGGTGTTACCTTGTTTGGTTGTTTATTTTTTAAAAATAAAAAACAGTATTAGGAAAGAGAAGGTCCTTGAACCGTGCTTTAAAGAGCAGTAATCTCAGGCAACCTTGGATTCCTATTGGAAAGCAAACCAGAATGTTTTTTCACAGCTAAAACTTTCAAGCCTCTGCGTCTCAAATATTCATTTCTTGAAATAACTTGAGTTTGAGTCCTAGTTGGTTTTTTGTGTGGGAAGAGACCTTGTAAATAATCGATTTTCCTTCATATTCAATTGATTTTGAGAATTCAAGAGACAAAACTTATCATATACTCTCAGTGATTTATAGTATTGATGGTAAAACTTAATTCTCTGTTACCGGACTAAGAATAATCTTGCTTCTAGCTATCTCTTTTATCCTAAATTTCTGGTTTTGAAGAGACCCTGAAAAACTTGTTTCAATGAGCAAAGGTGGTTAGAAGTCTACCAAAATTATTGTTGATTTCCTCAGAACAAACTGCTACCAGTTACTCTAGAAAAAATTTTCTATAAATATATTCAAAAAGAGAGAAAAAGAAAATATTACAATAATACACGATAATTTGTTTTAATATAAATAAATGTCTGGTGTTGGTAGCACTGAAAAGTTGCTTGAATCACAGCATTACATACCCAAAGATCCTGTTTCTTTTATATACATCATTCCTAAATAACCACATTAAATGTGACTTGTAAAAGAAATGTCCACTTTGAATGAAAACCTCTTTACAATCAATAAGAAAAAATATCTTTTTTTTTTCCTAAAGGAAATTTTAAATAGTTTTGAAAAAATCACTCTGCAAACATATTCTTATTAATTTTACTAAGAATTTCTGCATGTAATTTCCAAGTAGTCTGGGCATCATATTTTGTAGATAAAAATAAAAGCCACACAAAAACTTATAATTTCTTTTAATTAGGCTACAAATAGTTAATGTCTGCTTGCTTGGAAGGGCTTTACTATTAGGAATTAGGAAACTAGAACAACTGGATTAAAAAATGCTTCTTTGAATGTAGTGATTTTGTTTATAGTTTTAATGATTTCATCACATTAGCAATAGGAGAAATGGTTACTGAGCCTAAAAATCTTTTGATGTTCATTTGAAAAACATAACTGAATGGTTTTTTAATACGTTTTTCAAATTTTACTAGGGTACAAATGGTTAATGTCTTTGGGAGGGGCTGTCAGTGAGCCAGGAGGACAAAAGGGAAAAAACAGGTGAAAAATGTTTTTGGAATATTTTTCTGTATCACGCTATTACATATATATTTTTTTTTTAAGTTCATTGAGCTAGAAATAGTTAATGCTGTCTTAAAAAAAAAATTGTAGCTAGCTTCCGGACCTTCTGTTATTAAAAAAACATCAAAACCCCAATCAAAAAAAAAGGAAAGAAAACCCCAAGAACCTGTGCTGATTGTGATTAATGCTTTTTTTTCAAACACCTGTTTTACCCTTTCTGAAGAGCCAGTCCTGCAGTGTTACTCACAAGCAGATTCCTACCTTCAAGTGTTATTTTACATATGTGCAAGGATATTCCCTAACTACACTGAGTTTAGAATTGTCAAGTTTTAAAGATATTTACTGGTGACCTGTGGAAGCAGTGAAGTTTTCAAAGAGAGATTTTAGAAGCTTGAAGTTCTCTTTCATATATTTTCCTTTCTCTTCTCAACCTCTCATCCTTCCAAACAGATATTAACTTTTCTAGCCTAATAAAACTTTAAAAGAATCTTTAAAACAAACCAAAAGCAAAAAAAAAAAAAAA